>CM037865.1:53950387-54290387 GCA_021292105.1 Anadara kagoshimensis
CCCCCACATCCATGCAATCACCTATAATCAAGCAGATTTTTTTAATTGCCCTCTTGTGACCTTGGTTTAATTCCTGACAAACCAACAGACAATAAATGCAATTTGTGTTAAGTTTTAAGAGATTTCTGCAGAAAAACAAGGACTGGAGTGGAGTGGAATGATGGTTTCAAAAGACCCCAGTCAAGATTCTTTCACTCGTATCGAAGTGGTCAGTTCTGCAATGGTGGAGGAAACTGGAGTATCCAGAGAAAACCAATGAGAGTTGAGTTGAGTAATGGTGTTTAACATTCCAGTCAAGAATATTTCACTTATAATGAGACGTCGCCAGCTGTAGGAGAAAGTGCGGAAATTTTGCCTGTGCGTTGCGCTGATGGCATTATACAGCAGGGTTCTTTAGCGTGCCAAGCCCGCCGTGATGTGGGACCTCGTTTATTTTAAGTTCCCATCCGAAAGAACTGTGACTTTCATTTCGTAATGCGGAATGCTTGGTGTAAGAACAGTCACTACCCACTTTCAAGTCTTGGGTCAGACCTGGCCGGGGTTCGAACCCACCACCTTCCACTTACGTAGCGAGCGCTCTACCAACTGAGCTACTGCAGTGGTAGAAAACCAATGACCTTCAGCAAGCAAACTAACAAACTTTCTCATATTAGGATTGATTCCAATGAGTGGACTGGCACTTAATCCTTTAGCACAAGTCCTAGGCCACACCACCCCTGAGGCTACCAGAGTAGCAACTTTTAAACATGTATTTACAAATTGTACGGACAGAAAATGTGTCTCCTTTATGCAAGTAACCCCAACAAATTCAGTAAAATAATTATACCTGTTTGGTTGGTCTTCATTTCTTGTACTAATGTTTTCTGTAGTGCTATTTCTCCTTCTAATTTAGCTGTTCTACCTGAAGCAATAACTTTACCTAACTCTTCGTTTTCTTGAAGCAACATGCGACATTTAGCCATCAATCTTTTTCCTGTTTGACTGAAATCATGAAACAAAACTCAAGATGAATTCCACATCCAGGAACTAAAACCTCCCCTCTTATGAACCACCTCATCAGATAATACTTCCAGCATTATCTCCCTTAACAAGCATTATCTCACTTAATCAGCATTATCTCCCTTTATGTAAAAGAAAATGCATTAAACAACAAATAATGATTATCTAAATGCAAGTATGTGTACATGTAATTATAACTAAAACAATATAAATACAGCAACATAATGATTTAAAGAGTTTAAATTCTGGCAGTGTTGTTCACATTTTTTAATCTTAATATGTTAAGGTCTGAAAATAAATGTGTTTCTGCTAATGTGTTAGAACAATAAGGTTTAGTAGATAGTCATTTTAGTTTTTTTTCTTTCTTTCGTTTTTTACACTGACCATATGGGGCATGAATGCCAACTTTAAAAGTGTTTATCAAAATATTGTTATAAAAAAGTTAAGGGTAGGCATGAGAATTTAGAGTTGGTCAGATTAGCAAAATACCATTATGTTTTCAGACTTAACATAACTTCTGATAACAATTTCTGAGTGGTTTCAAAATCACAGAATGTCAGAAAACGTTTTTAGCAAAATCAGAAAATGAGAAAACTAAATGCAACCTAGAATGTAGTTTCTCAGCTACCCAACGTGGTTTTGTGGTTTTTGATGTTAAAAATCTGTGCCATTTTGTTCAAATTTGAAAAAAGAACATTACTGTATTTTTATTTTACAAATATGTTTCAAAAATTACTTTTTCAAAGAATTTTGAAGAAAGTAGTAGGTATGGTAAGGTACCTGTATATATGCCATGAAGTTTTAACTTGTGACTATTATATAAATATTACATTTCTGATAGGGTGACAGTCCATATTGTCACCCCGAGAAATTGCATTGTCAAACGAGGCGAAGCCGAGGTTGACAATGAATTTCGAGGGGTGACAATATGGGCTGTCACCCTATCAGAAATGTAATATTTATTTTATTATACCGATTGTTGATGTTAATTATACTGTGCAACCAAAGTATACTGAATTGAAAATCATGACAGTCAGCTGTCGTCCGTAAGCATCTTGTGACTGAGACGCTTGTAGCATTTATCTATCATATTTCATATTACTTTAGAAAAGCTTTTTACTGATTTAGAAGACGAATGCGATCGAACCGCATACGCAGTTTTTCTGCGCATGTGACATTTTTCGTAATGTCAACCGCTCACGTAATGTCACCCTGTGACGTCAGATTTTCTGAAACTCGAGGGTGACATTAAATTTACCCAAACGCTTTTTAACCAATCAGATTTCGAGAAATTTACAAAAGGTATAATAATATTTTATATTACATTGCTCTATAATGGTCAAACAAAAAATTAGCAATTTAGCTTGCACTAAATATGTCATAAACATGACAATTTTCTATTTCTTTTTTTTGTCAAGAAATCTTAAAAAGTGTGCCACTTCCATAGCTTTTGTTGAAGGAAACATTGTGAGACCTTTGGCTCTAACTAGATTCTGTAATGAGAAAATATTTGTACAATATGTACTTCGAGCCAAGAATTACACATTTTCTTTCAAAATAGCAACAGAAGTTGTTTTAATGACATCACCATGAAAATCCTCTATGATGTACATCATTTTTTTCAAAATGAATACTGTATCACAAACTTTAAATTTTGGGGACACCAGAGGCACCCTACCATACCAACACTTTAGATAGCCAAGAATGGAAACATGGCAAATTGATCAATAGACTCTTGTCCAGCAAAGATGAATAAAATTGTTTGCACAGATTGGACAATCATGAGGAAATACATATATGTAAAGATAAATACAAATAAGTCAAAATATTAACAGTTGTTAACTTTCTACAGAGATATAATAAAGTCTTCTTTAGCATGTACAAGTCTGAAATTCCCTATTTTTGTAATGAACCAAATTTTGTTAGAAAAAATGATGGAACAAAACTAAAATGGGATACCATTTCAAGTGCGCCCCATCTGGGAAATCCATGTGTCCCCAACCAGGTGCATGATCAAACAAGAAATCTGTGAACTACTGTCCACTTAGTATACATCCGCATTTAACATATGTAAAAATAGAAAAATTTACAAACAAACGAACAAAAAAAAAAAAAGATTTCCGGCAAACTTGAAATCAGAACTTGCGGTATGAAACCTCATACTTAACTTGCATACAAAATTTCAAGTGGCTGTCTTTAGTAGTTTCTGAGAAAATTTCCAAAAAAATTTTGTTTCAGACGGACAGAAGGGCAGGGGTTAACCAGTATACCCCCTTCTTCCTCGAAAAGGGGGTATAAATATTAGTAACCAATGGCACATGTCTTCCATAAATTTTCAAATAAGATCTTTATTTGGGGGATAAGTCTACATTTTTGTCATATATATTACTAATATTAACCTGTATGGTGTAAAAAAAACACAATTTTTTAACACAACATCAGTAAATGTATATCAATTTCATCCATCAATTATTACACAGCTCTAAATTTTCTAATAAATTTTCATATCAAGGTTCACCATTAGGAAAATGTTAATACATTTATACTACTGTTTAAACACACACACACACACACACACTTAAATACACCTTAAATATTAACCTTAGAAACAACATTTCCTTCTTCCTGATTAGGTGAAGTGGAGTTATGGTGTTTCATGCTACAGCTATGATTCTTTCATTTATATTAAGTGTTCACTTCTGGGATGGTAGAGGAAACCAGAACGCTTGGAGATGAGATAACCACTGACCTTAAGCAAAAAAAAAAAAACTGACAAACTTCCAGCCACAAAGATCTTCCTGAATAGGATTTGAACCTAAGTGTGATCTGTAAGGACACACCTTAGATCCACTTGGCCACCAAGGACCCTTAGAGTTGGGCAGGGAAAAAAGAGGGTAAATCATACATAGTGAACAAAGTCAATTACTGTAATACTGACACTGGTCGAGGAACAAAATTCAGAAAGGTCGTATATGTAGCATTATGATTACCAAGTTTGCTTTGTATGTTTATATTGAACCACTATGAAGGTCAAATTCAGTAAAAGGAACACTTGTCTCCAGCAAAATAAAGAGCAATAAAATTTTACCAGTCTTTAAAAACAGATGACCATTATATACAGATGACTTTAAAGCAGGTTTAACTGTAACAACAAAGAGACAATGAACAGCTCACAAATAGGATAACCAATACACTAAGACTACAGCTCACTAAAACAGTCACTTTCAATCAGTTTTACTCTGAAACCTGCATTTAAAACCACAGGCTTGACTACCTGAACACTAGAAATACCCCAACATTGATCGCCTGACCTTGACCTTTGATTTATGCACATAAATTTGGTATGTGGCACTTCGTCTAACTAATGTTGCTTTACATATGTGCCAAGTTTGATCAAAATCCATCTATAAACATGGAAGATATAAAGCGGACACGATATTGGTACAGGCAACCAGAAAGAAAGACAGATGGACAGACATATCCCCTAAACTTCGTTTGCAGGGGGGTGTGACGATCTTTCTTAGGTGGTCTTATAGACAAGGTTTGTCTGTCTTTATATTTACAACTTTTCCGTTTTTATTTTAAAGTGTTAACTGGATATTACCAATACAGTGACCATGTAAAATCTCTGATTGAACAACACCATGGTTCATAATGCTGCAGACAAGATTAAAATGTTTTATCTCGGACGTCTAAAGTAAATGATAGAAATCATGTACATGTATAACGTCTCAGACTGATAGGTTCATCATGGCAGAACTTATCATCAAAGTCAGTGAGGAAAAGTGACCAAGAGTACATGTAAAATACTCTTCCTTTGATAGCTGCTAGTCCATCACAATGTTAATCCCCATCCCTTTTGCACCTATCCATTACTTTGATAGCCATATAGACTAGAGCAGTTTAAATTTAAATGTCGTGCTTGTGGACATACCACTTAGTTCATCTGGGCCTCAAACCAACAACCCTGAAGTTAAATGTCTTCAACCATAACCACAATCTGTTTTGTGCGCTTGTTTTTGATTGCACAAATCATTTCTAAGTTTACTGAACATACCATACTGTTGTAAGGAGCAAATAAAAAACTTAAACTGCAGGTGTTTATTTTAAATGACACTATTGAATTTAACACTTTATTTGATACCTGTAAAGGATACCAAAGGCAGTACTATTATATTTCAATCATACTCTTCAGTTATTTCCCTAAAATTTGTAGCAGGAGGTAGATTGACTAATCCAACAGGCCAGGAGGGGTCAAGAGAGACTCCTAGGCCGAAAACGATTTTGAGGTCTTCTGAAGGCAATTTTAAGAATTCTAACCGGCCAATTTGAAGCTTTAGGCATTCAAATCTGCCTGTTGCCGCCTCTTATGGAAAACATTGAGTCATATTTTTTATCACATGTTGTCTTTGTAACCTACTTTAGATAAAATAATGTTATAATATTAACTTTTAAAGAAATTGTTTGCAGCATATAATCAATTAATGATGGTGGCTTTCTTTCCCTTACAAATCAAATTGTAAATTCATAAACTTGATATCTGTACTTGTAGCTTATAACTCAAACTAATCTCAGATATAAAGTTAATAACACAAACAAAAACAGAAGTAATACTTATATCAAGACCCAATCAAATTTTAATGTAAAAACAAGAGGTATCAAAGGCCTTAATGATCACCTGAGGACATCTGCATAAACCAACCTTTTGGTTCCTGGCAATGTTAAGTAGCTTATAACATAATCTTGATACAGCTTACTTATATCAAGACCTTATCAGATTTCAATGTAAAAACAGGAGACACTAATGACCTTAATTGTCATGGCAATGTCCAGTAAATTCAACTTTCCAAACAATTAAGGTTTCAACTGTCTTATAACAATTTTATGACTTGTCACAAATAGCTGTTCAGAGAATATATAAAGTAACTGTGACCTTCAACTGTGCTAAGTTGCTAACTTTGAAGCTCTTCATGTTCTGTTTCTAAAAATAGAGCTGCAAGCTTTTGGGACCTTTAATTCATGGCAAAATCGTGTTGAAATGTTTTCTTAATTGCAATCACTGTGCTCGTGATTGAAACTCAAACTTGGTAGCTCCATGTACTGATGCTAAACTAATCCTCAAAGTGTATCAAAATGAATGGTCAGTTGTCATAGGAACCAAAACTGTATTTAATTTGTTGGCAAAACATTCAAGTTATGTACTATGTGCTTAAATTATGAATTGGAATTTATATCAGACAAGTTTAACAGAAAATACAAAAAAATAATTGTAAATTTCAGCTGTTTTTCTGCAATTATAACTAAATCCTGAGGTTATAGTGCTAAAAGTTTATTTTGACCTTAAATGAAGGTCAAGGTCAACCAACTGACAAAACTGTTATGTTTCAGTGTTATCAATCTTCTTATCTAGTGAAAAAGTCTGAAAATGATTACCGTAAAGTTTAAAAAGACAAAATATGATTGCAATGGTCAACATAAGCCACTGAATTTGGATAAAAAAATGCATTATATCATTTTTTAAACCCAAAAATACCGATAAAATGAATTTATAAAACAAAGTACTCTTCACTTCTACAAATTATCACACACATAATTATTTCCGATTTGCAGTTTTAACAGAATTTACACAGCACTATACATAATTAGAAATTAACAAAATATACATGATACTTTGTATTGAGTTGATCAAGTAACTAGTATTATCTTTAAATTTCTAACTAAATCTGAAAATTGAATATTAAAATAAAACAAATGCATGTAATAAAATTTTATTAAAAATCAAACAAAACATGTAATAACAATTCTAACTAAATAATATATTTCATCAGTTAACCCATAGATAAAACTTCTACAAAGCAGATAATGTCATGTTGTTCTATTACACCAAACAAAAATACTCAACATGTTTCAGTTTTCTTTGCCATCAAATCTGTACTGTATTATGAGTCTAAAAATAGTCATAAAAATGCTGAAAAAACAATCTTACATAAAATATGACACGAAAGTTTAAATTCTATTTGATTTTTACAAATAATACAAAAAAAACTGACCATATTGCTGAATATTATCTGGTAAATGTATTTAACTGTCTATACCTGACAAATCAGTTGAGTTGGGTATCGTTTTTTTACGAGGGAATCAACCCTAGACGGTGTGAGCAAAATTAATTTGGACTGTGATAATGGCCAATTTAACACAATCAAAACAAGCATTTCAAATTACAGAAAGACAAATAATTCAAAAAGGTAAAATCAAAATAATAATAATTTAGTTTTCTATGACATTATGAATCTATTTTAATACATAAATCAAATAACAGATGGTATAAACAGTTATCTATACATTACTTGTGGTTTTGCCTTAACTACAGTATATACAATACCTTATCCAACAACAATGTAAAAAGATTTGCATTGTGTAAAAATCAACAAATTCCATTATCTTATGAGGTTTGAAAAACAACACTCCATGTTAAAAGTTTGGAAGACCTCACTATATAACCATTTTTAATTTTTGGATAAAGGGTAAACACCTGTTTGTATTATTTTTATTTCTCTTTTCTTGCCACTTTAATCAGAATATTACATTCAAATAGCACATAAATTGAATTTCCCATAAAGGCCATAATTCATATAAAATTTTTGATAATGGTATACCCTCCTGGTAAAATTTATACATCTAAGAGCTGTCAAGGATGCCTCATATATTCTTTTATCCATAACAAACTTAATATTTGGCACTGACATTGATGCTTGGATTCCAGCATGAAATACATGTAAGTTCTTTTGAACTTTATACTGGCAAGCTAATATCAAAATTACAAATCAAATGGTTCAACCGTTGATTACTTGAATGTTGTTATATCCCCCGCTTAAAAAGTGGGGGGTATACAGTGATAGGGGTGTCTGTCCGTCCTTCTGCTAAACCTTAGGGTACCTATCTCTAATCCGCAACTCCTCCTAAACCCTTCAATGGATTTTCATGAAACTTTTATATAATCTTTGTGATATAATGTAGATGTGCACCTCCTATTTAAAAATTTTTTATGTGGGGGAGCGGGGGGTATTTTTTGTGAGCTTGTGGCTCAGTTTTTCTAGTTTTAAGTTGTTACTGATCTGCTCCGTACTAGTGTACAATTACCATCGTACCTTAAGAATGCCAGTATACTAGCCCAAATGTCATAATTAAACATAAAGACCATTCAGTCCATTATTTTAGTAAGAGTGAGTGAGGAAGTGAGTGAGTAATGGTGTTTAACGTCCCAGTCAAGAATATTTCACTTATATCGAGACATCGCCAGCTATAGGCAAAGGTGCAGAAATTTTGCCTGTGCATTACGCTTATGGCATTATACAGCAGGGTTCTTTAGCGTGCCAAGCCCACCGTGACACGGGACCTCGTTTATTTTAAGTTCCCATCCGAAAGAACCATGACTTTCATTTCGTAATGCCGAGTGCTTGGCGAAAGAACAGTCACTACCCACTTTCAAGTCTTGGGTCAGACCCGGCCGGGGTTCGAACCCACAACCTTCCACTTACGGAGCGATCACTCTACCAACTGAGCTACCGCAGTGGTATATTTTAGTAAGAACCAACCAATAAAGGCCTAAAAGTTAAAATCCTTTTTTATTCAACGTCAAGCGGGATAAACAGTGGTCATTTTGAAGGCTAGTACCTTAAAACAATCAGCCAACACAGCCTCTAGATACTAGATGGTTTACTTTGTTTTAACTCATTTTAGTCTTTGTACAATACAGGTAGCATATCCTAAACACAAACTTAATGAAAAAAATCTTAATTATATAATTATTTTCTTAACTAATTTTACTAATTACTTTATATCTTAACTAATAAACCCTGAAATAAAATTTAATGATATGTTAAAATTTCTAATTAAGGTAATATACCACCTTTGAATTTTTTACCATGTACTTAATATTATACACACCTGTGTAATTTTGATCACGTGACATTTCCTTCCAATATGATTGGTCAAGAAAACAGTTCCAGGAAAATGTCTATTGTTCATAAAATTCAAGTCTCATCAATCATTTTGTATAAACAAATTGTCTAATGTCTGGTAATACTTACAATGTTCTGGTAAAGCTAAACAGAGGAGAGACTAAAACCAAATTGTTAAAAAATTGAGCCAAAAAAATCCTGGATTTTAAGCAAGTCTTAATGATGATGTTTATCTAAAGTGAGTAATGGTGTTTTTTCTGTCTGTCAGACATTAAGCATGGGATCATGAAAATTAAAAGCTGCATCATTCTGTCCATACTGACTGCTGACCCAACACTTAAAACCGTACACGGATTCTGCCGAACATGAGGGCGATATTGTGTTGCCAACTGTCCAGCCCTCCGTTTGGCTTTGTGTCAGTGTCTATGCGGGTAAATGGACCGGTAACAAGATCTAGGGGGAACCTGCTACAAGTTCGCATTGTTCAATATTTAAGTTACCATGGTTACCATAGAAGTAGTTGTGATAAATATGCACCTGTCTGGGGTGAACTTCCAAGCACTTAGTTCATTTTGAGTTTGTTTGAGCTTCTCTCGGCTTTCATCCATTTCTTTTGACATTCTCTGGAATACATGGTTGACTGCTGGATCCAGAAGCATTGATCTTAGTTGTGCTGTATTCTGTGTTTGTGCTTGTTTCATTTCCTGAATCTGATTCTGAAACATTAAATATTTATCATTATTTATCATTACTTCATTTGGAATTCAAGTTTTCTCTTACAAAAATTGCTTTTTATCATTTAAAATGCTCATCTTATAATATGGATTACAGTCAAACCTGTCTATAAAGGTCAACCAAAGGAACCAGAAAAAGTAGGCAGGTTGCCATTATATAAGGCTTATATAACCTTAATAATGGGGGGGGGGGGAGGGGGAGAGAAAGAGAGGGAGAGAGAGAGGCATAATTATTCTGTTTCTGAAATATAAAGTAAAATATGACAGATCTTGAGACCAAAAATCTACAAAGACTACAAAGTGTTTGGATAGTTGCTATTTTAATACAAGTTCTATGTTGAGACAAAAAAAAATCTACAAAGACCACAAAACGTTTTGATAGTTGCTTTTCTAATACAAGTTCTTTCCATGTCATTTGCTATATGGCTATATATTGTAATATACTAACTATGTAATCCTGAAGTTCTTGCTCTTTAGTTGTCAGTCTGTGTACAAGTGTATTTTCTCTTCTCACAGCTTCTTTCTGATGCTGCTTAAGTTTGTCATCTGCCTCTGCGTCATCATCTATACAGGATAAAAAGAAAACTTAAACTGTGTGGTATCTAACAAATTATACTGCATGTAATTTTTATTTTCAACTAACAACTAATAAACTACATCTGCTTTTCTCTCATGGCTCATTAAACATAAAAAAAACCTTTTAGTGTGCAAGTTCACAATCTCCATGTGCTCACATATTGGACCCAATTATAAGAAATGTGCAAGTTCAAAGCACTTTTAACTCACAAGAAAATATGAAGGATGGATTTTTTTCTATGCAAGACGGAAAATCATTTTGTGGTGTATAAATACAATATCTCCTTGCTTAAAGATGGAGAAGAGTTAGAAGGATGCTATCTGTCAGTCCTAAGTGTGATTTTTTTTTTACAAAAGGGACAGTATGGCCATCCCATGCTATTATTTTCTAATTCTTAGTATTCATACCATATATTTTGCCTAATCAAACTGAGAAATAAATATAACCAGAAGATTCTCATTACACCATTTTTCAAAAATATCTTTTTTTTTTGGTGTTCCTTGCTCCAAATCACTATGTTTCAAACAAGTTATACACACATGGCGGGTGTAGCTAGCATAACAGGAGGTGCTTACCCTTCCGGAGCACCTGGCCTCACTTCTCTGGTGGAAGTTCAAGTGTCTAACCTAACTTGTCAGTTCCAAAGTTTTTACTTTGCTTCTGGATTGTGATTCGGACATGGATTAGTATGTTTGTTTTTGATTATAACTTTATGACAATGTTGGTGGTGAACTTTTTCTTCATGACTCAGGGCTTAGATAGAATTTTTAATTCCACTTGGCACAGTGCCTAGTTGAATCAGAAAACCACCCGGCACTTGGAAATTTAACTCGGCACAGTCACCACAAGTGTAAAAGATAATATTGTGATATCTTTGACATACTGTACTTTTACAGATGACTGATAAATATATAAACACTCGGAACATTGGTTGGATGAGACACAAGCGTCATAATTATCGAAAAATGCTCATCTGTTTTTACGCGTCCAAAGATCTATCGCCAATAATTAATCGTTCTTAATTACCTGTGTTTACCCGTAAATGCGCTTGGGATATTACACAGAAGCCGGTCGCGGCTTGGTTAACACTCGCTGACAACATTTATTAATCTCGTTAAAGGATTAATACACCTGCAATTAACACCTTCACACGTGGACTTTTGTTAATTCATCATCATGAGCAAGCTTCGATGACACAAATAAACACCCATTCGGAACTCACTAGATCGATCGTTTGATATACACATAGGCGGAGACGGAAACCAGTTGCCTTAACGACTCTTTGCTCATGTCCGCGATGCGCAGTGACCCTGTTAATGTAAACATTTTTTTTCGCCATCACTTTCGCCGATGTTTAGCTTTTATAGCCAAATTTATTTTTCTCATTTTGCGAAAAAAAAACGAATGGCAGCGTGAACCCTGACTGGAGGCTCCTTATACACGATTTTCCCGACCTACACTAAATTGTCTGATAAATTTAACTCGGCACTATGACAAGTGCAATAACAACATCACTCGTCCCAGAACACATTTCACTCGTCAGGACGAGTGGACGAGTGAATAATCGAAGCCCTGATGACTACCATATCATATATTTTGGTAAACTAGGCATATATTTAGAATCTAACCTTGAAATTTCTGATAACTAATTAATAAATCATAATACCTCCTAGTGATTTACGGGATCTTGTCTTATCTTCCAAATATCTCACATATTTATCCTGATCTCGCAACCTAGTGTACAAAAAGTATATATACATAAAATGATAAAGTCATTTTGTCTTATAAATTACTATGTTCAAAACATAGCTAATACAATAGCAATAATAATACAATATTTTGTAATGCTGTAACACAAGAAATAATAGAAAATACAACATCCTTGACACAGCAAAATTGATTTTGCAAATATCAGAACCGGTTTTTATATTTTTTTTAACTCTAGGTATGTGTATATGTTGGCATATGTGCATGTGTTTTTGTCCATAAATACAATGGAAATAAAAATACATGATTTTATAATGCTATTAAACAAAAAATAATTAACTTAACTGCCAATCCTAACACAACCCATGTACAACTATCTTGACAAGGTCACAATTTTTAATGCAAAAACCAGACCACAAATTTTTGTGCAGGGGTTCAAAATTCTTCAAGCCCGAAGCCCGGGACTAGATATTTGGCAAGCAGGACTTGGCAAAAAATCTACTGAATAGCCCATCGGGCTTAAATACTCAGAAGACCAATGAATTTTGTTTCCGACTGTCTTGAAAAAATCTTTAAAAACCTTCTGTAGTGATGTTGCCCTGTTGTTGTTTACATTCATTCTTGATCATTGCAGTGCTTGTAAGAAATGTTAGTCATCAGGAAGGCAGTTCAAGCGTTCAATTAATAAAGAAAAATCTAGATAGTTATAGCGCTTGTAATCGCTTCAAACATTCATGTCCGATTATGTCGCTGTTGAATTTTAATTTCACATCTAACAAGCAGACTGCATCGGGCTCCAGTGATCAGAAAAGAAAGTCACAAGATAATAAAGACACCAAATATGATAAGGACAAGCATGTCCGATTGTTTCAACAGCCATGGATTGACAAATTTGTAAACACTGCCGAAAAAACCTCTAACTGCCAATAGAAATGATGCATATTGATTTGTGTCTTTCTTGATTTTGCCGTAAACTCTGGACTTGATAAAAAAATTTGGGGGCTTTTGATTTTCTGTATAAAAAAAGTCCTGGGCTTTAACTCATCTGAAAAAATTTTCAACCCCTGAATTTGTGTTTTTCACTCCATGTGTGTATAAGTGTGTTTGTGTTTGTTCATATTTTTGTGTACATTTTTTCAGACCTAAATGTCCAGAATATTCACTTATGGTAACATTTCTTAAAACAAAGAAAAACTCATGTTGTAAAAACCCATTTTATTTAAATTTTTATTTGAATATATGGGTACAGAAAATACCCTTTACACCCAAAACACATATATGTACAATAAAATACACATACAGGATACACATTAATAAAATCTGCACATTTTAACACAAATCACAAAACCAAACCAACTATACATGTATACAGTCTATTACAGAACAACATTAATATAACTATAGGTAAACAACATTGACCTGTCTGCTTGGCCATTTATTTCAGATATTTATTATGAGCCAGTACATTTATGTATAGGGGTCACATGTGTTTATTTTGTATACATATGGGAACACATGAATTGTATGAATCTTAATTGCCAATCCTAACACAACCCATGTACTGAGTGGATCATTATATATCATTTTTTCTAATGAAAGGTCAAACAAACAGGTCAATGTTGTTTGACTATACACACATATTCCATATCAAAATGGTCTTACTTGTTTATCAGTTCATCTCTAGACATATCCTCTAGATCCATCGGATCAATTCTAACCTGTGGAAAAATAACAAATATCCCACACTGAGTCACTGACAATTATACAAATCCTGATGCCATTATATCAGTATACATATTAATCAATTTTCAGTAACCATGGTAACAGATAAATCAGTGATACCATTCTCACGTTTCATTCACACCAATAACTCAGCGCAATACCTCAAACACATATTAGGTTCAAAACATCACATCAATATTAATCAATAGCGTTGACTACTGTGTATATAACTGCATCAGTTTAAATACATTAACTACATATTAGAACAAAGAATGGCAGCAAAGAAAATATTCTAATGTAATATTAACAATACCCTTTTGTGAACCCCCAGGATGCTACTTTGTTGCATAGGTACTCTAGTTTTGTATTTACTATTTATTTTGTGGAAATAAATGTGATGCATTTATTGAAAATTCAATCAAAACTTAAATTTTATTATGCAACTATTGTATATAGATTTTTATTAATTTTTTTTTTTTTTTTTTTTTTTTTTTTGTATTTTGCCGACCTGGCAACCTCCTGGGATACTTTTTGATTAAAATTACCAACATTTTTCAGTAAGATTTTACAAAAGTTGGTTGTTGCTAAGAAGTAGATTTTAGATCAGATTCTATGTACCTACAAAATCACTTAAATCAGACCATTTAATGCCATTTTGCTGTTATTTGATATCCAGTAGCCAGTATTTGTCCAAAGCCATGAACCTTATAATCTGTGGTCTCAATATGTGTAAGCAAATATTAACATTTACTGATAAAGAACAAGCATGTAGTTAAACTCAAACATAGCAGTAGCTTGGTGATCAATGTTACCACTTGACAAAATCACCATGGGTGCCAATCACTATCTTATTTTTAGAAGTTAGGATTGCATTTTCTTTTGTTATACCCCCTCAAACTAGTTTGAGGGGGTATATAGGAATTTGCATGTCTGTCTGTTGGTCCAAGTAAAAACGTATCTGTGCCATATCTCATAACTACTTTGGACGTCTGTCATAAAACTTCACCTGAATAATGTTCATGGTCCAAAGGTATGTCATGACCTTGAACCATAGTCATATGGGAAAAGTCAAGGTCACTGGAAAACATTAAAGCCTTGTAGATGTTGGGGTGGAGATATTTGGTTATCAAGAGACAGTTCTAGTTTTTTGTTTGTTTTGTATATGTTTTTTTATTAGTTTATATTAATTATGGAGCCAGATATGTTCAATGCTACCATGTGTGATATTTGGATGAACTTGACATACACTGAAATTGACAAAAACATCCTTTTTGCTCTATTTTATGAATATGAAGAGCCACATTGAAAAATACATGTATGTCTACCGGTAGTAAGTTTTTTTTAGCTGTATAGCATAATGATTCCATTTAGGAGCGGATTGTCCATAATCCTATCAAATCTGCCTAAAATTTAATCATTTTTTACACTTGACAAATACCACAAAAAATTAAAATCACACTTCATTACAACACCTCAGAATGCTTTTGAAATGTTTCACTATCAAGCACTCTACCAACTTTATGAAATGGTGGCTGTCTTTAAAGCTTCATAACAATCTGCTTTTCTTTCAAGTGTTATTGGTAATACATGTATTCTTATGCCAATCAATTAAATGTTACAAAATTTATTTTAAATCACATAAAACCACAATGTCTCAATTCTCAACCAATGATACAAAAAATGACTTGAGTAACAACACAATTTACATATTGTGTAAAATTCCATATACAGGAGGTACAACCACCACCCACCCACTAAAAATATGTACACTTCCAGTCATGCTTTTAAATAGTGTTTATTATCCCTAAAGAAAAGTATTTTTATGCAAAATTAATGTTTTGAGAAATACAGTACTTCAAAATAATAAATTGAGTAAATTTCTGTTTTACAAATGTGGTCTTCTTCTGGGTAACAGGCCTCAAAACAAGGTAAAAGTTCTTTTAGTACCACTTCCCTCCATCTTTATAATCATTTTTATTCAGAAATGTTCAAAGTGACTTTAGTCATTCTTAATCTTAAATTTTTTTGGTAAAAATTTATCACAGGGAAGTAATAGAACCGACTTCCAAAATTGCTTCTATACTAAACAAAAGATAAAACATGCTTACCCTTTTAGGGGAGGAGGGTTCTTCTGTCATTATCAACTTTCTCTTAATTGCCAAATTGGATCTACAAAAGATAAAAAAAATATTATAATAATTATTATCATCATTATGAAAGCTGTGTCGTTTTATGTAAAGAAAAGTGCCTAATAATTTTGTCCATCTTGACTAGACTTGAGTGCTTCCAGTGATGGTGACAATGCATTGGGATGTTTTGCATTTAAAAACTTGTCCACTTAATTGTCACTTACTGTTACAGTGTAGTACAAAAAGTGGATTAATGGGGTTTTATGACCCATTCAAGATTCTTTCATTAATATTGACATGGTCAGTTCATGGATGGTGGAAGAAGTTGGAGTGCCCAGAGAAAGCCAGACCTTCGTTAAGTGAACTGACAAACTTCCACACACTAGGATATGTATCAAGTTGAATTTAAACCTAGACAGAGAAGAGCTCTGTTATCTGTAAATGTGAACTTTAGACCACTCGGTCACTAGACATTTAGGTTGCTTTTAAAAAATTAATGAGCACACGGAAAAACCCAACAAGATCAAAAGTCAAATTCCAAATATTCAGGTTTCTCACATCTATTTCTTACTCAATTTTTTTCTTCAACTTCAATTTGTTAAGAGTACCTGATGTACTGAAATGGGGTTTCCATGTACACTTCCAATAACTGGATTAATTTTTGGGAAATGAGGGGATTCCCCAAGCTAAATATGCAACTAGGTCGCAAGGTTAATATAAATAAAACCTTAACATGGTTATTAAAACACTTTTCATAAAGATAATTTAAAAACATAGGATGTAAATGTATTGTATAAAATTAACTTATTACTGATAAAGTGTATAATTTATCCTGAATCAATAAATCAACTTTCGTTTTCAGCACTTCCTGAATGACAAGAGACAAATGCAATACGAGACATACGATACAACGCCTTATTTGTTTGAAAATTATAACATCTTCAATTTCAGCTGTATTACAATAATTCGGTTAGTTGCAACAGCACAAATGTTGCGCCAGTTTGGACAGATAAATTTTATATTCATTCAGACTAAAATGGCCGGCTTCACAACAACGCCACGCCTAGATTTCATGCGAATAAAACAGTATTTCAACCCTATGATGATTCTCTGTTATGTTGCCAATCTATTCTTTAGACATACCTTGTCAATTTATCCAATGTCTACGAATGTGAGAAATCTTTATGTTTGCAAAACAATTAAAATTGTCGCATCAAACAACACGCTATTTTTCCAGTGTCAGGGGGCCGCCATATGTAATTAAACGAAGTGCATGCTGGGAACTAATATTTTATTTTGCAGGTGCTCTAATATTTTTTGCCATTTGGACAAAAGATGTATTCGGGAATTGATTAAAAATTGATTTAATATATCAAGAATGGTTTGACAAAAGTATCTACAAAATTTTAAACGAATCTCGTAGATATTTCGTTTGGTACAAGAGTTTAACCTCCTTTCTGGAGGTCAAGGTCATTCACAACCCAACTAGTCAACAATGCTGTCTGCAGTGTCAGCTACAGTTGCTAAAAGGTTTATATTATTTTTATTTTTATATTTACACATTTATAGCATTAGATATCGCATGTATATGCCATATTTTAGCTTTATTTGTTTACCTATTTGATTGACACTAAGCAAATTCAATTGCATTCATACTAAAAAAAAAATAGTTGGTAAACTAAACATGGATCAATCCTGACATGACAAACAGTTTCAAAATTTATGTTATAGTTTGTGACATGTCCTTGATTCTGTACACTGTGTTCAGTGCTACAGATACTTGCGCTAACACTGCATGCACAGGTTAGATTAGCACATCTCTGTCTTGCAGTTTTCAGTGAATGACCTTTTATTAATGCCCCTTAATGTAGTGACCTTGCTGTTACAATATTACTGCATGTGTCACTGTAAAAAAAAAAAAAAATTAACCAGGGGGGGCTAATAACTGTAATTTTTATCGCTTCTACAGAAACATACCATGTTATCATAGAATACCCCTATACAGCTAAAATAAAAAATACTAATCTATATATCCAAATCACAATTCCAAAGCAAAGCAAAAGCTTTGAAACTTAGGTGTAAACATCCACTGGTCAGGGTAGTGAGGGTAGGTGTTTTGGCTTCAACATTTTGAGAACCAGAGTCAACCTTGTGTACTTCCAATATGATTGGCTAAAATTGTCTCTGTTGAATTCTGCATTAGGCATGGTGCATTAATGAGCAGTTTAATCATATTTTGTTTTATTATTCAGCATTCTTCCCAAATCTGGAGCTTTGGGAACAGTTGCAGCCAGACTGAAGCATACATTACCAGATCTGCCATATGACTACAATGCATTGGAACCATACATTTCTGCCGATATCATGAAGCTTCATCATCAGAAGCACCACCAGACATATGTTAATAACTTAAATGCTGCAGAAGAACAGTTAGCTGAAGCAATGCAAAAGGGTAAAAAAAAATTTAAAGACACCTTCCCATTTCAATTATTTCATTTATTATTTTATCTATCATGGTTTAAAATTTATAAAATTTTGAGCCAGTCATGGCAGTAAAATGTCCTTGAAAATGCTTCATATTATAACTTTAAAATATCATCAAAATTTAGCCAGTGTCAGCAAAATGTTGTTTGAAAACTGCATATAACCATGAAATATCAACAAAATTTTGCTAGTGTCTGCAAAATTACTGAAAACACTACATATAACCCCCATGAACTGTCATCAAAATTTAGCCAGCATTGAGCTGACAGGCAAGCCGGCTAAATTCCACTCTTCATCTTTCATTTTATATTTATTTTTTTTTTTTGTAAAGTTTTTATGTTACAGTGATAAAGAGCCATTTTATAATATATAACATGTTTGAACATTTCAGAAAGTAAATGCTAGGTTTTTAGTGTACATGTGTGTGCGATACATTTAAGTTGGTGACACCATACCTGGTTTATGTATCTCATTTCAAATTGAAGAACTTAATATATCCCCATAGAAAAAGGTTCCATGTATTAGTGTATTAAATATAATGAATGGATATTAGAAACAAAAACAAAAATTTTTTGTTTAAACAATATTTTATTTATTTATGAACTACATTTTACAAAAAATAATTAAAGTATATACAGAGGATCCCAGAACAAGAGTATACTCTTATAATCCAGTTTCCTCTAAAAAAATAATAATGAATGGACTCTTGACTATTGATATGTGCTTGAATAGATGTTGTCCTTATGTAAATCTGTTGTATCTAGTAATCTTATTATATACCTGGTACATGTAGTACTGTTGTATCTTGCTTTTTACACTATGTATGATAGATTTCTCAAACAAAAAGTATCTTTAATCAGTTTTGATGGGTGATTTATTTATGCTTATGTCATTTTTACACCTAAAAAATTAAAATACAGGTATGTCTGAAAAATTCTCTTTTTTTTAATGTTACACCTTGAAAATTACCTGTACAGATCCATATGAAACATTTATTATGACCTTCAAACTGAAGCCTTGTGTTACAGCAGACAAGGCACATAAAAAATCCCTCCCTGCACATTGCCCTGAGCACAATGCAAAAGGTAAAACTTTCTGCCATTTCACCTATAGCTACATCTCGATATAAGTGAAATATTCTTGAATGGGATGTAAAACTCCTTTCAATCAATCATCAAATGTGATTTGGAAAGTTTTGTTTGTGTTAAAATTGATATGATTGTAACATATCTTACAGCAGTGGCATTGCAAATACATTCACACCAAAAATATATCATTCAATCCCCATTTTGTAAACATGCTGAAATCTATTTATGAATCCATTTACTACATACATTTTGCCATTGATAGCTTAAAAACTTATTGAATTATATAAATTTTCTTTTTGTCATGGGAAAATGGTAGAATAGTACATTTCATACATGTAACATAATTTGCCACACAGGTGTTAATTTTATTTCTAGATTAAAAGTTTTAGATTGGCCAGTTGTGCAGGTGAGCTAAGCTTTTCTTCTGACAGCTCTCATTTTACAGTTAAGCCATGCTATAAATATACGGGTACAAAGTATTGAGTAATTTTTTGTCTCAGTTATTACAAAGTTGTTTTTTTACACCGCTTCTGTATAATAAAGCATTTTGATATATCCTAAAGTTATAAGTTGACTTAGCATTATTTTGCTTATGATATAAAACTGAGAAACCTTCTCAAGTTTTACAAATTAAGGACATAAATGTGGAATTGTTGGTTGTACTTTTTCCTATTTAATTGAACAAAAACAAAACAAAAAATAGCCATTTACTTGGGGATTGGCTCATTGCATTTTTAGGATTGTTAATTGACTTACAGTTTTCATGTAACCTCTGACTTTAGTAATTAAGGAAATGATGATTTTCTCTTGGACAAATTTAAATTGTTGGTAGTTTGTTACGAACTGTTGACTGTTTCACTGTTGACAAAGAACTACTTATAGCAGTTTTGAGCTGATGACGAGCCATTTGTTTCCAATGTTGATTGTTTTCTTGCCATTTTTGAACTGTTGATTGACCAATTGTCAGTTTGGAATTATTGATTGACCAGTTGCCAGTTTGGAACAGTTAACAAATTTGGAATTTTTGGTTGGCTTGTTGCCAGTTTGGAACTTTTGGTTGGCCAGTTGCCAATTTGGAACTGTTCATTGACTTTTTGCCAATTTGGGACTGTTGGTTGACTTGTTGCCAGTTTGGGACTGTTGGTTGATTTGTTGCCAATTTAGAACTGTTGAAAAACTTGTTGCCATTTTGGAACTTTTGATTGACCAGTTGCCAGTTTGGAACTGCTGATTGATTTGTTAAAATTTTGGAACTTTTGGTTGGCTTGTTGCCAGTTTGGAACTTTTGGTTGGCCAGTTGCCAATTTGGAACTGTCGGTTGACTTGTTGCCAGTTTGGGACTGTTGGTTGACTTGTTGTCAATTTGGAACTGTTGGTTGCCTT
Source organism: Anadara kagoshimensis (assembly GCA_021292105.1). Lineage (NCBI taxonomy): Eukaryota > Metazoa > Mollusca > Bivalvia > Arcoida > Arcidae > Anadara > Anadara kagoshimensis. Next base: position 53,971,172 of record CM037865.1, read on the forward strand.
GTTGCCTGTTTTGAACTGTTGATTGTGTTGTTGCCAGTTTGGAACTCTTGAAAAACTTGTTGCCAGTTTTGAACTATTAATTGACTTGTTGCCAGTTGATGGAAAACAAAATTAAAAGGTCATTTCTGAACTTTACAGACATTCCATCTGTCTCATAGTAAATGACTGTTGACTTATATTTGATGCATTTATGCATTGTTTCTAGTGCAACTAGCAATTCCACCAATTCATATTCTTTATGTTTTGGTAAGAAAATGTTTCTCAGGTTACAATTTTTTGTATGATTTTTCAAGTCAAGCTTGTTCAAACCATTACAAAATAACCCTTAGCTTTTATTTTTTGTATTAGCAGCTTCACATTATTATATTAAATCATATTGATGCTCATTGAACATTTCTCCCCTTTTTTACTTTTTAAAAAAGCTGCTTAAGGCACAGTTCTGAATTATTTTCAAATGTTAGGAATGGCATTTTTTTTATTTGCAAGTTTTGAATGGAATACCTTCTCTTCTTTTAAATACCCCTACCTTGTTTATCATTTTCACCCACCACCTGGAATTTTCATTTAAGTCTACACATGAAAATTAGCTAAATATTATGTTAAAATTTTTTCTATTTGGAAATTCTTTGAAGTGTTCCAGCAGTAAAAACACAATTAATTCATTTTATAGCCAATTTGCTTAAGAGACAGTATGGTACCTTCTTTTAATTTTACACACATACCGTACATTTCTTGTAGTGTAATTCCTAAAATCTTAATACCAGCATAATTGAGATTTTTACACATTTTTTTTGAAATACAGTAAAATACTGTAAAATAATTTTGAAAAATTATATAAATATTTTCTAATAAAGCCTTTCTTCTTTGGATCCATCATGTTAGTTTTATGAATGAAATAGATCCAGTCTCACCTTATCCTTATTCAATAGGCTTGTAGTATGAATTTTAATTGCAACTTCATCAGGTATTGTTCACAGACCAGTAATCCTATTTTTGTGATGCCCAGAGTTATGTGATAGTGCAGTAAAACCTGTATATATAGACCACTCATCAGGCTTAAGAAATATGGACTTTATAGATATTATAGATAGGCGGTCCTTATGTACAGATGGTCACTACAGCAGGTTTTACTGTACATGTATTTTACTATAGCAGTCTTTGAATGCAGGTTGTAGAAAAGAAATGTAGCAAATAGACAAGACTGTAATTACCTTCTTAAAATGTTAAGGCTCTCATGTTTCATTAAGATTTACCCTAAGACCAAGGTGTATTCACAGTTCCATAGTGAATGACTAGATACACATCTCCAATCAAACTGGAGATGGAAAGATATTTTGGTTCACATTATTACCAATTTGGTTCTTTCTGGACCTCTGGTCGAAAGTCTCAACTTATTTAGAGCACTGCTTCTAATATTATATTTATGCATTTAATGCACATTTTTTACAATCAATCAATAGTTTTGTATGTACGGATTTATTTATTTTTAGATATGAGTGTTGGTATGTATTTCTAGTTGTTTGTATGTAAATCCAGCATTCTTTCCTTGTTATTATAGTGTGTAAAGTTTGACCTGGCCGTTTGACCTTTAATTTGAATATTCAAACAGACATATCCATTGTGTAATTTAGGGACTATATAAAGTTGATATATAAGGATAGATGATAGCAATACTTGGTACCGAGTGTTTATAGTAATGAAAAATGCTGTCTTACTTAAAACACAGTCTATAAGTCCAATCTAATATTCAAACTAAAGGTCAAACCTCCAGGTCAAACTTGACACACTATACATTTTGTATTTGAGTTGCATTATTATGCTTTGTTTGTTTGTTATATTGCTTAAATGTCCTTCTTACCGGTAGGTCTTTAGATTCTCCCATAGCATGCCAGGTTATAATATTCCCTAGCTTGTTTGTGTAAAAATTTAAAAAAAATTAAAAAAACTAAGTCAAAAATATTCAAAACTTTAATATAAAAGTTAAAAGCTAAATCTGTTAGGCAAGTTTTATTACAAATGTATTGTTTGTTTGGGGTATTTTTTTCTATAAATAAACATCAAATATATATGGAACATGTTTCAAGATTGAATTATATATGTTTACACTATAATTATCGATAACTTATCACTCATTTGTTCATTCAATCATTTGTTCGTTCATTCATTCATTTGTTTGTTTGTTCATTCGTTTGTTAATTAGTTAATTCCTTTGTTTGTTTGTTCATTCATTCATTCATTGTTTTTTTTTCATTAATTAATTAATTCATTCATTCATGTTCTAGTTGTCATTCATTTATAGTTATGTGTTCTGGTTATACCATTAAATGTTTTGTCAATAGGTAGTACAATAATAGATTTGTACAGGCTGATGAATAAAGATCAAGGTCATTTGTAAATTCAAAAATCAAGAGAAAAATATAAAATTAGACTTGTTAATGGTTTATGATTATGAATTAAAATAGAATTTGACATACCATTCTAGAATATCCCACTTATATTGAGATATCAACAGTTATGAGAGGAGAAATTCTAGAAATTCTTGATATTTATTTCGTATTCATTTAAATACCACCACAGTAGCTCAGTTGGAATTTTGCTGGCTCTGTATGTTAGTGGTCAAGGTAAAATCAAACGGGTCTGACCAAGCTTGTAAAAAAGTAGTGACTGTTCTATCACCAAGCTCTTTTCAAAATGAAAGTCACATGGCTTGTCAGAAGTGACCTTAATTAAATAAAGGATGCCAATGTCATGGTAGGTGTGAGAAGCTAAAGAACACTCTCTGCACAATGCCATGAAGGCATTTGAAGGTAAAAATGTTTGCCACTTTACCTGAAGCTGGTGAAAAAAAGATCTTGACTGACATTGTCATCAGCAACAATGGCACACTATGTTCTTGTCTTATGGTCCTGTATGTGTCACTTTTGAAAGATGTATATAGCCTGTCATAAAAATTTACATGAATAATCTTCATGGTCAATAGATGTGTCATGACCTTGAACCAAGGTCATATTGCATTAACCCTTATACATGTAGATGTTTGGGAGGGGGTATGTGGCTCTCAAGAAACAGTTCTAGTTTTCATCATTATTTTGTGGCCATTTGTTTTCTCCAAAAATTAATACAGAGCAAAAAATATGCTTCTTGTGTTATAAAGTATCATTTAAAAATGCGAAAATTAACTACACACAAATGTCATATACATGTACCTCGAAAATAAATATGTGCAAAATTAAATACATTTACAGTAGGTAAAATCTAATTATCTTCTTGTAAACATACTTCTAATATGCATCATGAGATAAAATTGTTAACATTTCACATACAGGATGCAGTATTCATGATACACACTTATAATAATAGCTAGAAAAAAGTCACTGTATTGTGACCGGCATACGAAGGTCTCTATGCAGGTCATGACCTGCATTGTAGTTTCATTAGTTGAAAGCCATGCTTATTTCATGATGAGGTGGTCTTTCAGCAAAATCTAAGTTATAGCAGCGTAATGTCTCCACTGTTATTTGCCATACAAAAACCTGCTTCTCTATTGCTAGTCCATCTTGTACATGTGTATTTGCAAGCCATTATTTAATGGTCTCATATCTTGTACATGGACTAGTTGTAAGTCTGGAGACCTTCATCGTGATCATATTTAATAGCTTTACTTATGACAATTCTTTAGTTTTACTATCTTCTGCTTTATGTATGGACACAAACACATTCTATTGATCTGTATGCATAATTTTCTTTAACCAATCCCTAAAATAGGGTCATACTTATGTTAGTAAACACCATATGATGGACGGTATTTTGCTGTTTCCCATAGAAACCGCAGAAAAACATTATAAGTAGTTTACATGTTCTTTCTAAGTTGATTTAGTAAAGGGGAGAGAATCCAGGCTAAAAATTTCAAAACCTCCCTAAACTGGACAAAATCTATGGTCGGGAGCTTGTCGGGTTTAGAGATGTTTTACTGTATTGTGGTGAATAATGATTTCACTATATGTATCATAAAATATTTTCTGTTTATTATTTATTCCATATATATCAGAGTTTAGAGACACCTTAAAAGTGTTACACACTGCCCTCCATAAATTATCATACATGTTTAAAACGGGTCCTATCATAACAGACTTAAAATCTTCACAAAATTAAATTGTTGAAAGCATCATAATGCTAAAGCTGAGTGTTTTACAAACATATAGATCATAAAGTTAAGATATCACTTTCAAATACAAGAAAACTTAAATATTTCAATAGTACATGTATTAACTCAATTTCTTTGATATATGATTGTAATGTAAACCTATAGTAAATATAAATGTACAGTTATTTTTGGATGGCAGTGTAATTTATTGTACATATATTGCCTGTGATTATATTGTATATATTCAGTCAAACTTTCACATACTGGTAGGATGTTTTGTCAAACATATACATGTATATGTATATATATACTAGTATATATATACTGGCTGGGTATTTTTGTCAAATTTGTACATATATATATATAAACTGGTTGGGTAATTTGTCGGACATGCTGTTGGATTATTTGTCAAACTTATACTTTTGTTAAAGTTTTATATACTAGTTGGGTATTTTGTCAAATACATGCTTGTTGGGTATTTTGTCAAATTTTCGTGCTGGTTGGGTATTTTGTCAAACTTGCATACTGGTTGGGTATTTTGTCAAACTTGCATACTGGTTGGGTATTTTGTCAAACTTGCATACTGGTTGGGTATTTTGTCAAACCTATATTTTTCTGGTTTGGTGGTCTGTCAATGTAATACATGTATATATTGGTTGGGTATTTTGTCAAATTTGTAAATATTGGTTGGGTATTTCTTCAGATTTAAATACATGTATATACATGAACTGGGTCAGTATTTTGTCAAATTTGTAAATACTGCATGCATATATTGTCAAACTTATGCAAAGTGATTAGGTATTTTTATCAAACTGGCATATACTGGTGGGTTAAATTTTGTCAAACTTGTTCATATTCTACATATTGGTTGGGTAATTTTTGTTAACTTATACTGGTTGTGGATTTTTGACAAACTTGTACTTACTGGTTCATTATTTCTTCAAACCAGTCTTCATACTGGCCTTGGTATTTTGTCTAGAAAATTAAGGTTGAGATTATTTTAGGCCAGGAGAGATTAATTCCAAGATTTTCATCTCACACATACACATGTGTTTATACATGCAGTTCAGATTATGTATTTGAAATTGAATCTTATTTGGATTTTATCACAAATTGGAAAAAACAGATGCGTTTTGAAAAAAAAAATGAAAATAAATCCCAGCCGAAATTTTTCAAACGAAAATTGGATGAAAATCTAGAAATTATTCCAATATAGCCTAAGAGTATAGAAACTGTTTTAAGGGCAACCTTTTTTCCCCCGACTTTGTAGTTATATCATGCATGTTACTTAATAATCCCCTTATTCAGTCTAATAAGTTTTCTTTTGATTTTTAGTAGTTTATTTAGGATTTTTGTTTTTGAATTTTCTTGTTTCATGTTATCTCTAATTTGATGTTATCTCTAATTTGAATATTTAAGGTTTCAGTATTTCTGTGTGTATGGAATTTTAAGCTGATATAAATTGCAAGGCTGAAGCTTAAGTATTTTCAGTTGGGGGCCCAGTTCACTTCAGAAAAGAAGTTGTAACAGTTATATTTACATTATGACTGTATCTCTCTTGGATGAAACATACAGAAGCAATTGTATTGCAATTCCCGTTGAAAGACAATAGGGTTCATGACCCTTGATGTGTATCAATTTTCCCGCAATATTATGTTATGCACAGGGGGTCACGTGATCATGTGAGATATGCCGATCTCGCATGGTTAAAAACCCTATATCACACAAGCAGATATGGAAAAAATAGCACCAAGGTACAAAATATTTATTAAAAGAAGGAATTGTAAATATAAGATATGACATTTCTGCTCATGGTATTTAAGAAAGATAGTGTGGCACGTGCCAAATTCAAAATGAAGGGCTTTGTCATTTCTTAAATAAATAGCCTAAATGTGTAAAAATTTAGGGGCCCAGGCTTATTTTCAAGAGCCATGGGCTACTGAGCCCCTGCTAATCTTCATCCCTGAAATTGTGTTTCCTTTACATCCATCATTCATTTTCTATCAGAAATACAACTGTAAAGGCTGTTGATTTATAAAGACCATCTTTTCATAAAAACCAGAAAAACATATCATCTTACTGTAAACAATGTGTACTTAAGCCTTAAGCTTGTAAACAACCGGCCCCCACTTGCATCTTGTTCTTTATAGACAGGCTGACATGATCTGCCAGTAAACAATGCTTGTTAGATCATTGGCAGTCAAATGCTTCAGTGTGTTTGTGAATGCAGCCCTTCAAATCTTGAATCTATATTTTCTATCCATTGGACCAACCACAAATTTCATTTACCATACTTTTTTTTACATTGTTGATTAAGTTTTAGCTTGCTTGAGTACTAAGCTCAAGTGAGCTATTGTGATCAATCTTTGTCTGTCCAGCAATGTTAACAATGTAAAGGTCACAATATTTGTCCCATTTTCATCAAATGTGCCCAGTAATCTTCCAACAGCTTTGTCAAATTTGTATATGGGCAATACTGGGTCAGTTCTTAGGTCACTAGGTCAAATCACCAAAAAATAGAAGACACAATTTTAGCCCAGTCAAAGTTGATCAGAATGATCGCCTTGACAACTGCTACATAACTTATCCCAAAAACGAGCTTATTACAAATAATCTGCATGTAATCAGCTAGGGCCTCCACTGCTCCCTTATTCTATATCTTAATATTCATGCATTTTCATGTCTTTCTTTGAAGGTAACTTTCATTGTTCAGTCGTATAAATGCATATTGATTTCATTATCAATCAATCATAAAGCCAGATCATACTAGTACCGGTATTTCATTTGTCTGTAAAATAGTAGAACTTGAGTACTGCCATAAGATGGTTCCAACTACAGTTAGCACCAAATTTTAAAATACCCGGTACAGTGGTGTAATGGGATTCGCTGCTGTACCACGTGATACCTTCTAATCGTGTCTGTGAAATGCTTGTTTCCAATGCACATTGAATCACACAATATGGCGTTTTCCAATAAAAACAATGTTATTCCAGGAATTTGTGACGTTGACGTTTTCCAAAATGTTCTGCACAAAGTTAAGAGGTATTGATCACGTGGTATGGCGGCGAACCCCATTGAAATATAGTCAAACAATATTGACCTGTCTGCTTGACTTTTCATTAGCCTATGATTAGGAATATTCATAGAGATGGGTCTATCCAAAACATGGATAGTATTAGGACTTGCAGTTTATAAATAAACAGTGCATAATTGTCATGTTGTAGACAAAAGAAACATCTGTGTCTTCTATAGATAAATGTACTCATCCATAATAAATATTTTATATTAAAGGTCTAGCAGAGAGGTCAATGTTGTCTGGCTATACAGTGTAATGCAAGTTATAAAAATATTCACTGAATCTTTTTTTATATTTTCAGATAATATTAACCAAATTATAAAGCTTCAGCCAGTGTTAAAATTTAATGGAGGTGGACATATCAACCACTCCATATTCTGGGAGGTCCTGAGTCCAGAGGGTTGGAGGCGAGCCATCAGGAATCTACACGTCATCACAAGAGATTTTGGATCATTTGACCGCATGAAGGAAGAGTTAACTAATGCAACTGTTGCTGTACAGGGTTCTGGATGGGGATGGTTAGGATATAATCCAACAAGCTGTCGTTTACGTATTGCAGCTTTACCAAATCAGGATCCATTACAACCTACAACAGGTACTACTCGGGTTAATTGATTAATCACACCTGGCTTGCACTTTGTTTATATGACGTGAAAACTCTCTCCAGTTTACTTTTTAACAAATTTTCTTTTGAAATTGAGCAATTTCAGTCCAAGATAGCATACTTACCCAAAATTAGGGATTTTTTCCCTATGCAAATAACCATTTTTAAAATTATTACTTTAATAGGAAATGGATGAGTGCAGAGTAAAATTATTCAATTAACCGATATGCAATTAAGTGGAATGAACTGTATTTTCTTTCACTTTCTCTCTCTCTTTCTCTCGCTGTTTAGATATTCTTATATGAAGAAGTGGTCAGGCCCAATATTTTACTTTCTACTATTTATGTATTTGGTTTAAGCATGTCGGCAATATTCATGTTTTATTGTACTGTATATCCCTGCATTACAGTTGCCAAGGATAAAAAGGTGTTGGATAAAAATTAGAAGTCACTGGTTTGACCCAATTGCCATGTGGCCCAGATTGAAAGATTTATGCATCCTTAAATTGGTTTACTCATTACCTGTATATAAAATTTTTTATATATTATTCTATAATAAAAATGTCTTACAAAAATTTATTAATGTAATGTAACCATTTTTATCTGCCAGCCTTTCAAAGAAAGAGGTGGATATTAAATTCAAGTTTCCGTCCTTCAGAAATTCTTGTCTGCGCTAATTCGTCAAAACGATGAAGCACTTTTTCACGAAACTTGGTGCAAAGTATAAACATAGATAGGAGATGCGCATACCAGTAAACCGAGTTGGTTTGCTCATTTTCCCTGAAGTTATGGCCCTTTGAACGCAAAAAAGAACCTGGTAGCAGGGGATCCTAATACACTGAATTTGCTTGTTCACTTACATTTTGTGTTTATTTTTTCTTCCAGGATTAATACCCCTATTTGGCATTGATGTGTGGGAGCATGCTTATTATTTACAATACAAGAATGTGCGTCCTGATTATGTCAAAGCAATATGGCATATCGTCAACTGGAATGCAGTGTCTAAGAGACTTGCTGACGCTAAACAGGCTTCATGAGAGATAACACTAAATGCTTATCAACTTTTTTAGATTTAATACTACTTCTGATCTTGATGTAAAATCATGAAATGATTTAAAAATTTGTTATCACTGGTTTAAGTGCTGTCTGATATACTTCAAGTGCTATTAACTAAACATTGGTTTTGAACTTAGTTTAATATTGCAATTAAGTCAGTTTACCACTGTCTATCGAGTGAACTTTATAACACTGTGAAACAATGTAATGTGTGTAGGTTTAATGATATTAAAATATAATACTTGTAATTAAACAATAGTTATTTATGTTTTCCCTTTTTAGCTCACCTGGCCTGAAGGCCATGTGAGCTTTTGCCATCACTTGGCGTCCGGCGTCCGTCCGTAAACTTTTTTACATTTTAGCTATCTCCTCTGAAACCCCTGAACCAATTTTAACCAAACTTTACAGGAATGATGTATGGAAAGTCCTTTACTTTAATTGCCAAATTTTTTCTGATCTGCCTAAAAACATGGCCGCCAGCGCAGAAGATAGTTTAACATTGGACCCTATGGGAAAAACAAATTCTATATCATTTCAATGTCCATATTCAAATGTAGAACAAGAGTAATGTACCCCCAACTAATATTCAGATTGATTGAGCGATTGAGATGGAATTTACCCTATGTATCAGTCAAGAATATTTCACTTATATCAAGACATCACCAGCTATAGGCGACGTGGCAGGAATTTTGACCATTGTAATGCGCTCAGAGCAATGTGCAGGGAAAGTTCTATTATGTGCCATGTTTGTGTGACATGGGCATCAGTTTTTAAGAATGTTTAGACTAAAATGTGCTTAAATGGAAATTTGGTCTGGAGATTCAGACAAGATATGTTCCGATTTGTTCAATACAATATTACAACACTAATGGTATACCCTGAAAACCCAGCTTTTTAGTTTAGAGAGTTTTAGTTTTTCAATAATTGGAGTGGAGAGTTTTATGCCCAGACAAGATTCTATAACCTACAATTAAGTGGTCGTTTCGGATGGTGGAGGAAACTGGAGTGGCCAGAGAAAACCATTACTTTCAGCAAGCAAACCAACAAACCTACACTAGGATCTGTCCCGAGTGGGATTTAAACCCAGTCTGAGAGATACTTCACTATGCCACAATATCACATGGCTTTAGCCAGTCAAGCTTATAAACTTAAAATTCTAATATTTGATCTTCAACCTAGATAATGATTCATGAAGTATTGTCGTCTTACGCAGATTTACATTTATATCGAGTTTCATTAAGATTCATCAAGAAATGAAGGAGATAGGAAATGGTTCAAGAAAGTGTTATGGACATCATTACAGGGGGTATAAAACTTAAAACATTGTTCTAACATGACATGTAGATGGGATGGGGTGCCAGGGTGAACACAAATGCTGTCCAGACTATAGTTTGGGGAGATCAAGTGTGCACCAAATTATTTTTAACGTTATACAGACAACAAGGGATGCCAGGTGGCTGCAATATCTCCACCGATATTTATACAAGTATATTGAGACCACTCAATTCTTTAAAAGGGTCTGAAAGGCAAACAAGAGGCCATGGACCTTAACTTGCTCACCTGTAGACATGAAATATTTCAACAATATATATCTACCACTAGCTTCAATAACATGGTAGAGCTTTATGTGATGATGCTATGTATAAAGTTTCATGCTCAAAGGCATTTCAGTTCATGACATGACATTTCATGTTTTTCTTCTTCAGGTCACTGACCTGGATTATTGTTAAAGTATAACTGGCTTCATAAACATTGATAGATGGGACTAAATTTAAAGTTTAATGTTTTAGGCCTTTTAATTCATGACAAGATGTTTTAAGGTTTCACTTGAGGTCATTGTGACTTTGAATATGGGTCAAGGTCAACCAGTTCATCATGGAACTTACAACTTGGTGCAATATATAAAGTTTCAAATAGTCTATGCCTTTATTAAATGGCTTTCAGGTAACTTAGTCTATGAATGTGGGTAAAGATAACTTGCTTTACAAAATTTATGGAGCCTTTTGCACAAATGCTATATAGGAAGATTCAAGTTCCTTGGCACTTCTGTTCATAACAAGATGTTTTGAGGTTTATTATTTCAGATAACTATGACTTTGAATGTGGGTCAAAGGTTAGCTATTTATAACCTTGAATAGATATCTAGATCAACTAGCAACTTGCATCTTAAAGCTTCATGTGCTCATGGTATATATAGCTCCAAGTTCCTAGGTAAATACCTGTAGATTCAGAACATAAAGACATTTAAATATTTTGCTATTTCAGGTCACTGTGACCTTGAATTTGGGTCAAGGACAACTAACTTTGTAAAGTGTTTCATGCAATGATGCAAAATATGAAGTTACAAGTCACTAGGCATTTGGGTTCATGACAAGATGATTTATTATTTCAGGTCACTGTGACCTTGAATTTCGGTCAAGGTCAACCAACTGCATAAACTCAGTAGAGCTAATGTGCTGACGCTATGTATGACAGTTCAAGTTCCAAGGCATGTCTGTTCATGACAAAATGTTTAAAGGTTTTACAATTTAAGGTTGCTGTGACTAGAAATGTAGAAAATACACATTGAGAACACAAAATGCATTGCAAAAATTGTAAGATTTAGCTTTGTGACCTTGACCTACATAATTTATCTTCGTGTAAGACACATCCTCATGCTGGTTTACATTAGTGTCAAATTTGGTTAAACTGTAGCAATGTAGAGGGCACAGGTGTAACAAAGGAACTGATGGACAGATAGGACAAAAACATTATATCCATTACAGCCATTGCAGAAGTATAATGGCAGTATGATAGCTAAGATATGAGGTCTATGGCGAAAAAAGGCAATTCACATCATAAGATTAGAAGAAATAGCAGTATGGTTGAACGCAAACATAATTCAAAATTTCAGTGGGACATTGGTAGCTAAGTGATCAAAAGCATGCAATTACGGATCATATCGCCTTTCATCATCTAGGTTCTAACCCCACATGGACAGATCCTAGTGTGAGGAAGTTTGTCAGTTAACTTGCTAAAGGTCAGTGGTTTCATCCCGGCACTTTGACTTCCTCAACCATTCATTATTCTAAATAAACAAATCAAAAATAAAATACATTTGAACATTTATTTAATGTAACAAGTTTAACGACCATGGATAACAAAATGACAAGCAGCACTAAAATCTTGCATTAAAATACAAAAGTAATAAAAAACCAGTCTACCTATTGCTATTATCTACATTGCTATTGCTATGATCTACCTGGATCTATTGCTATGATCTACCATACCTGAATCTATTGCTATGATCTACCTGAATATAGATTTCGCCATATATCAAATAAGGACAAACAAAAAAGGTGTTTTTCCAGTTTCCCCAACCTGACCCTATTTTAACAAAGCATCACAAGTGATATTAATCCCCTCACAATGGAGTATTGTTTGATACTTGTATAGCAAATGTGGGTTAAATAAAACGTGAAATAAAGTTGTTAAAGTGCTGAAAGAAATGTTTCACTCAAATAAACAAAAGACAATAACTCTGTAAAATGGGGTTCACCAGTTACAAAAAATAAACTTGTCCGAAATATTACCATGACAAACCCTTGCAGCAACATATTTTTGGGGTTGGCCTATTAATCTTGAATATTTGCTATAGTGTGATTATTATGTACTTCTGTATTGCAAAAATAAACTAAAATTATGTACTACTGTATTGCACAAATAAAATAAAAAAAATGAGCAAGAATAAGAGAGTAGCACTGAGCAGTACATCATACACCTGCCACTAAAAACTGTAAGACTAGATAAGTTACCCATATTATGTAAAATAAATCCAAGTGGAAAATTGGCATAACTTTATAAAATATTCATGCAGCTTCTTCACAATTGATAATATATAACCTTCAAGTCAAGGCTTCATTAAAAAATTTAAATTCCATTGAAACCGGTTGGACCAGATAAAATCACAAACAAGAGAAAGAAAGAAAGAGAGAGAGAGAGAGAGATGGACAAAAATCAAGCATGGAAAAGGAGGGCATATAAAAAGTTAGACATTATTCATTTGGTGTTCAATCTAGGATGGGACAATTTTCAAAATCTTTCTTCTAAAACACCATAACATCAATGTTTTTGCATTCATGACCCACTATGGCCTTAACAACAATGGGTTCCTTTGGCAAAATGCAAAACAAGGGATCAATGGCCCCATGGCTCCTTTTCTAAAATGAACATTGCTTACTTGATTAGATACTACATATTTTTTATGACATTTGACAAAAATCAAAGTAAGTCACTGATTTACTATCTAATGCTACAATATGCAGCATTCTTACATTGGCCTGTACTAAAATGTACATCATACTTTAATGATAAATGTCAAATCTTTATCATTAAAAAGTTTAAAAAACAAGGAACTAACTTCAGTAAATCAGAACACCTACACAACTTCCTGATTCATAACTACAATATATTAATTTGTTTTCCTTCCTGATATAAAACATTTGACAAATTCAATCATTTACACAATATAAGTTTACTTAACTCATGAATTCTAACAAATATATAGACTTAATTTTTATTTCAATTCAATACATTCTATATAGTCCAAAGAACATTTGTTCACTTGGGGTTACAACCCAAATTTTACAATCGATAGTGTAGCAGGCTGCAGGAGACCTACAAACTCCAAAGAGTTGTGAATTAATGGATGCATCAATACTGTTATTTCTACATGTACTCTTGTTCAGAGGTTCAAAATTATGTTTTGTAATAAAAGGTTCAGGACCTTTTGCCTTTTTTGGTAGGTCCAACATAAAGTTTTAAATTCATTATTGAAAGGTCTATGTGCAATTATGTTATCATATAGAAAAAGGACCCGTAGTATTATTCTGAAAAAAGGCAGGTCTATCATACTTTTGAAGTTTAAATATCAAGGGCCTTAACGTAAAATCCATTCATCTGGGACCTCGGGCCTGGGGAATTTTTAACCCCTGTTGTTAAAAAGATGCTCTATTTGAGGTAGCAACTTTCAAAATACATGTACATATACTAGAAAATCAATAAACATGATAAATTTGAGGCTGTACATGCCTTATGTAAACATCTTGCAGTGCCTGCAATTATTGAAATTATTATAAAGATATAGAAAATGGCTGCATATTAGTATTATTACTGTTTGTAAATTTATTGCTTGAAAACAGCATACAGAATCTAAAAACTATTGGTACTGAAACATAAAATACTCTAAAATAACTAATTACCTATTATGATAAAAAAAATTATCCATTTCTAGTAAATAATAATGAATATTAATATTAAAGGACAAAGTTTTGAATCTGGTATGTCATAATAAGGCAATGTTGATGGAGACAAAATGGTTGGACATAACCCCAATAACTTTGAGATATAGGCACCTATGCCATGTCACACACAAAACATATAATCGTTCAAGCACCAGTATTATTGCAAATCATGAATGGAAAAAAATTGCAGACTAAAAATGTTCTCATATGTAAGTTTTGTAAATTTTGATTTCAGCTTCCCATGTAAAATTTAGTTTCAGCAAACATATTACACAATATTACCGGTAATTCAACCTAGTTGGTCTACTGTAAAACATCTTAAAGACAGAAAATCCATCAAAATCCCAAGTTATAACCTTTCATAGTATTGTCAAAATCTTTTAAAATTTATACATTTATATACAAGTATTTACATGTATACTTCAGACAACATTTACAGCATCTTTGCATGACAACATTTCCATTCAACCTTCAACATTTACAGCATCTTTGCATGACAAGTTTTCCATCCAAACCGTCTATCCAACATGAAAATATCAATTCAATAATATTTATTTCTATCTCCTATGACATGATCTGGATCCACAACAACTTCTGTCCAATATAACCGGGGGATCTTTGAGACATTTTAATTTATGTCCACTTTTCCAGTGTTCCTTCTGGCAAGTCTGTGAACAATACCTGGTCAGTCTACACGCTCCACAATACTGAAAATGATCTGTATAAGTACACTGTTTTCTACAACTAGGAGACGAACAAAATAAATACTCAACATCACTTTTGCCCTGTTCTAGATCCTCCTTCAGTTTGACTTTCGGATTCCATTTTTGGACAGCCATCTGGGCTTCGTTTTCATCATCAAGTAGATTTTTTATCTGTTGGAAACATGAAATGAGCTCCAACACAAAATCGTGTTTACTCTCTTTCCGAACTTTAACAACATAGTCTATAACGGCTTGTTTAGCATGTGATCGTCTAATAACATTCCTTGTTTTCATGTCCCCTAGTTCTATTAAACCCAACAACATTTTTGCACAGTACCCTACCAATATGACAGAGTATGTCTCATGATTCCCTTGTTGACTTTTGATGCGACTGTAAAGTTCTCGTAAAATATTATGTTTCATGTACATTTCTACAATTTCGCATTTACCAACAATCAGAAACCGATACAAGCCGACGAAACCTTTCCAAAATAATCCAAGATTTTCAGTTTGGTATATGGCAGCGAATAGAATTGGCACAATATAATTTTTGTTCACGATGACTCTCTTAATTATGGTGACATTTGTTAGCATTTCTGTAAATAGTTGCAACAAAGCCTGCATGCTTTGCAAGAAGTGTGACACGCAAGATATTTTCTCACATTTGCGCAGAGATTTCAGAAAAAGGTCTCCCGCCATTTCTCCCAGGCACTGCAAAACTTTCCAGTAGTTTAGTTCATGTTTTAGTTTTCCACTATTTTTCATCCGACGAAGAGTTTCATAGATGTCATTGAGCGATTCATAGTCTAAATTCTCCAAGTTCAGCATGATATCTGCCACATAACTTTCTATAGTTTTACCTCCAGACATTGTTCTCTTAATCTCTATAGTCTAAAATAAAGTAAATTAAGACAGTAAAAATACCACATTGTTAAATGGACCAATGTTAGTTAAATACAGGTTTTAGGCAGGGTACATTGCTACCCCATATGGCCTGTCAGAAGTACATGTACCCAGAGCAAGAGATGCAAGTTACATGGGCAATGTAACCCACCAAACATTAGTAAAATACAGTAAAACCTTGTTATAATGCCCCTCGATAATTTTGCCACCTCGCTTATCCGCACTGTTTTGAAGTACCAAATTCCATTTTGTTTGTTTTTCTTTATGACCCTCCCTCAATTTATCGCCAAACCCCATTATACCTCAATTTATCGCCAAACCCCATTATAACGCCAAAATTTGACTGAACAAATTGTGGCGATGAATCAAGGTTTTACTGTATATAACTACCCCCACCCCCTTGAAAGCTTATTATATAAGAAATCTCAAATCCAGTGAAAATTAAATATTCTCTACTGTATTATATATGACGCCTAAGTGGCAGAGTCATCTAAAGTGCCCACTTAGGGATCATGATGCCTCTTACGGCACAAAAAGTGGACAAGGTCGGACTCGACAGATGGTCGGGTAGCTCAGTGTGAAGAGTGTCCCGCTAGTATTTAGCCGGTCCCAGGTTCGAGTCCCAGTTTGGCCGCTGCATTTTTTCTCTTTCCTGTTCCATTTGGGGACTCATCCGACCCTGGGAGGTGGACAACCAACAGGTTGGTCTCAGGGTTGAACATGGTAGTTTCGATTCAAGGGTTTGAAAAAAGGGACGCGATAGGTGGCCAGGTAGCTCAATGTGGTGCGTCCAGCTAGTATATTGGAAGGTCCCGGGTTCGAGTCCCAGTTTAGCCACTATGTTTTTTCCCTTTCCTATTACAGATTTAGTACACTACAAGACTGAAAAGCTTTGGTTGATCACATTAGATTTCATCAAAGTAATTGTGGATTTTACATTAATCGGCTGTTCTGTCACAATTCATGATTCATCTGTTCATCTGGGTTTCTTGAATTTTTAGAGTAGACAAAAATCCTACTTTTAGTGGATTGTGTAAATAGGAAAGAAAAATAGGCACCTGTTTCTTAAAAAACGCTGGGAATATTCAGATTGTCAACTGTCCTGTACCTTGTAAATGGTTCCGTTTAATTAGACTACTGAAGGTTTTCTCTCAATCTCTGTGTTAGTGTGTATTATTGTTTTTGTACGCCATGCTTCGTCATATATTGCGGGAAAATGATAATAAGCAAAACGGAAACGAAACGGATTAGGAAGGCTGGTACGTAAAGCCCTGCAGGTTTCACAATCATTCGGATTTCCTTATTAGGATTTTCCTCAACTCAGATTTAGCTAATCTTGACCATCTTTAATGGAAATCAAAATACTTTACACAATATTTAAGCGATCTTCAAACTGAAACATTATTTTCTGAATATCTTGAAAATTAACAGTGCTGTCAAAACAAGTCAGTTAAAAAATTACAATTTTTCAAGTTAATTTGAGACTACATTAACTTATTACAGTTCAAAGATTGATAGCAAGTTTTATTTAATTTCTTATTTCATTTTATTTTATTTTATTTATTTATTTATTTATTTATTTATTTATTTATTATTTATTTATTTAAAAGTTAGGGAATTTTGTTCGAGGCCACGATATGTCAGGAAGTATAAAAAAAACTGAAAAAAATAATGAAAATGACAGGAATTATCAAGTTTTATATTTCTTTTTCAAGATCTGTGCTGCTTTAAATTTCAATCAAGTTTCCTTATCCGGCCAGTACTCAGTCCTCCCACACTATTGAACAGGACATAATTAAAGCCTGTTTTTTCAGTGATACTAACGTTATTTAAATATTTCATGTTCAATAAAAAAAAATCCGTTTAATTTAAAATGCATATATATAAACCGAATTTCTCTTTCTTGTTATTTTTAAGACAAAAAAAAACTTCAACTAATTTTACATTTAACAGTGAAAAATTCATGGAAATATACCAAGAAATAAATTTTTGAGATTTTTTAACAAAAATATGGTTTTATATGAAATGAAGAATGATTTTACACAGTAGTCGAATACTTATTGCACATCTCTGTTTGTAAATTTTGTCCTGGTTCTGGGTAACTTTGCTTTGTTGTAATTCCTAAAATTATGACACCAAGTTTTGAAGTAACTGACTGGACTAAATGGACTGAAATACAGTCAATCCTTCCTATAAAGGCCACCCAAGGGAACCAGTAAAAGTGGCCTTTGTGGGCAAGTGATCTTTGTCTACAGGTTCAGATAATATAAATAAGGAACAATTGAGATACAATTCTGGCGTAGGAGGGTTTTTAATATCGGGGGGGGGGGGTGGCAAACCAAAGCTATGTCTATGTCGTGCTTACGGCACGATGCGGGGAGAGTATGGAGGGGTGCTACACCTCGCATAGGTGGGGATCCGGAGGGCCTTCCCCGGGAAATTTTCAAAACTAAGTCCTTTCTAGACGCATTTTCAATGTATTTTGCAGCGTTTTAATAGGTAAAAATACTGTGATATCAAGGCAAGATTCTATAAAATAACCGTATGACACAAGTTCCATAATCAACCCTCTCATTGGAGATGGATATGGGAGTACCCCGGAAAATTTTGCAGCGTAATGAGTGAGAGACTGAAAAACAGTGAAATATTAAGACAAAATTGTACAAATAACTGCATGACATAATTAAGTCCAATGAAAACAAGAGGCCCATGGGCCTTAACGCTCACCTGAGGCAGAGTACATATCTTACGCAGAGGTTCAATGGTCAATGACATCAATAAAAGAGTATATCAAAATTTTCAGCAGTAAGGGCCAATAATATGCAAGTATTTTGGCAAATTAATTATAATAATGATTATATAAGTATGCTATATATAACATATCTAAAGTCTAGCTACAATAAATTAGTTATAAACAGCTAAAACATCTGTATATTAAAATGTGCATTAGGCCAATACCTACAATATTCCAATATACATGCCTATACAAAAAGTTTATAGTTTTTTAGATAATTAACCATTTAAGTATTCGTTCGCATCTATGACCTTGACCTTTGAACCTATGACCTTCATTTATGTATCAAAATAATCGTTAGGCCAATGCCTACAATATTCCAATATATATGCCTATACCAAAAGTTTATAGTTTTTGAGATAATTAAACATTTAAGTATTCGTTTGCATCTATGACCTTGACCTTTGAACCTATGACCTTCATTCATATATTAAAATGATTGTTAGTCGAATACCTTTAATATTCCAATATACATACCTACACAAAAAGTTTATAGTTTTAGAGATAATTAACTATTTAAGTATTCGTTTGCATCTATGACCTTTACCTTTGAACCTATGACCTTCATTCATATATCAAAAGGATCGTTGTGCAAATGCCTACAATATTTCATTATACATGCCTATACAAAAAGTTTATAGTTTTTGAGATAAGTAACCATTTAAATATTTGTTCGCAGCTATGACCTTGACCTTTGAACCTATGACCTTTATTCATATATCAAAATGATCGTTAGGCCAATACCTACAATATTCCAATATACATGCCTATACAAAAAGTTTATAGTTTTTGAGATAATTAACCATTTAAGTATTTGTTCGCGTCTATGACCTTGACCTTTGAACCTATGACCTTCATTTATATATCAAAATGATCGTTGTGCAAATGCCTACAATATTCCAATATACATGCCTGTACAAAAAGTTTATAGTTTTTTAGATAATTAATCATTTAAGTATTCATTTGCATCTATGACCTTGACCTTTGAACCTATGACCTTCATTCATATATCAAAATGACCGTTGTGCAAATGCCTACAATATTCTAATATACATGCCTATACAAAAAGTTTATAGTTTTTGAGATAATTAACCATTTAAATATTCATTTGCAGCTATGACCTTGACCTTTGCACCTATGACCTTCATTTATATATCAAAATGCCAATACCTACAATATTCCAATATACATGCCGATACAAAAAGTTTATAGTTTTTAAGATATATTGACAATTACATTAATTTTAGAGATTTTCTCCCTAAGTACCTCGCCATTTCCCTATTTTGGCCTCAACAGTTACGATTTGTGCAAATCTGAAACTCGGTGCCCAAAGTATGTTTCAGATGAAATATCTAAGCTATATCTCTTGTAAGTTCAGAGGAGATGATTTTTAAAGATTTCCACAATTTCTCCCTGTATGGGGCCCCAAGGGGACATAATCCTTTCACTTGTGCAAATCTAAAAGGCCTTCACCTAGGCATCATAATCACTGAGTTTCATCAAATTTGGCTTGATAGTTTTTAAAATGTACAAAGTTAACGCACGACAGACGACGGACGGGGAACCATTGCAATAGCTCATCTGAGCTTTCAGCTCAGGTGAGCTAAAAAAAGAGAGACACACAGAGGCGGATCCAGAATTTTAGGAATGTGGGCGTATAATGTGAGAGCCGAAGGCTCGAACGTTCTAGGGGGTCCGGGGGCATGCTCACCCGGAAAATTTTGGAAAAATAGCGCAAAAATCCTGCATTCTGGTGCAATATTAGCGACATAAAGGGGGGGGGGCATACGCCCCCTACGCCTCCCGCTCAATATGGTAATATAACAACCCATTTCTATATTTCTGAACCCTCGTCTCTGGAAGCTCGCGCCTTCGGTGCTCACACCTAGCATTGATATAATTCTCAACCCCCCTTTCAAAAAATCCTGGATCCGCCCCTGCCATTGGAGATGCGGTGAGCCATTTAGAACTAAGGGTGAATTTCAAGATGCCCTTTTACAAGTATAATGATGAAATTGATAATTGATTGGTTACCAGATGGACATTTCCTGTTAAGGCTTTGGTTTTTTTAGCGCTTACACCATAAACATAAACTATGATACACAATTTTACACAAAATATTGCGGGGGGTCGCCCCCCCCTTTTCTGACATGGGGGGGGGGGGGGGCTGTTCCTACGCCTATGGAGGTGGCATTTAAGGTAGTTTGGACTTTATATCCGGAAAACAAATTAGAGTTTAATAGTCATATTTTCCATTCTACCAGCCGTCACGTGATGTAAAAACTTCCGATGATATGTAGTCATCAACAATAAAACGCAATGCCTTTTTTGTATCATCTTTATCTTCTTGTGCTTTATAAATAGCGTACAGAAAGACATGTCACACCACAAAGGAGCAATTGAATTATATGTAATTCACATATTATACCAGGTTTAAAGCACCATACGGCCGTTTCGGTATACAATTTCTCATCAGTAGTGCCTGGGCCAAAATGGTAAAACCAAAATGATTTTTTTATGATGTTAAAAAGATGATGCCTAAAGGACCAAAATATATTTTACCAAAATTAGCTAAGGAAATACTTTGCACGAGGGAGTATAAGTTAGTTTTTGAGGAATTTAAGATTTTAACCAGCACAAATCTTAAATATGACCAATTATTATTAACAGTTAAATACGTGTACGTGTAATCTTGAAACATTTTGAGTGCCTGAACCTTTAAGATATTATAAAATTGTTTAGAGTCCGTCCAAACTGAGAGTACTCAATATGTCCAAATCAAGACTTCTCAGTATGTGTCTCCAAATAGGAAGTTCTCAATACAGTTGTATGTGTCCATGTGCATATCTCGTGTTTTCGTTCCTTTGCTGTTGCTTGTATTTGCTTGCTTTGGGTGTTGCCTACCAAGAGGATATAGACTGCGCTAAAAGTTTATGAATTTTTTAATGTGCAGGATTTTGAAATTTTACCGCAAAAAAATGATTAATATTTAACATTCTGACCATTTTGAATATTTCTTTTTAGTAAGCCTTCAAAATTATTTTTAATTATTTCATAAACTTCTTTCTGCATATTTTCAGATATTTTGTTCTCGTTATATTTGATTTCAGATATTTGTGTGCGTACTTTAACGTTCCAGAAATAGGAATAGTTCAACCCCACTTGTCAAAAGAAAAACGGGTTCATGCTTTCATTATGTAGAACCTTCCACAATACTTACTCTATCCAAGACAGCTGATAGCGTCCTCGCTTCGTATGTGGGGGTCAAAGACTCGAAGACCGGCCGGAGTCTTACCAAGATTTGAAAATAAGTGTTGACTGTTATTTCGCCAAACACTCGATATTTAGAAATGAAGCCACGGGGTCCTTCGGAAGACACCTAAAAACCGATGTCCCGTGTCAAGGCAGGTGTGGCATTCTAAAGAAGCCTCCCTGCAAATTGTCCCGAGTGCATTGCAAATGTTAAATTTTCTACTACTTCACATAAGCTGGTGACGTCTCGATATAAGTAAGCTCCGACTAATCACCCCACTAAACCCCTTTTTAATTGTTTGACTGGTTGGGGGTTTAGTGAAATATTCGGCTTGACTGGGACGTAAAACCCTGTCTATCAATCAATCAATCAATCAATCATTTTATGTAAACCCATCTAGTATGCTAATGCCTTGCATTGGAATAAAAGGGTTCTGAAATATTAACAATGGGGTCATTTGACAAAACAACGGATCAGTGACCCCAATGTCCCTTTCTAAAATAAACACTGTATGCGTATACGTATTTTAACATTTAGTAAGCGCATTGTAATTTTAAACAGTTCTGCAACTGCGCATACAGCTGACAACAACATCAAGTTAGGATGGCAGCAATATCAAAAAGTAACTTACCATCATTATATTGTTAATGTCGATAGTTCGCCCTACTTCTCTGTATTTGTAAATGAAATAATCCTAACCAATGCAAGTCCAAATCACAATCCCAAAGCAAAGTAAAAACTTTGATAACTGACAAATAAGTTTAACATGTGAAGTTCCACCAGAAAAGTGAAGTCAGTTGTTCCGGAAACGCAAGAATTATACACTCGAACACTTACAAAAGCTTTCACGCCGATTGACACTTATGTATTTAGTAATTAAAATTCTAAATTAAAAAAATAACACGTAATATGATAGTAACTAATTGTAAAATTTATTCTTTTGAAATCATATATTTTAGTGGACACGAACAATTCAAATGGCAACGAATTTATGGATGCCTAAATATGTATAATTCGGAAAAATACCACGCGTTCTTTTCCAAATATTAAAACAAATGAATTTAAAGTCCTGAATTTAAATGTATTCCCAATTTACATTGTAATTTTATGTAGCGACAGCGTTGGTAAACAGAGACGTTGAGACAAGATGTCCGGATTTAGCGCGTTTAAGTCATCAGTGCTCATTGGAGTCAAACCTCTTCCAGAATCTATTGCTTCCAGCACCCTTACCTAAAACATAACAAAATAGTATTTTAGTGTCCAGGTCCCGGTTTCACAATCCTTCATTAGCTAAGATTTTCCTTAACTTAAATATTGCAAAATTTCAAATCGATATAATTTTCTTAATTTTCAAGATATTGAGGAATTTAAGGTGTCATTTTTAAGATCACTTCTAGATTAAAATATTTGCATTTTTTGGCAAAAGTATTCACAAGTAGTTCCAAAAAGAGATTACAAAAAATTGCTAAATGTAAGTTAAAGAAATCTTAGCTAAGGAATGATTGTGAAACTGGGGCCAGTATAAGGGTATAGTCTGTCCTGGGGCATTATTTTTCTTACCCAGCTAGCTAAATTTCAGAAATTCTCTCTCCATACCTCACTTCTACTCTTCACGAAACTGACACAAGTGGCGTGAACCGATTGAAAATCGTAGTAAAATTCCCCTTGGAACCCTAGTCTATCTCTGCACAATTGAGTAGTAAAAATAATTCTTGTCTGCAGTCATATATTTTTGGAATATGTTTTTGAAAATGTAATTAGTGATTAGAAGCATATCAAATCAAAAACAAACATACCAACCCATGTCCAAATCAAAATCAAACATACCAACCCATGTCCAAATCAAAATCAAACATACCAACCCATGTCCATATCAAAATCAAACATACCAAACCATGTCCAAATCAAAAACAAACATACCAAACCATGTCCAAATCAAAAACAAACATACCAAACCATGTCCAAATCAAAATCAAACATACCAACCCATGTCCAAATCAAAAACAAACATACCAACCCATGTCCAAATCAAAATCAAACATACCAAACCATGTCTAAATCAAAAACAAACATACCAAACCATGTCCAAATCAAAATCAAACATACCAACCCATGTCCATATCAAAATCAAACATACCAACCCATGTCCAAATCAAAATCAAACATACCAACCCATGTCCATATCAAAATCAAACATACCAACCCATGTCCAAATCAAAATCAAACATACCAACCCATGTCCATATCAAAATAAAACATACCAACCCATGTCCAAATCAAAATCAAACATACCAACCCATGTCCAAATCAAAATCAAACATACCAACCCATGTCCGAATCAAAATCAAACATACCAACCCATGTCCAAATCAAAATCAAACATACCAACCCATGTCCATATCAAAATCAAACATACCAACCCATGTCCATATCAAAATCAAACATACAAACCCATGTCCAAATCAAAATCAAACATACCAACCCATGTCCATATCAAAATCAAACATACCAACCCATGTCCATATCAAAATCAAACATACCAACCCATGTCCATATCAAAATCAAACATACCAACCCATGTCCAAATCAAAATCAAACATACCAACCCATGTCCATATCAAAATCAAACATACAAACCCATGTCCAAATCAAAATCAAACATACCAACCCATGTCCATATCAAAATCAAACATACCAACCCATGTCCATATCAAAATCAAACATACCAACCCATGTCCATATCAAAATCAAACATACCAACCCATGTCCAAATCAAAATCAAACATACCAACCCATGGCCGAATCAAAAACAAACATACCAACCCATGTCCAAATCAAAATCAAACATACCAACCCATGTCCATATCAAAATCAAACATACCAACCCATGTCCAAATCAAAATCAAACATACCAACCCATGTCCATATCAAAAACAAACTGTAATATATTGTTTTATACTTGTTTATGTAATTATAGTCAAGAAGCACAATCCTAAGAATTGAGTTGAGTTATGGTGTTTAACGTCCCAGTCAAGAATTTTTCACTTATATCGAGACGTCGCTAGCTATAGCTTGGTCCGTGATAAATATTTAAATGAAATGTCAAATGGACAGGTCATTGTTGTTTACCTTTATACTAGTATATTGTATTTAAAAACATGCTGTTGAATTTACCTCCAATCTTCTCAATCCGTGAATGGTATCGACATCATTTAATTCCTCTTGATACATTTTATATATGTAGCAATCTGTAAGCGTCTTTGTGATCATTACGTGCTATCAATAAATATGACGAAAAGTTAAAACAGATAAACCACATGAGTTCGATTATGTTTTCTTCATGTCCTTATGCTATTTCATAAAATCATGTAAAATTTTGTAGGACCTTCGTATAAAATACTTTTATTATTATTTTCATTCTTTTATTCTTTTTCCACGGGTTTACACTAAAAGAAAAGAAAAACCACCACTATTAGCCCAACGAACAAAAAAAAAGGATAAATATTTCACTTGAAAATCAGCTACCACACATTAGATACATGTATGTATCATTCAAGGTACTAGAAGTAGCATTTGTACATGTATTAATGAATTCATGGATTATCGACAGATAAGGTCATGAGATACATACCGATAATGGATTAGATCAACAGATAAGTTCATGAAATACACACCGATAATGGATTATCTACAGATAAACTCATGAGATATAACGGATAATGGATTATCAACAGATAAGGTCATGAGATACATACAGATAAAGATTATCTACAGATAAGCTCATGAGATACATACTGATAATGGATTGTCAACATATAAGCTCATGAGATAATACCGATAATGGATTATCAACAGATAAGCTCATGAGATACATACAGATAAAGATTATCTACAGATTAGCTCATGAGATACATACCGATAATGGATTGTCAACAGATAAGGTCATGAGATACATACCGATAATGGATTATCAACAGATTAGGTCATGAGATACATACCGATAATGGATTATTAACATAAGTTCATGAGATACATACAGATAAAGATTATCTACAGATTAGCTCATGAGATACATACCGATAATGGATTATTAACATAAGCTCATGAGATACATACAGATAAAGATTATCTACAGATTAGCTCATGAGATACATACCGATAATGGATTGTCAACAGATAAGGTCATGAGATACATACCGATAATGGATTATCAACAGATAAGCTCATGAGATACATACAGATAAAGATTATCTACAGATTAGCTCATGAGATACATACCGATAATGGATTATCAACAGATAACCTCATGAAATACAAACCGATAATGGACTGTCATGAGATACATACAGATAAAGATTATCTACATATTAGCTCATGAGATACATACCGATAAGGGATTATCAACAGATAACCTCATGAAATACATACCGATAATGGACTGTCATGAGATACATACAGATAAAGATTATCTACAGATAAGCTCATGAGATACATACTGATAAGGGATTATCAACAGATAACCTCATGAGATACATACTGATAATGGATTATCAACAGATAAGGTCATGAGATACATACCGATAATGGATTATCAACAGAGAAGCTCATGAAATACATATACCGATAATGGATTATCAACAGATAAGCTCATGAGATACATACCGATAATGGATTATCAACAGATAAGTTCATGAAATACACACCAATAATGGATTATCTTGAGATAAGCTCATGAGATACCTACCGATAATGGATTATCAACAGATAAGCTCATGAGATACATACATATAATGGATTATCAACAGATAAGTTCATGAGATACATACCGATAATGGATTATCAACAGATAAGCTCATGAGATACATGCCGATAATGGATTATCAACAGAGAAGCTCATGAGATACAAACCGATGATGGATTATCAACAGATAAGGTCATGAGATACATACCGATGATGGATTGTCAACAGATAAGCTCATGAGATACATACCGATGATGGATTATCAACAGATAAGCTCATGAGATACATGCCAATAATGGATTATCAACAGATAAGGTCATGAGATACATACCGATAATGGATTATCAACAGAGAAGCTCATGAGATACATACCGATAATGGATTATCTACAAATTAGCTCATGAGATACATACCGATAATGGATTATCAACAGATAAGCTCATGAGATACATACCGATAATGGATTATCAACAGATAAGGTCATGAGATACATACCGATAATGGATTATCAACAGATAAGGTCATGAGATACATACCGATAATGGATTATCAACAGATAAGGTCATGAGATACATACCAATAATGGATTATCAACTGATAAGGTCATGAGATACATACCGATGATGGATTATCAACAGATAAGCTCATGAGATACATACCGATAATGGATTATCAACAGATAAGTTCATGAAATACACACCAATAATGGATTATCTTCAGATAAGCTCATCAGATACCTACCGATAATGGATTATCAACAGATAAGCTCATGAGATACATACAGATAATGGATTATCAACAGATAAGGTCATGAGATACATACCGATAATGGATTATCAACAGATAAGGTCATGAGATACATACCGATGATGAATTATCAACAGAGAAGCTCATGAGATACAAACCGATGATGGATTATCAACAGATAAGGTCATGAGATACATACCGATGATGGATTATCAACTGATTAGCTCATGAGATACATACCGATAATGGATTATCTACAGATAAGCTAATGAGATACATACCGATAATGGATTGTCAACAGATAAGGTCATGAGATACATACCGATAATGGATTATCAACAGATAAGCTCATGAGATACATACAGATAAAGAATATCTACAGATTAGCTCATGAGATACATACCGATAATGGATTATCAACAGATAACCTCATGAAATACAAACCGATAATGGACTGTCATGAGATACATACAGATAAAGATTATCTACATATTAGCTCATGAGATACATACCGATAAGGGATTATCAACAGATAACCTCATGAAATACATACCGATAATGGACTGTCATGAGATACATACAGATAAAGATTATCTACAGATAAGCTCATGAGATACATACTGATAAGGGATTATCAACAGATAACCTCATGAGATACATACTGATAATGGATTATCAACAGATAAGGTCATGAGATACATACCGATAATGGATTATCAACAGAGAAGCTCATGCGATACATACCGATAATGGATTATCAACAGATAAGCTCATCAGATACATACCGATAATGGATTATCAACAGAGTAGCTCATCAGATACATACCGATAATGGATTATCAACAGATAAGGTCATGAGATACATACCGATAATGGATTATCAACAGATAAGCTCATCAGATACATACCGATAATGGATTATCAACAGAGTAGCTCATCAGATACATACTGATAATGGATTATCAACAGATAAGGTCATGAGATACATACCGATAATGGATTATCAACAGAGAAGCTCATGCGATACATACCGATAATGGATTATCAACAGATAAGCTCATCAGATACATACCGATAATGGATTATCAACAGAGAAGCATATGAGATACATACCTATAATGGATTATCAACAGAGAAGCTCATGAGATACATACCGATAATGGATTATCGACAGATAAGGTCATGGGATGCATACCGATGATGGATTATCAACAGATAAGGTCATGAGATACATACCGATAATGGATTATCTATAGAGAAGCTCATGAGATACATACCGATAATGGATTATCAACAGAGAAGCTCATAAGATACATACCAACAATGGATTATCAACAGATAAGTTCATGAGCTACAAACCGATAATGCATTGTCTACAGATTAGCTCATGAGATACATACAGATAAAAAATTTTCTACAGATTAGCTTATGAGATACATACCGATAATGGATTATCAACAGATTAGCTCATGAAATACATATACCGATAATGGATTATCAACAGATAAGCTCATGAGATACATACCGATAATGGATTATCAACAGATAAGTTCATGAATACACACCAATAATGGATTATCTTCAGAGAAGCTCATGAGATACTACCGATAATGGATTATCAACAGAAAGCTCATGAGATACATACATATAATGGATTATCAACAGATAAGTTCATGAGCTACATACCGATAATGATTATCAACAGATAGCTCATGAGATACATACGATAAGATTTCAACAGAGAAGCTATGAGATACAACCGATGATGGATTATCAACAGATAGGTCATGAAATACATACCGATGATGGATTGTCAACAGATAAGCTCATGAGATACATACCGATGATGGATTATCAACAGATAAGCTCATGAGATACATGCCAATAATGGATTATCAACAGATAAGGTCATGAGATACATACCGATAATGGATTATCAACAGAGAAGCTCATGAGATACATACCGATAATGGATTATCTACAAATTAGCTCATGAGATACATACCGATAATGGATTATCAACAGATAAGCTCATGAGATACATACCGATAATGGATTATCAACAGATAAGGTCATGAGATACATACCGATAATGGATTATCAACAGATAAGGTCATGAGATACATACCGATAATGGATTATCAACAGATAAGGTCATGAGATACATACCAATAATGGAATATCAACTGATAAGGTCATGAGATACATACCATGATGGATTATCAACAGATAAGCTCATGAGATACATACCGATAATGGATTATCAACAGATAAGTTCATGAAATACACACCAATAATGGATTATCTTCAGATAAGCTCATCAGATACCTACCGATAATGGATTATCAACAGATAAGCTCATGAGATACATACAGATAATGGATTGTCAACAGATAAGGTCATGATATACATACCGATAATGGATTATCAACAGATAAGGTCATGAGATACATACCGATGATGAATTATCAACAGAGAAGCTCATGAGATACAAACCGATGATGGATTATCAACAGATAAGGTCATGAGATACATACCGATGATGGATTATCAACTGATTAGCTCATGAGATACATACCGATAATGGATTATCTACAGATAAGCTAATGAGATACATACCGATGATGGATTATCAACAGATAAGGTCATGAGATACATACCGATGATGGATTATTAACAGATTAGCTCATGAGATACATACCGATAATGGATTATCAACAGATAAGGTCATGAGATACATACCGATGATGAATTATCAGCAGAGAAGCTCATGAGATACAAACCGATGATGGATTATCAACAGATAAGGTCATTAGATACATACCGATGATGGATTATCAACTGATTAGCTCATGAGATACATACCGATAATGGATTATCTACAGATAAGCTAATGAGATACATACCGATGATGGATTATCAACAGATAAGGTCATGAGATACATACCGATGATGGATTATTAACAGATTAGCTCATGAGATACATACCGATAATGGATTATCAACAGATAAGGTCATGAGATACATACCGATGATGAATTATCAACAGATAAGGTCATGAGATACATACCGACGATGAATTATCAACAGATAAGGTCATGAGATACATACCGATGATGAATTATCAACAGATAAGGTCATGAGATACATACCGACGATGAATTATCAACAGATAAGCTCATGAGATACATTCCGATAATGGATTATCAACAGAGAAGCTCATGAGATACATACCGATGATGGATTATCAACAGATAAGGTCATGAGATACATACCGATGATGGATTATCAACAGATTAGCTCATGAGATACATACCGATAATGGATTATCTACAGAAAAGCTCATGAGATACATACCGAGGATGGATTATCAACAGATAAGGTCATGAGATACATACCGATGATGGATTATCAACAGATTAGCTCATGAGATACATACCGATACGGGATCATAGGCAAAATGCAATGCCTCCAGTACAGGTGGTTCTTTGGATGTGGTTTGGTGCGCGTGATGGTGGGCTGTTGTATGGGTGTGGTGGTGGTGGGCTGTTGTATGGGTGTGGTGGTGGTGGGCTATTGTATGGACGTGTCGGTGGTGGGTTGTCGTATGGTGGTGATGGCCTCTATGTGTTGTTGCTGTTGTAGTATGATGATGAGCGCCTAGGAATCCTGACACAACTGTTATCTAAATAGGTAGAAGGAAGGATGGTTAAATAATTCATGACTGGGAATCTTATACAAAACACATTATATTCGTATTCATTTGTTCCTAGGTAGAATAATTTTTCAAAATGTACCCAGTCTTTATACTAAACAGGTCAGGTCCCAGTTTCATAATCATTTCTTAACTAAGATGATCCTTAACTTAAATATGAGGCCGCGATGGCCTAATGGATAGGACGTTAGTCTTCAAATCCAGGTCTCTCACCGCTCTGAGTGCTAGTCCCGCTCAGACCACACGTGGGAAAATGAATTTTCCTTGCCGTTGGTCTTTACTTGTTCACCTGGTATCAATGTAATGCGACTGGGAGATGGTACTCTTGTCTATGGCGTACTGACTCGTTGAGCTAGCATTAAAGTGCGCGCTAGTACAAGGCAGACCATACAACACACTCGCACTTCACATGCATATAGATTAATCCATAGAGATTAATAAAATAGTTCCCGTCGTAAAAAGCTTTAAAATTGCTGATGCGACGTTAAGGAACATTCAACAAATCAACCTTAACTTAAATTGAAGAAGTTTTGACAATATTTTTGGAACTATGAATGAAACATGTTGACAAAACTAAAAACTGTATTCAATTCTAACTGATCTTTAAAATTACACCTTAAATTCTTGAATATCTTTGAATAATAACAAAATATTATGATTTCAAATTTGACAGATTTAAGTTAGGGAAAATCTTAGTTAAGAAATGATTGTGAAAGCGGTGTCATTACTTAAACCCTGGTTTAAGTGCCGTGAAACTACCAGAGTAAAAACTAGCTAACATCAGACCAACGCAAACTTGTCCCCTCGACCATGCGTGGACCTCAGAATTCATTAACCCCCAAGCAATCTGTGGCCACATTGTGGACTTGGAAATGGCTGTGCTCCAGGGCATACCAAGCAGCCAGTGACCAACAAATGATAAAATCAAGGGCATAAAAAGCAACCCATGGCAATATCGAGCTGAGAAACGAATGTTGTACTCAGGGCATACCAAGCAGTCCGTAATTACAGCGTGAATCGAAACAAATGCTTTGCAGCAGCCCAGGGCCACAATGTGAACCGACATATATAATGTACTCAATGACATACCAGGCAGCCTGTAACTACAGCGTGAACTAAAACAAAGGCTTTGCAGCAGCCAAGGTCCACAATGTGAACCAACATAAATGTTGTACTCAAGGACATACCAGGCAGCCTGTAACTACAGCGTGAACTAAAACAAAGGCTTTGCAGCAGCCAAGGTCCACAATGGGAACCGGCATAAATGCTGTATTCATAGACATACCAACCAAGTAAAAAAGTGAATACATTGTTGACTGCATCAAATACGGTGCTCAAGCCAAACGAAGCAAGCAACTCGTAATAAGGATGTGGATTGGAACGAATATGTAAACAATGACATCCAATTTTAGACTCAAATATACAACCCAGGAGGATCATGACGTTACGTTCATCCATTTATACGACTAAAGACTCCAGCTTTTCATGCCAGATGTAATGTTAGTATGGATCAAAACAGAACTTGAGATAACTCGACAAAAACCGACACACACAAACACACACACACACACGCGCGCGCGCGCGCGCACTGTAGATTACTTTCAATACGCGAGTATCACATTTCGCGTGTCGATTACTTGGCGTCAATTCGCGTCAATATGTAAATTCGCGGCCACAATCCACGTGAATATTGAAATTCGCGATCGATAGCCAATAAACTCCCATTCCTCAGATGGTCATAGTCGATTTCCGGTATGTTTTGCAATTTGACTATTTAATTTTCGCGATTCTGAGAATATTCCGTGATATATGTATTTGCGACCGAGAGTTCTTGCGGAATTACGCGTTAATAAATCTCTCGCAAAATAACTAAGATAACATTTTTGCTAACGTTTTCATCCTTCTTGGGACTTTTCATATATATATATGTTGTTAAAGTTAATCCTTTGTGTGAGGTATATTTATATATTAAAAACTTAAAAATAAGTAAAAATGTTTTCTAAAACATAACTGAATTTATTCTTTGTAAAACATGTTTCACCGTTGAGTACGATTCTTCTTGTTACATATAAATAAATGGTATAAAATAATAAACGAATGGTTACAAATAATAAATTCAGTTATGTTTTAGAAAACATTTTTACTTATTTTTAAGTTTTTAATATATATATATGTGTGTATATATAGTAAGTATAATTTGTTACCATTGTGACCACCCAAAGGACAATTATGACTCTGCAATACATGGCGTCCAGAAAAGAACCTTGTTGAGTGTGGCAAAGTAAGGCGTTGTGTTTAATACTGGAACTTTAAAGTATTTATATCTATGAACTTCTACACCTACCACGCAAAATGTAGGTGGTATCAAATCATATACAATCCGTTCTATTTTTGTACATATGCATACTGCATACATATAAAAATGAGATAAAACCAGACTTGGACGAAATGACCGAGATCAACGCAGTACAATTAAGCTGATCAAAATATACTGTATAGTTGTTTAAATCTGCGGGGATAAAATTTCGCGGTTCAGACACTAGGACTTACTCACGGATATGAAATTCCGCGGCACAGTGGCCAGTGAAAGGAGTTTTCTGTACAGATTATGCAAGTCTAAGTTTAATTAATGCTACATGTAAATATTCACTTGGTATTTAATTTCGCGCTATTAAGTCAAACCCTAAATAAACATAGCTAAATTAAATCCCCTGTGAATAAAAACAACTATACAGTACTCGAACATTACTAGTTTATAGCATTCGTAGTCCGAGAACTACATTAATATTGCTTAAATTTACATGAATATATGACAGTTACAGACCTGGATGAACACCTCCAATCAAAGAATGGGGTTGATAAAGGTCCACAGTGC
Source organism: Anadara kagoshimensis (assembly GCA_021292105.1). Classification (NCBI taxonomy): domain Eukaryota; kingdom Metazoa; phylum Mollusca; class Bivalvia; order Arcoida; family Arcidae; genus Anadara; species Anadara kagoshimensis. The sequence goes on from CM037865.1 coordinate 54,005,065, forward strand.
CATAGACACTAGTTGTAGTGCATTTGTATATAATTGCCCAGCAAAGCAATGTTATATTGCAAACATGTACATTATACTGTTATCCATTACTATACTTAAACTAGGACAGCCTCTTGAGAGACAAAATCCCTTGTCCCAAACATTACCAAGACGGACGGACGGACAGGCGGGCGACACATTGTCTAATAATAGTTTACATTTGTATAAAGTTTAAAGACATAGAGCGGATACGATATTTATAATTTGAGGTATGGAGTAATATAATTTGCTTTACACCGCCTTGCAGATTTTTGCACTTTTTATCGAAAAGATAAGTCTTGAGATGACGGAGAAAGCTGGGGTGCTGGGAGAAAAGCATCAACCTTAAAAGCAAACTGATCAATATGGAACCCATTCGACACGAGTGACTTTGATCTGTTGCCTATTTTAGTCCACACAACAAACGATACCCGTATTTTGCAACCTTGAATTAGTCCAAAAAGTCAACGTTTAACATCAAAATAATAATGTGATTAAATAACTTGTGTAGCATCATAAAAATTCTTTCAATCAACTTTTAACAAATAATTTATTTCATAAAAATTAAGCACATTAACAATTTAAATAAAATTACTATCGGCATAAACACAAAGGCCAGTTTCATAATAAATTTTAAAAAATACCCATAAGTTTAAAATATATGAAACTGGCCCCTGTGGGCCATACAAATGAGAAATGCCACACCCCTTATTAGAATAACACCAGGCCACGATTTAGCTAAGATTTCCCTTAACTTAAATCTTTTAAAATTACAAATCTTTATAATTTTGTCAATTTTCAAGATATATATTCAGGCATTTAAGGTGTCATTTTGAAGATCGCTTTGGCATTTACTCAGCAGTAGTTCCAAAAATAGATTACCCAAATTTGCTAAATTTAAGTTAAGGAAAATCTTAGCTATGAAATGATTGTGAAACCGGGCGCCATTCCTTGGCTAAGATTTTCCTGAACTTAAATTTTGCACTTTTTGGAACTACTGTTGAATATTTTTGTCAAAACTATATATAGGTCATGAGATTGATGGAATCTTAAAAAGTCAAATTTTAAATTCCCAAATATCTTAACAATTAACAAAATTATAAAGGTTTTTAAGCCAGATTTAAATTAAAGTAAAATCTAAGTTTAAGTTAAGAAATGATTGTACATAATTCCTTATTTTATATTTTATGTTTGATTCAACTGTAATTATTACCGAACAGTATTGGAATGACCTGGTAGCAATAAAGCACAAAATATCAACAAACTTCCACGTATGTCAGGATTTGTCAAGATTAGCAACACCAAGTTTATGACCATCGAAATCATTTGGCCCATGTTCAACACGCAGTAAAACAGAATCACGTATGTTTGTGTCAGTTTTATTTTCGTTACTGATGACTAGCTCGCTAAGTACGTTGATGAGTAGAAGTCCGAACCTTTGATGCGACAAAAACATCACGTAAAACAAAACAAATGCAATTAACAATACCAAGACTGTTATGCTGACAACACTTACAGCATTGTTACATCCGAAGAGGATGAAATACACCAACGCATGGTGCACAACTCGCTCTCGTATGAGTTCCACATTCATCCCAATTCGAGTTTTTCTTGAGCGACTTAAGGTAGTGATCACCCACAGCAAATATTTCTACAAGTACCCTCCAATTTGAAGTTTTATCATTCTCTATGGTTTTCAGTTTCCATCCGTTCCAGTTGAAAAATGGATTATTAAATAAATCTATTTCGAGCATGTTGTCCTTACAAAACTGTACGAAAGGGTCATTGCCTCTTATCAACACAAGCCGGACATATTGTGATCCGCCAGCATAGTGGTAAGAATTTTCGAAAAACAGAAGAGCAAATCGCCGTTTTGGCTTCATGCCTTGATCTGGTGGTGGTTGTTTAACGGTTGGCGTTTCCTTCTTTCTCTCCATTGCCCTTTTCTTCCTATCTCGCTTTTTGTCCCGCGCCTTTCCTTTGCCCTTTTTATTTCCCTTTTGGCCTACATCTTCAAGTTCCGAAACAGTGTCGACATCTTCATCAACTTCATCGGGAAGTTCAATGTCCTCGTCTTCTTCATTGTCAAACTCACCAAAATCAGCTTTTGACATTTCCTGTGCAAGAGCGCCTTGCTCCGATGACGCAGCTTCTTCCTCAGTGCCCTCCTGTTGTTCAGGCCCAGTAGGATTTTCTATCACACTTTTCATACTAAACATTACCTCGCCAACTGGTATCTTGACCCTTTGTGTTCCATAGGGAGAGTGGTCCATCATTTGGCCCTCATACAGTGATATCATAAACCAAACACCCTTTAAATCTAGATTTTTGGACAAGGGTGCCCCGACTGGATAGTCCGAACTTGCACCAAGAAGTAATCCTTGCTCAGTAATATTTTTCTTGGATGTGAGTTTAGTACAATGAACGAAGTATTTGACATTTTGCTGGTCTCGATAGTCGGCATATTTTAACAAGTCTCCATATAATACTTCCAGTTTCTTCTTATCAATATCCATAACTTGGGTATAAATATATATGTCACATTACAAGTATAGGTTGCACTATATATATATATATATATATATATATATATATTATTTGACAACAAGTCACATGGCTGATCAATATCAGTAAACTAATACACAATGAAAATTTGAAGAAAAAAACTCTTATAAAAAATCGGAAAAATATTTGACAAATAATTATATTGTTTATAATTTAATTGTACAATGTGTATGTGTCAAGTATATTTTCATTATTAACATAATCGTTAATCTACTATTGTTATTATTGGACACACTAATTTTTGAAAATCATATGACGACCTAGATAATTTAAGTTTTCAGAAAACTAAGTCTAAATTTAATATTATATGTCTGTAGTCTACTGTAACATTGTATAATATTTATATACTGATATATGTACCCTAAATTATTTTATGTAGCAAGGTACGCATGAATTGTTTTAAAATTTTGGTTGACGAATTTGTGAGCCTATTCTTGCATTTATAAATTGTATTTTTTCAATTTAGTATGAATTCATGCTTGATTTTCGGAGAAAGAGATTGAAACAAATTTACGAAAATGAGGAACATGGAACTATAAGATGTCAAATATATTCAGGGTAATTTTGGATAAAAAGACACCATAATTATTAACACTGTTGTGATGACGGTCATACAACTTTTTCACGGCCGTGATAAGCCTAGGTTTTCAATACCCCTGTGTCAACAGTTTATTGTGAGCAGCTACACTATCATACTCATAGCGTATTGAATGTGAAACAAATACACCACAAGCCGGAGAAGCAAGTTCATTAGAAGGAAAGTTGACAATAGAAAAATTGAAGTCATCACATTTGTCATACAGCTTAAAATATACCCTTTAGTGTACGCCATAATTCAGAACTTGAAAAATCAATATAGTATCTTAATTTAAGCTCACTAAGATAGATGACATTCACATCTCAAAATTTAGAATTATCAAGTGATAGAACTATCTAGATGTTGAGTTTCTCCAGAATTAACATGGTTCTGCATAAATTCTGCTTTACATGAATAAAGAAACAAAAACACGCGAACCTACGCCATAAACCCGACTTCGTAAACACAAAAATGGCAGTCACGAATTTTTAGTAGAAGTAAAAAAGAAAAAGCGTATCTTTGAAAACGTCATAGGTGCCATAGAAAGGAATCCCTTTACCAAGCGTGCTAGGGTCAAGATTCCTTCTGTCACGAGTTTTGTGTTTACGAAGTCGGGTCTATGACGTGGGTCCCCTACCCTGAATCAGCAAGCAATGTTGCACAGTTTGTCGATTACAAAACACAACAAATATGTTTTCTATCAAAAAACGTAATATTTTTTTTGTTGATAGTATCTTCAGTAAATGACCGTCTAGTGCTGCAAAATTAAAACATGTTTAATAATAATTACATACCACAATGCCTCTTATTGTGTTCTTGAATGTTAATATTAAATGGTTGTCAATTTGTTTTCCAAAGGGTTGTGGTCTAATTTGGACACTACTGTTTCTTCCACTGTTCTAGAACTAACACTTCATTATGTAAAATAATAATAAAGATTGGCCTTCTGAACTCCACTACAATCCACAAGCAATGGTATATCATACTTTAATTTATTCATATCTAAGTACAGTCCAATCTCCCTTTAAGGCCACCTCTATATAAGGGTCACCTGCTTATAAGTCCAGTAGAATGGTATTCCAATTTTTTTTATTCCTATTATTTTAACCTGTATATAAAGGCCACCTTTCACTGGTTCCCTTAGGTGGCCTTTTTAGACAGATTTGACTGTAGATCTAATAACATATTATGCCAGTGTTTATTTTACAGCACTAAACGACCGCTTCAGGAGACAATTCCTCATCAGTAGTGCTTGGGCCAAAATTTTAAAACCAATTTTTTTTAAAGGAGAGAAAAGATATCCAAAGTACCAAAATATATTTAACCAAATTTAGCTAAGGAATACTTTGCATGATGGCGTATATTATCTTAGTTTTTAAGATTTTCATATTTTTACTGTCAGCAAATTCAAACAATAGTATATTTTAAACAAGAGGTGCTTACCCCGGAGCATCCGGCCTCACTTCCCTGGTGGAAGTTCACGTGTCTAACCTGACTTGTCATTTCTAAAGTTTTTTACTTTGCTTCTGGATTCTGATTCGGACATGGCTTAGTGTTTTTGTTTTTGAATATTTCTCACAATGCAAAAGTATTGCCTACTGAGTTTATGATATCTCCGGGTATACGTAGTCCAACAGCCGAGATACCAACCCAATAATTAAAATTAAATTTTATACCACTGTTAATTTTACAGCACTAGACGAACGTTTTGGAATACAATCCTCATCAGTTGTGCTTGGACCAAAATTTTGAAACCAAAGTTTTTTGCATGGGCCACACTACATTTAAACATTATTAGCTAAGGAAATACTTTGCATGAGAGAGTATACCTAAGTTTTTGAACCTTTTTAGATTTTAACTAGCAGCAAATTTATACAATACAAAATGATGTATGCATGCAAGCAAGGTCAATGACTTTCCAATCTTCCTGGAAATTTTCACTTTGAGATAATTATTTAAGCATACACTGTAGTGTAAAATTATCAGTGTACAGACAAAATCACTTTCTTCAGTACACACATACACTAGTAAACAAGAGGTGTTAGTATAAAAAACACAAATATACTCATCCATGTCTAAATCACAATCCAAAGCAAAGTAAAACTTTGAAACTGACGAACAAGGTTAAACATGTGCACTTCCACCAAGGAAGTGAGATCAGTTGCTCCAGAAGGATAAGCACCTCCTATTTAGCTAGCTACACCTGCTTGTTATGTAATCAAAATTTAGAGTGAAAGGAACGTGGAACTATGGGACGTCAAATTTAGCCAGGGTAACCCCGGACACAGAGACATCATATTTATCAACAATATTGTGATGACAGCCATAAAGGTTTTAGGGGGGCCTGATAAGCCTAGGCTTGCAATAAACCTGGGTCAACAATTTATTTGCAAGGAGCTTGTTTCGTTGTATAAAGTTCATTTGGTCTACCATAGATAAATGTAACAACCTTGCACATTACTTAATAAAAACTTTTTACAATTTACATCAACATTAATGCTTTATGATCAACTCTTCTGAATAATATTATTTAAACAAACATTCTAAAAGAAATGTTCAGACAATACTTAGTTTCTACCAGCAAATGGAAAACTAGGAATTTCAACTGACCTTTGCAAGCTTTAGTGAATAAGAACATAACTTCTTAATTTTATAGAAAGCAAGCTGTTTATTAACAAATTGTTAGCACTGATATTGCAAGCCTAGGCTTAAGTTCTATGATCGTCTTCACAATAATGTTAATAAGTATGATGTCTATGTATCAAAAATATCCCTGGATATATTTATGTGTCACCGTTCCATGGTCTTTTCAATCTCAATTCTGATTACACATGTGACAGGTGTAGCTAAACAGGATCTGCTTGCCCTTCCGGATCACCCAGGCTCTCTTCCTTGGTGAAGTTCATATGTATAATCCTATTTCCCAGTTTCTTAATTTTTACTATGTTTTGGGATTGTGATTTTGACATAGATTGGTATGTTTGTTTTTGACTTAAAATCACCCTCCTTGCGTACTACAAGAAACATAATTGTGTTGATAATTCAGTGGAATATAACTCTATCTTGATTTTTAGACTCACATAGCATAAAAACTTTAAAGTGATTTTTAGGCCCATAATTTCATAAAAAAACAGCGTACCAGAACTAAACTTGCTCTCAAACTTCATCTATGACCCACTATGGTAGGCTTTCATAAATATCTGCAAGTGTTTTGGAAAACACATGTGATGGACGGAGAGGGTGTAGTCCTGTGGTCCAATTTCCAGAAACCATTGGGAGAATAATTACAAACGAGTCAATAGCGGAGTGATAAACAAACATTATGAGCCATTTGGGTCAGCCAAACTATGTAATGGGGTTCACCACTGTACAAGGTGTGTGGAATTGTGTGGAAAACTTATTTCCATTGGATATTGAATCGTATAAGATGGTGTTTTCCCATTTAAACGACATAATCCTGGGAATTTGCGACATTGACATATTCAAAGAAGTTAAAAAATCTTTAAGATGTATTGATCACATGCTACAGCGGCAGACCCTATAAGCAATGGCACACAATTAACTCATCAATGCAAAATATTACATAAGATGTACATATAACAATAAAATTCAAAAAGTAAACATTTTAAATTTATTATTTAAATATATTAATAATATTGCAATATTTGTAGAAAATAACAATTTGTTTCAATCACTTATATCACAATATCAGGTGCATAATCAATTTCACAGACACTACTGTGTTGTGGCCATTCTTACCCTACAAATGTATAATATCTACTAATAATGTACAATATCACATCAAATCAACAATTTAACAATTTGCTATGCTAGTGTTCCATTAATCCATAGCAATGCCAATACTTGAAGCAAAACAAGATTTTCTATCTAATTTGGCTGTGGATTTAGAGTTATTGCATCAAGGCAGAAACTGCAAAAATATGGTAGTACAATGCTTAAGGTAAATTAATATATTTAAGGTAATGTGGAAGACCAGTGCCCCTTTAATACATAGCAATGCCAAAACTTGTAAGTTGTAGGACAACAAGATTTGTCAGATGAAGAACAAGGTTACCTTGCAATTTCAATTCTATTGTTCAATTAAATTTATTTGCTCAAGTCCACAGGATGTGGTACACAAGATAAATATATACAGTCAAACCTGTCTATAAATGCCACCAAAAGGAACCAGTAAAAGTGTTTTTATGGGCAGGTGGTCCTCATATAGAAGTTTAAATAACATGATTAAAGAGCAAATGGGATTTTACTGGCCTTTACAAGCAGGTGACGCTTATATAGAGGTGGTATTTAAGGCAGGATCAACTGTATATGAATTAGTATTAGATGCATATCTACAACATAACAAACAATATCTAGTCCAACTAGCACATCTAGTCCATCAAAATATAACAATAAAAAGAGAACTTTTATACTGAACACCAGCACTCATGATCATTGAAAATATTGTCTCATGAATTGATAAATTGCCAAATGTCAAGATAATTATGATTTTATTTTATATATACATCTACTTAAATCTAATAAATAATTGTGTATAAAGTATAAAATAGGTGATACTTTGATCATGATTATGTAAATAAGTAATTTTCAGACTAACATGAGATGTTGTACACAAAGACTAAATTACACTCCTCGTCTAAAAAGGCCTGTAGATAAGTTATATGTTGCCCAAGGTCAAGGTCCCCTCCTCCATCTTCTGTATTATTCAATATCCACTTTGTGTTTTATGATAAATTAATATGTCATGTTTTACTTCTATATCACTTATACTCTGGGATAAAAAAGTTTCAAAAAAATAACTAAAATGGGTGTTTCTAAAATGCACCCCAAACAAATCCTAACTGGGAAATCCCAAACTATGTGCATGATCAAAATATGAATACAGAATGGCATATCTACTCCACCCAAAATGTGTTCCTGTTCAGTATCATTAAGATCTGTAAAATAGTTTTTGAAGAAAGTGGAGGACATACTGTTGACTAAAGAAATGGGATAAACACTATTAGCACCCTCCCCCTATCCCTACAACCCCAATTTTGTGAAGTATCATAAAGATCTGTTTATAAATAGTTCTTCAGGAAAGTGGAGGACAAACTGTTGGCTCAAGAAATGGAGTAAACACTATTAGCCCCACCCCCTATCCCTCCAACCCCCATTTCGTGAATTATAATAAAGATCTGTAAAATAGTTTTTGAAGAAAGTGGAGGACAAACTGTTGGCTTAAGAAATTTAGTAAACACTATTAGCACCCACCGACTATCCCTCCAACCCCAATTTTGTGAAGTATCATAAAGATCTGTTAAATAGTTCTTCAAAAAAGTAGGTGACAAACTGTTGGCTAAAGAAATGGGGTAAACACTATTAGCCCCCACCCCCTATCCCAATTTTATTCTGGGGACATAATTACCAATGTCATAAAAATGTACCTATCACAGAGAGAAAATATAAACATATACATGAAATAAAGCATACCCCCAACACCAAAACAAAACTACTGGTGACGGAGTATTCATTATATCAATAATATTTATTATAATTTTTATTAATTTATGTTTTAAAATACAAAAGTATGAAATTAAATTACAACAATTTAAAGATATAACTTATTAATCAAAATGTATAAAAATTCTATAAATAAATGTGTATATTGATAGATACATGTATATATTTTTTAAATTTTAAAATCAATCCATAAACAAACATAACATCAACTTCAATCTAGTAATTAACCACTCATAAGTTTTCCGAAAAAAGAAAAAAAATCAAGAAAATGGAAAGAAAAAACCTGTTCTTTTGTTTAGTGTTATCACAGACTTTATAATATTATAGTAACTGTTAATATAAATTTTTCTATGTAAAATAATTTTATTGCAATGTTTTAGTCATTAGTCATTCGGCGTACACTAGAAGTACTGTAAACGTATTATTTTAGCTTATATTTTCGTTGTATCAGAAATTTAGACAAATCCATGTAATTGAATTCTTGCATTTTTGAAATATTCGCTATAACACAACAAGCATAACATAATTTATGCTCTGTATTAATTTATGCACAAAACAAATGCCATATCATACTACAGTAAAACTTTAATTCATCGCAAAAATTGTTTTCAATCAAACTTTCAGATTTGGAAATAATAAAAAAAAATTAATAAAATAACAAAAACCATGAATAAAACAATGAAGATTTGTATGGTATATACACCAACAAAAAACAGAACATAATGTATTATTATAATGTCTACAAACCTTTATAAAATAGGAAATAAAATTATAATTTCCATGGTAACAAGATTATCTATCACATAATGCACATGTACAATTATCACAAACGTGAATACCCAAGATACAAAGAAAATGAAAACTATACAAAAATGATAATTAAATGTAATAATAACATAATGTACATGTATAAATTATGAAACAAATGTGATTACCAAGATGTAAAGAAAAAGAAAACAGAAAGTATACAAAAATCATAATTAAACATAACAATAACATAGCAATAACATGACATATCATGAAACATGATAACAAAAATGTTAAGAAAAGGAAAATACATGTAGTAACATTTAAAAAATTATAATTAAATTTAACAACATACTGCATTTGTACAATTGATGGATCACTGGCCACGCCCACAACGTTCCAACAAAGGCCCGGCATGCTTGAAAAGCACACAAAAAGAATGAAAACTCAGCCTGAATTGTGCCAACATATGACCTCACTGACACTAGTAGGTTATTAGTTGCAATGACAATGCCTTGGTACAGTGATGGCAGCCAGTGATGGAACATAAAATGAATGACCGGCGATACATCATTTATAACAAGATGTAAAGAAACAATTGTATCATATAGCAAGAAAATTAAACTAAACTTTCTATTAGACTTCTAATAATTTGAGCATTTAAAATGGGATGCACAGAAAAAATTGATTGTTTTCATAATGATAAGGAAAAAATATTCACTATTTTTACTGCCATTTTTACACTATGAATATGTCTTTTCCATTAAAATTTCTTTTCTTTTGGCACGTTTTCCCTACAGCTGGAACCATGAAAATTTATTTCCACCAAAAAATTTAAAAAATTGAACTCGTGGAAGTTTTCCTACCACTAATATTTCTTCTTGTACAACATATGAAATGTATTTTAATGCCCAATTTATTAGAATGATTACTGTAACACACTTAGCAAAGCATAAAACAGAGTAAAATTTGATATGAAGAGAAATTATCATATAATTCATTCAGATGTAAAAATATGTTTTAATCAATTTTTTTAATAATTGCACGTTTGAGTCTCTTATAATACAGGGTCATTTTTTTAAGATATGAATTTAGGTGTTAAATTGAATACTGGGAACCAAGTTTTACCCCCCAGTCAAGATTCTTTTATTGACTTATATAGAATTGGTCAGTTCATGGATGGTGGAGGAAATCAGAGTGTCTAGAAAAAAATCACCACCTTCGGTAAATGACAAATTTTCTCACACTATGATCTGTCTCAAAGTAGGATTCAAACATATGCGATGAGAGGCACTGTTATCCATAAGCATGCACTTTAGAACACTCTGCCACAGAGAATTCATAAATCCATATTTGTTTTGGATAGTGAGAACGAGTAAGCAAGTTATTTTTTAGCAAAATATCACACCAATCTAAGGCTATTTTTGATAATGAAAACATTGCCAAAACAACATTATATAAGTGTTAAAAATCTTCAAGTACAAACGGTAACAACATGAACAATGTCAATTAACACAAGATTCCTGTTAAATTAAATGGATATCAAAAGATAGAGTTAATATTTCATTAAAAGTATACAATTATTTTAACACTCAAAAAGTTTTTAAGAATGAACTTATTATTTTAAATAAAGTTTGTATATAAAATATCTACAAAAAACATAAAGACCTGTAACTGTACAGGATAGCACACCTGTACAGGCACTTCTAATAAAACTTATCAAACAATACACCATGGAAGGCTGATACTAACACTCACATGTAGTAAATACAACAATATATCATCTTCACTTCACCATTCCATGCATTCTAAACAACAAATAATCTTTATCTGCCACTCCATTTTCACAAAAATGTCACATGATTTCAAAGAATTGTCACATGATTTCTAAGAAATGTCACATGATTCTATGCAATGCCACATGATTTCAGAGAAATGTCACATGACTTCAAAGAAATGTCATAAAATTTCAAAGAAATTTCACATGATTCTACGAAGTGCCATATGATTTCAGAGAAACGTCACATGATTCTATGAAATGCCACATGATTTCAGAGAAATGTCACATGACTTCAAAGAAATGTCATAAAATTTCAAAGAAATTTCACATGATTCTACGAAATGCCATATGATTTCAGAGAAGTGTCACATGACTTCTAAGAAATTTCACATGACTTCTAAGAAATGTCACATGATTTCTAAGAAATGTAACACATTATGAATTAGCTTGGTGGTCCATTACCAACTAATCCTTGGGCAGTCATGAACAGATTAACTGGACTATCTCCACTTGTTATCAATGTGCTGGACATTCCCAAACCTTTCAGCAGATTAATCTGCAACAAATATGAATACAATAGAGCTGATTAGTTGAAACAAGTGACATGACCAAGATTTATGTAACAGTGAAATGCATTGGAAGATGCTGAGTTTTTAATTAGAGTATCTAATTTATGTTCTAAAAAGAGAATTTGCAGACTCACCATAAACTGTTCATCAATTGTCATCAAAATAATTAACCTTTTGGATGATGTTTTACAAAATCATCTCATATAAAATATTCAAAGTACAGGGTCAAAGCATATACTGAATGATAAGTGGAGTGGAGCGGAATAATGGTGTGTTATACTCCACAGTCAAGAATTTTTCACTTACATCGAAGTGGGGCTGCATGATTAAAAAAAATCTGTCATAAGATTACATATAGCTTATGTTGCCTGTACTTCTAGTCCAGTATAAGACTTTGACCAAAAACATTTAACATTAGATGACTATTAAGATACTCAGATTTACACTAGCTCTTCTGTGCTTTATACAGGTGTGCATAAAATCTACAGAGTGCATTTTATATATGCATACAGCATAATGGTTGAATCTGGAAGAACTAAGAGTAATGTCAGAAACATACAGTTGACCTCGTCTTTTTTTTATCATGGTTCGCTGATTTCCTCAATATTTTAACCAGTAAAAGAAGAAATTCTTAATTAAGAACACCACATATGAAAAGTATGGTCAGAATAAGATTAAGAGAATAATGACAACGATGGTGATAATCTATTATTATTATGAAGTACATACCTGGCTTTGTGGACCAGCTGTTGCTATGGCAGCCAAAGTGTCCGGTCCTATTGCCTCTACCATATTTTTGAATTTATTTACCTGAAATGATATATGTAACTTTTACAGTTCTGCTATTTATTGGGTTAATCATTTAACCTCTATAAATGTAAAAGTGGAACTAGATAAAAATAGTCTTGACTCATATAATGTCAAATTTCAATATCAAATTAGTAAACAAGTTTTTATTATATTTTCGGGGAAAACAAAGTCCTTATTATATAACCTCCTATGAACATTATATGTTTTCTATTATTTGCAACATTTAACCACTCGTTTGAATTTTTTACCCCTTTGTTTCTTTCCTTATTTTAATTTGCAGCTAAAAATCCTGATTGGCAGCTAAATGTTGTCACTTTCTATGATGTTAAAAAACCATTTTCAAACTCGATCAACTTAAGCCAAATGTGTAAGGATAGGCAAGTATGCACTCAACATACATCAGTCTCGGTGCAGGTTTTGCTAATTAACAAGTCGGCCTATTTGCAAGGTTTATCAACTCCAGATACACAATATAATTCAGCAACCTAGTGTCTCAAAATTTAATCTTATTATAAACACTTTTTTTTTAAGAATCACAAAAGTTAACAGCTGCAAACACAAGTTAATTTATATTACTTAGCTGATGTCCTACCTCTATGTCTGTAATTCCTTTTTCTTTGAATATTTCTAATTCATCTTGAGCTCGGATATATTCCAGTTCCTTTGTTCTCATCTACAGATATAAATAAAACATTCTGAAAATATTGTGACACTACTGTCATCAAATAGTGTGTGACACAACCCAGGTAATACCCCGTAAGAAAGATAAGTGATCATACCTCCTAGTTTGATTATACACGTAAATTTATTTATAACATTCCAAATGTATTCACAATATTATATATATTATTAGACTACAAACAGTAAGTACTTCCACGTTGTGTTTTCAGATTGTTTTTAACTCTTAATTTAATTCAATTGTCTAAAACAAATTGTATAAACTACATGCTAACTCCCCTGTGGGCAAGAAGTAGCTTTATCTACAGAGTCCAAAACCGCACACACAAAACTTTCTCTGATTCCCTATTTTATATTCAGATAACTTAATTAATATTCATGATCCCAAGTGTTTCATATCACTTCCAATTCAAACAGTATATTTGTATATATTTATCATGAGGAGGCCTGTGGGAGATAACTTTGATACAATAATGCATGGCAATACATAGTCCACTAAATAGGGAAAATTGAAACCATAGCCAAATTTGAACTTGATCTGTACCTTACCTCTTATAGTATTACATACTATATACCAATTACATTATTATATGGTAAATATTTTAAGTGAAATGCGAATTGAAAAAAAAAAAAAAAAAAAAAAAAAAAAAAAAAAAAAAAAATCAAAACCCAAGTATTTGCATGAATTATTATACAATTAACAATGTTCATTAAGATAAACAATCATAAATGTAGGTTGTAAAATTTTATGAATCAATGATTCTTAATCTAGGATGAAGGGCACAGTAATTTATAAATCTAGAATTACCCATCATAAATCTAGAGTTTATGGTGTACCTCTAGGATTAATGGTCATAAATCCTAGAATAATGCAATGAATCCTAGATTCACGAATTATTATGCAAAATGCATGCCAAACAATTATCAAACTGGCTTTCTAGTTTAACAAAGTGTTCCATTTCTTTTGCTTGAGCTTTATGTTAATGATGCTGGTTTTGACTATACATGTTATTAACAAAACTTGCCTCATTCTGAGTTTCTAGTTTGGCATAGTGTTCTATTTCTTCTGCTTCAGCTTTAAGTCTTGCCGCTGTAAAACAAGACAATATGCATATAATACAATGTGTCACAAAAAAGATTCTCAGAGTGAAAACGTTTGTCAGTTCAAAATCCCACTTGGGACATAACCTAGTGTGAGAAAGTTTCTCAGATCACTTACCATAGGTTGGTGATTTCCTCTAGCCACTCCCATATTGTCCACCATTCCTGAACTGACTGCCTTGACATAAGTTAAAGAATCTTGACTGTAGTATAAAACAACAATTCAACTCCTCAATACTGAGTTCATTTATTTTCAAATTCATCTTTTAGCCTGAGCTTGTGCCTTGGATTTTGCTTCAATGGTTGATGTCCTCCTTTTCCTGTATACCCATCTAAATAACTTTTATTTTTACCTTCGATTTCACTTTCGCACTCAATCAGCATTCTCTCAGCCTGAGCTTGTGCCTCAGCTTTAGCTTGACCAGTGGACTCTACAGCTGCTGTTATGGCCTGTAATTGTAACAGTTTTGTTCTCTCCTTTTCTGACTCCATCTCGTTAAGTAATTTCTGTCGTTCTAGATTTCCCCTGGCTATCTGTTCATTTCTTTCAGCTTCGTGTGTTGCTGCTGCCTCAATTGAACTATAGTAGAAATCAAAAACAAACATACCAGTCTATTTCCAACTCATTATCCCAAAGCAATGTAAAGTAAAAACTTTGAAACTGGCAAAATCAAGCTAAACACCAGAACTTCCATCAGGAAAGTGAGACCAGGTGCTCAGGAAGGGAACCGGTAAGTACCTCCTGTTAAACTAGCTACAGCCACCATGTGTATAAAGTTTATTAATCTTAATTGTTTTACTTAAGCAACATCTTTCCATTAGCTCACTGCATAGGTATATGTTTCTGCAACTTCAAATTCACCTAAAGCTGGTGACATCTCAATAAAAGTTCAATTATCTTGCTTTTGGGTTATTCACTACTGCAATATACGGCACAACAGTCAAAACACTAACATACTATTAATATAATTCTAACTTTAACTTCATTATCAACTCCAATGAGGGCTTAATTAGCACACTGTTATTCTTTCTTATTTACATGTGCATGCCGGCCCTTTGTCGGAACATTGTGGGCATGGCCGGCGATCCATCAATTCGGATAGAGATTCAAGATTTAACTGTGCATGATGTACTTACTTAGTTGAGATTTCTATAGCTAACTGTACAGATTTACTTAGACTGTCCCTCATTTTGACATCTGATGGCTCTATACTCTGTACATCTACACTGCTGATGACCTAAAATGATAAACATGGTAAATAAAACAGTGGATAAATGGAGTTCGCCGATGTACCACATGATACCCTTAACATTTGTGTGGAACAATTATTTCTATTTAAGAACTGACATTCTGATCATGGTATTTCAAGGGGTTCCATACCTGCTCATGTGAGATAGGATTTTTGCCATGCAAGTCAGCATATCTCACATGACCACGTGACCCCCTGTGAGGGGGGGGGGGGATGACGACATGTCATTTTGCGGGAAAATTAATACATATCAAAGGTCATGACCCCCATTGTCTTTCACAGGAATTGCAATACAATTGCTTCTGCATGTTTCATCAAAGGGAGATACAGTCATATTGTAAATATTGGAGATTATCGCTTCAATTTATGTTTTCCTGAAAAATGACGATACTCGAGGAAATTTAGATGTAAATGTTTTCCAAAACATTCTGCACAAATCTTAAGGGGCATTGATATTGGTAAATCCTCAAATCCCCTCTACCTGAGAAAGAAAAATATAGCATTAATCTAATCTACTACACTCGCCTCTTCATAAGATTTAAGGTGCATTATCTGATGTTCATGAAATAAAAGCATCTGTGAGACAAAGAGTTAAAAACAATCATGGAATACCTGTCTGTCCAATTACTTAAAATAATCAATGAATATCAAAATAACAAAGTACTTATAACTATCATGGAATTAAAACAGCTATTAGACAATGTATAAAATACAAGCATCTGTGGGAAAAACTATCATCCAAGAATATTAACTCTCACCTATGCTATAAATGAAATATCTAAGCTATATCTCTTGTAAGTTCAGAGAAGAATTTTAAAAAATTTCAGTATTTCCCCCTTTATGGGGTCTAAGGGACACAACTCCTTCATTTGTGCAAATCTGAAACCCCTTCACTCGGCATGATAGCCAGTTTCATTAAATTTGGGCTGGTAGTTTTGGAGATGATTAAAATGTGAAACGCTGAACCATTGCTATAGCTCATCTGAGCTTTCACTTAGGTGAGCTAAAAATATTATCGTCGACCGTCCTAAAATCGAGAGCGTCCTAAGATTCAAGGCCATTTTTGTTTTCAGTTATTATACGCGATTATCGTCCCTGCAGTGACGATTTCATGCATTAAAGACAAAATTTAGGTATTTACTGTGAAACTATCCAGAAAAATCAGTTGTCTATTTTTCAGCTCTCAAATTTTTGTTGCGTTAGCAAATTTAGTTCGTTTTCTATTAGAGTCTCGAATCACGGACGTTCGAGGATACCAAAATATAAAAGGAGACATAATGCAACTTTAGGTTTCTCACTTAATCAAAAATTCAAGTAATTAACAATACCAAGCATTGTGTGTGGTACGTGAATTTACCTAATATATAAACAAAAGCATAATAGAAATCCCAGACTCTAACAACACTGAATGTCAAATATTGTGTGTGATATATGAATTTACCCAATATATTAACATCAGCATTATAGAAATTCAAGACTCTAACGTTAAACACTGAATGTCAAATATTGAATGTGGTATATGGTTTTACCCAATATACATGCATTAAAATAAGCCTGACTAACCAGATTATTTGCATCAAACTTTAACCGTTGGTTCAAGTTTCCATCTTTGTCCATTCCAAACACAGACATCTTAATTATCTGGGCAGAATTACGATGAAATTCATCAAATGGAATCTGAGCTATTGTACCTCTTATTTTTCCACCTGCAAATGACCAAAAATATTTAAAATCAAGTAAAATCCAACATACCGGTACTTAGATTTGTCTTTATATTTGTCTATGTGTGCCACTGGTTGTGACAGGTAAAATAAGTTGGGTGGTTGGAGCATTCAAAAATACATGAGCCACTCATCTGGATACAATTTTGCCACTGTGTCTGTCAGATGCCCACCCATAGTTACCACAACACTAAATAAATTTTGTATCTCATTTCTATGAATACATAACCACTGTGGTAACTTAGTTGGTAGAGTGCTACCTCCATGATTGGGAGGTTGTGGGTTCGATCCCCGGCCGTGTCTGACCCAAGACTCGAAAGTGGGTAGTGACTGTTCTTTTGCCAAGCATTCAGCATTATGAAGTGTCACGGTTCTTTCGGATGGGAACTTAAAACAAGAGGCCCAGGGGCCACATCGCTCACCTGAGCAACTTGCTAGGTAGAAGCCGAAATGAGTTCAGTATTGAAGTGAGTGCAGGGGAGGGAGGTTTTGTACAAACTGAAATCTATACTTCCTACCGATGCTTTTCACTAAACAATTTGTAAGTATTTCTATGTACCGTAAAAGGTTGATGTTTCGACAAGCCTCGGCTTATTCCGTTACCTTTTTCTTACAGCATTTCAACCAATGAAATAATTTTAAAAAAAATTTTCATCATGCAATCTACCAATCTCAAAAGAGAGAAAATGCATAGGCCGAATACTGTAATCGGGAAATGGCAAATAGAAATTATAGAATACAGCAGGATTTACATTAACAAGAGGCCCATGGGCCTGATACGCTCACCTGATAACTAATGGCTAGCCGATAGATTTAAAGAACACATAAATACTAAACCCCAATGACTTTTTTCTTTACATCATGATAACCATTGTATCAATACCTACAACATTCTAATATACATGCCTATACAAAAATGTTATAGTTTTTGAGATAATTAACCATTTTGGTATTGTTTTGCATCAGTGACCTTGACCTTTGAACCCATGACCTTTTTCTATACATCAAAATGATCGTTGTATCAATACCTACAACATTCTAATATACAAGCCTATAAAAAAAGTTTATAGTTTTCGAGATAATTAACCATTTCTGTATTGTTTTGCATCTGTGACCTTGACCCTTGAACCCATGACCTTTTTCTATACATCAAAATGATCGTTGTATCAATACCTACAACATTCTAATATATATGCCTATACAAAAAGTTTATAGTTTTCGAGATAATTAACCATTTTGGTTTTGTTTCGCATCTGTGACCTTGACCTTTGAACCCATGACCTTTTTCTATACATCAAAATGATTGTTGCATCGATACCTACAACATTCTAATATATACGCCTATACAAAATGTTTATAATTTTTGAGATAATTAACCATTTCGGTATTGTTTCGCATCTGTGACCTTGACCTTTGAACCCATGACCTTTTTCTAGACATCAAAATGATCGGTGTATCAATACCTACAACATTCTAATATACATGCCTATACAAAAAGTTTATAGTTTTCGAGATAATTAACCATTTCAGTATTGTTTCACATCTGTGACCTTGACCTTTGAACCCATGACCTTTTTTCCATACATCAAAATAATCGTTGTATCAATACCTACAACATTCTAATATACATGCCTATACAAAATGTTTATAGTTTTTTAGATAATTAACCATTTCGGTATTGTTTCGCATCTGTGACCTTGACCTTTGAACCCATGACCTTTATCTATACATCAAAATGATCGTTGTATCAATACCTACAACATTCTAATATACATGCCTATACAAAAAGTTTATAGTTTTCGAGATAATAATTATAATCAGAGGTAAAAAAAATTAGGTCACGACCTTCACAATCGACCTTGACCTCATTTTGAAGATACTAACAAGAAGATGTCGAAACTGAAAACTCCATGTCATTATCTGGTCAAATAGTCAAGTTATAACAGTTTGAAGCTATTTTACGATTTTTTCAAAATTAAACGCAAAAACGCGTAACCTATTTTTTATCCGAATTTCACAAAATGAACAAACTATAGGCTTAAGACCCTAGAGAAGCCAAATATCACATCTGATTTTTTCTCCAATCATTGGTTTTGGAGAAGAAGATTTTTTAAGATTTTTGCACCCCTAGGTCACCTTGACCTAGTTATGGTAGCCATAGCAACGCCACGAACAAATCTGAATTGCACCGGCCCATATATACTTCTGACAAAGTTTCATTAAAAACTGTCCAGTAGTTTCAGAGGAGAAGTCGAAAATAGGTGTTAACGACGCACACACGCACGCACACACGCACACACGCACGCACATACACACGCTGCGCTATGCCATAAGCTCACATGACCTTCGGTCAGGTGAGCTAAAAATTAGCTTTTAAATACAAGTACAATTAATATATTTCTCATGAACAATATATTTAACTTTATATCAAAATACTTATATAAAAGAATACAGCATGGAAAATACACTATTATTTAACCATGATTTGAACAAACTTGAATCTACACTACCTGAGGATGCTTCCATTTTAATTTGAGCTTTCCTGGCCTAATAGTTTTTGAGGAGAAGATTTTTAAAGATTCTCTCTATATATTCCTGTGTAAAACTTGACCCCCTCTTGTGGCCCCACCCTACCCCAGGGACTATGATTTGAACAAACTTGAATCTACACTACCTGAGGATGCTTCCATTTTAATTTGAGCTTTTCTGGCCTAATAGTTTTTGAGAAAAAGATTTTAAAAATTTTTCTTTATATATTCCTATGTAAAACTTGATCCCCCTCTTGTGACCCCTCCCTACCCCCGGGGACCATGATTTGAACAAACTTGAATCTACACTACCTGAGGATGCTTCCATTTTAATTTGAGCTTTTCAGGCCTAATAGTTTTTGAGAAGAAGATTTTTAAAGATTTTCTCTATATACTCCTATGTAAAACTTGATCCCCCTCTTGTGGCCCCTCCCTACCCCCGGGGACCATGATTTGAACAAACTTGAATCTACACTACCTGAGGATGCTTCCATTTTAATTTGAGCTTTCCTGGCCTAATAGTTTTTGAGGAGAAGATTTTTAAAGATTCTCTCTATATATTCCTGTGTAAAACTTGACCCCCCTCTTGTGGCCCCACCCTACCCCCAGGGACTATGATTTGAACAAACTTGAATCTACACTACCTGAGGATGCTTCCATTTTAATTTGAGCTTTTCTGGCCTAATAGTTTTTGAGAAAAAGATTTTTTAAAATTTTCTTTATATATTCCTATGTAAAACTTGATCCCCCTCTTGTGACCCCTCCCTACCCCCGGGGACCATGATTTGAACAAACTTGAATCTACACTACCTCAGGATGCTTCCATTTTAATTTGAGCTTTTCAGGCCTAATAGTTTTTGAGAAGAAGATTTTTAAAGATTTTCTCTATATACTCCTATGTAAAACTTGATCCCCCTCTTGTGGCCCCTCCCTACCCCCGGGGACCATGATTTGAACAAACTTGAATCTACACTTCCTAAGGATGCCTCCACAAAAGTTTAAGCTTTACAGGCCGAATAGTTTTTGAGAAGATGATTTTTGAAAAATACCAACAAAGTTTCAATAATTCTCAATTATCTCCCCTTTAAAGAGGGTGTGGCCCTTCATTTGAACAAACTTGAATCCCCTTCACCTAGTGGTGCTTTGTGCCAAATTTGGTTGAAATCTGCCCAGTGGTTCGTGAGAAGAAGATGAAAATGTGAAAAGTTTACGACGACGACGACGACGACGACGACAGACAACGGACAAATTGTGATCAGAAAAGCTCACTTGAGCCTTTGGCTCAGGTGAGCTAAAAACGATGTTCCATGTCATGGTGGGCTTGGCACGCTTAAGAACCCTGCTGTATAATGCCATCAGTGCAACACACAGGCAAAATTTCTGCACCTTTGCCTTTAGCTGGTGACGTCTCGATATTAGTGAAATATTCTAGACTGGGACATTAAACACCATTACTCAATTCAACTCTTTGTATACATAATATAGTTGCCACAACAATAGATACAGTTTTGCCGATTGTTTGAAGCCTACTCATAGATAATAGTTATAAAACGTGTTAAGGAGTGTGTGTATCTAGTGTCTGGTCTCTTGTTCTGTTTCTGCTGTGGTGAGTTCTTGATTGTTCAATATTCAAAATCCATCTTTCTGACACTGCAACTTCATTTTATTTAAAAGACAGTGACTAAAGTATTAATTTACTAAAAATTGACCAAAACTAATAGGCATAAACTGCTAATAAAAGTAAATCCTTGTGTTTCCCTTACATTAATAACTGACAGGTCGCCGGCCACATCCACAATGTTCCAACAAAGGCCAGGCATGCTTGAATTACACACAAAAAGAATGAAAACTCTGCCTCGATTGTGCTTTTTAATGACATCACTGACACTAGAATGTCATTAGTTGCCATGACCCTGCTTTGGTACCATGATGGTGGCCAGTGTCGGAACATAAAAAGGCATAGCCGACGATACGTCAATTAGCATACCTATTTGTCTGCAAGCAAAACCAATAAAATCTGGTACAGAGAATATTTTTGTCTCGCTTTCTGTATTTCCAATTTCAAACTGAAAAAAAAACAACACAGATGTATTAACATTGTTCAGGTTTTTTTTAATGTGCAAAACCATAATTTTAAATTAAATAGTTTTCAAAATCTTCAACTATGTGTAATTCTAATATTTTCAACCCAAGAAGATCGTACATCATAAAGACCTGCACACAAATCAATATGTAATTTCAAATTATAGAAAATATGACAATTATGGATGGTTGTTTAATGGAAATCTACTTTTCAAGCAAATTGGTATCTATTCTTGTTTCTTTTGTGTTATGTAGAGATTTAGGTACCTCAGTTGGTAGAACACTTGCCTATAGTGCAGATTCTATCCTAGGTCCAACCCATTTTTTCTCCTTCCTGTTATATTACTATTTTCATACTTACCTCAAAATGATTATTAAATGCCATCTGAATTCTAAGACGGGCATGATCAGATGTCTCTACCTAAAAATAGACATGATTACATAGGGTCATTTACAGGTATATTTCTACAACAAAATACTAACAAAGTGGAGTTTGACACAAAGCAAGAATAATGACAGAAACAGGATTTTGAGCATAAAGTCTGTTCATGCAAGTAAACAAGTCAGCTCTACTCCTAAATGTTAGCACTCCAATGTTTTAGAGGTACTATTTGGAACCAGGGCCATTTGACCTTTTGTGACCTGGAAGTGTTTAACGAGACCTTACATCACTAGTGATTATCTCCTTTGCCTAAAAAATATACTGTCAGTAATGATTATGTCCACTATAACTTATATCAACAAGGTGTTGTAACAGTGTATTGAGCAGACAACACAAAAAATAATGGAAAAAATGGGTGAAAAACAATAGTGCAAACACTATAAAGGCAAACATGAAAGTGGGTCTAATACTTAAAGACTATCTGTCAGAAAAAAGCAGCAAACAAATTTTGAGGACTTAAATGAAGTAAGGTTGAACGAAACTGTGTCCCATTTCTATGTGGATGTAGATGTACTAATGCTTTGACATCTTGCAGATCAAGATTTTCAGTGGTTTAGTGACCTAATAAGGAAATAAATGTAGATATTAAAATTTATATTGGGCAATGCGATAAATCACTGTGTAACTAATAATATCTGCTCAAAAATGAAATCTAAAACATATTCATATTTTTCAAGTTCCCAGAGACACAGTTAACAGACAATAGGTACTGGTAATCATCATCTGGCTCGATTACTACCAAGAAGTAAAATTGTAAAAATTGTAAAGTTGTAAACTTAAAAATACCAGTATTTTGCTTCTTGGTGATACTGGGGTGATAAAATGTCCCTGTATCTCATACCAGTGATTGAATAAGTAAGTATAAGTACTTACCTCTAGTATATCTGTAATGAAGTCAGGACCTAACATCAGACACAGAGATCTCAAAGCTCCAGCTACTTTAGGTTTACCAGCTGTAATAGATAAAATACATGTGTATTATATATGTACATTTTAGAAGCCATCTTCTTCTGGTTTATTAGCGTAATACTTGTATGAAAGATCTATGGGTACTTCATTCCAGAATCTTCAGAATCTTAAAGTTCAGAAATGTCAAAGTTTCATCACATAATACAACATACCAATATTATTTTAAAAGTAGATGATACTCTCTCCCAAAAAACATAGGGATGACAGTGTGGACTACTGGATCCTCAAACTAAAGGCACTCAAACCAAGGGAATGAATTGCCCTAGATTTACATTATAATCATCATATCTGATATTGTCCATACAATTAAAATATTGAAGTTTTTCCTGTATTTGAAAGTGATGTCTTAACTTTATGATTAAAATTTTATGTATTAAAGTTGTTTTTCTTTGAAGATCAATTTTCTTGGATTTTCTTAAATTTTTGTGGGAAAGATTTGAGAAAATTATACATGTATTTTTCAAAATAAAAACACTATTTTAGTTGGAAAACACCCAGCTTAAGCATAATGATGTTTTCAACAATTTAATTTTGTGAAGATTTTGAGTTTGTTATGATAGGACCAGTTTTAAACATGTCTGATAATTTATGGAGGGCAGTGTATATATCTACTGTGATCAATACAAAATTTGAGTACAAAGTTAATGTATATGTACTATTTATTAATACTTACCACTTAAACTTAAAACATTAAAATTTTCATGAGGTCCCAAAACAACTAAATCAGGGCCAAACACTACTCTTGCAGTCCTGTCCAAATAATTATAGACCTAAAATTGTAAAAAAGAAAGTATTGTTAAATTTGTAAGGTTTCGAAACTAATCACATTTAATTGTTTTATTGAAAAATTAAAAATTTAATCACAAAATTATTTGATTTGAAAAGGCATAAAAAATATCCATTTATCAAATGTCAGTTTTAATGATTTATTTTATGTCATTGTACCACATTTTTAATTTGTTTGAATAACAAATCAATGTGACCAAAGTCATTATTACTGTAGCATCCTATCTGAAAAGTTCTCCTCTTGAACAGAAGGGACTGCAATGGCTCAATGGTTAAGGCACTAACTTTCAAAGCAAAAGCTTTTTATAATATCATTATGGGTTGGAAATTGTATCATGTTGTTAATAGCTGGAATATTGATGATGCAATGTAAAACAAAACTCAACTGTCCAACCTCCTAAACAGACCTCTGGTAACAGCAACGTATTGCAACCTGCTGCATGAGCAAATATTAATTTATTGAAGCTTAAAATTTCTAGCCATACTGCAGGTACTTACCTGTACAGCTGTGTTACTTGGACATCTGTAATTAACCACTCTGCTCTTAATTCTTCCCTGTGATAAAAATATCAAAAACAGAAATTAATTACTGGGGTTAAAATGAGTTATTTTTTAAATACATCACTTTTGAAGACTAGTTATTCTCTAAAACTATGAAGACTATTACCTAAAACTAAGAAAAATTTCATCAGTAATTTGATGAATGTTAAAGAGGTTCACCAGTGTACTGTATGATATTCCATATCATTTGTGTGACCTATAGTTTTCTTTGGACATGAAATAAAATGATGATGTCCTTCACCACCACCACCACCACCAAAACAGACATTACCAAATGTAAAATTACATTTACATGCATAAAAAGTGCTCTGTCCCTCTTAATTGGGTTGGAAATATCCATACTATTTGTTTACCCTTCTGCAGGGAAAAGAAGAACGTAAATATTTTGTAGATTTTGAATGGAAGGGGCACAAATTAATAATTCATTTAGTTACATGAGCAAAGTTGTTGCTAAAAACCCCGATTTCAAAATAATCCATGCGTTACATCTCCTTTAATGCACCAAAATATATCTTGGGTGGGAGTTTACAATGGTAAACATTTTGACAAAATGGCGGTGTCTTTCGTGTAACGTAATGATGACGGAATAATTTACTATTTACGTAGGTGCGTAAGGGGTACAATGAAGGGTAGTTCAAAGGTCAAGACAAATTTTAATTTATATTTTTTTTCAAAGTTGATAATGCTGAAAAGCATTTTCTTTAATGGTTTATTGAATCAATTTTGATTATTACAGTTACACCTATTCTTGAAATGCACTAACCTACGTAAATAGTCAACTCTTCCATCCTCACTATGTCACATAAAATACCCCACCACTTTATAAAAGAAATTACCATCTATTAACACCTATCAAAATTGCATTTTATTGCATAGAATGATACATAAAGTAAGGAAGGAGCCAAAAACAGGATTTTTAGCAATGACTTGGCTCATGTAAGTGAATTAATTATAGATTTGTGCATGTCCTATTGAAAATCTGTAAAATATTAGCATATTTGCTTTCTCTGGAGTAGGGTACACAGACAGTAGTAATCCTTTTCCATAGTGTTCTGCATATATGTTCTGAGGAACTGATCACATGGAATGCTTTTGAACCCTTTTGGTTGTAAAGATTTACTTTGACTGTACTGAATTTTTTGGGATATAATTTCAGTTGGCTATGCATAAAAGTTACTAGTAAATATCTTCAGTTGCTCTCAAGTGGTTTATTGAAGAGAATTGTAAATATATACTAGATCTTTAATTTAAACAGCTAGGGTAATAACTACAAAAAAAATACTAACAACTAACAATTTAAAGATCCATTGCTATACACTCATAGAAGAAAATAGAAATGTAACGACTTAAATACCTTCAGTATCTGTGGATCTATAGACTGTTCAAAATAAGCCATTTTTCTGATATCAGCTCCTCCAATTGAAGTTCCTCCACCTTGTCTAAAATTATACAAGAAAAATAAACAAAATATTTAAAAATCCTGTGACATTAAAATACTATAGCATGAATTCTATTGACATGGTTTTTTTAGGGTCTCTAGCATAAATTGTCATATGAACAATATACATATAAATAATAAGCCATTTCCAAGTACAAGAACATCTTTAGCTGTCAGTGAAGCTGACTTATACATACCATCCCCACCCATTGTGTCATATTACCATATTTATATTAAGATGTCACCAGTTACAAATCACGCCACCTTTAAAAACCCTTCATGATAATATGCTGTGAGTACCGGTAGTCTTTATCCTGCCATAATGACAACAATTTAAACAAACTTTGTGCATTCACAGTAAAATTAAATTTCACTGATTTTAACTCGAAATCATTGTTTATTTCAGATTTTTTATTTTAAGTCAAAACTATTGTTTATTTAAGATTTTCAAAAATGAAAATGCACTGGTTTGATAATGACTTACTTCAGAAGTAGTTCTGTAATTGCAGGTAACTCCTTATCCCATAATTCTTCATTTTCTTCCAACATGTATGACTGTGGTCCCATTTCTGCTCTGACAGTACCATTTTTTTTATCTTGTACATATATTCCTTCATTCTTGCTCAGTGGAATCTCTGATCTGTAAAACAAGAAGTACATGGTGTACTGATGATTATACATTTAAATGTCTCACTGGTGACCCACTGATTGTTCAGGTTGGATAGAATATAAAAATATATCACAATTCGATCTCCAAACAGATGCTAACACTAATGATGACAAAAGAAGAAAGTCACAAATTCAAATTACAGTAAAACCTTGATATAATGCCCCTCGATAACTTTGCCACCTTGCTTATCGCCACATTATTTTGAAGTCCCAAAATCCATTTTGTTTATGTTTTTCTTTATCCTCCTCCCCCAATTTATCGCCAAACTCCTTTATAAGGCCAAAATTTGACTGAACAAATGGTGGCGATGAATCTATGTTTTACTGTATCAAGAAGGGCATAGAATGTATGTAATGATATTTAAAATCATATAAAAATATTTGGTTTATTCATCTGGTAATGTAATAATGTATGTACCGTATATAAAATACAAATGTACAGCCGAAAGTGTAATTTTGAAATACCAAAAAAATATCTGGTTTATTTTTATATGATTTATAATATCATTATAATGAGTCTTGAGCAACAAACTGGCAAAAGTAGTGATATAACAATTTCTGGATACTGATATACAGTACACTGAACAAAACCAGGAAGGAACATAAAGCAGTGATTTTGTTACATTTTTTAGAAACTAACTTCTGCCTTTTAAATTGGAATAATTTGAAACTCTGAAATACAGCAAATTGTATCATGGCATGTTTGCAATAGCATAGTTTCTCATTGCAAAGATCTTATATTGTGACAATATTAACATTTTGTCGGTAAGAACAACTAGACTAGTAATTTGCTAGTACATCAATGTTGTTTTGGGAATTTTTGTGGTAAAATTGGGAAATTTTAGTCATTTTTCCCGAGGGGAAACTACCTTTATTCGGTAGTAATTTTAGGCAAACAAAATCAATGTTAAGTATACCTTTTAATTACAACTCGAACCTGTATAGGTGGTATATACTCTGCTGGACCTTTAATCATCCATCTATCACCTGGTTTTCTTCTCACTTTACCTACAACATTAACAAACATAGCACTGTCGTGCTGCGGTACAGCGTAGTTGGGAAAATTGTGTTGTGGCAAGACAGAATATAACCGAAAATTCGGGGGGGGGGGGGGGGGGGGGGTGTCGTTGATCTATGCATATAATCCGACGGATGGGTTTTTTTTTTGGAAAAAGAAACAAATTTTTATGTACCAAACCATGTATTGCTGAATTAAATGGTAGAAAAAATTAATTTCATAAATATATGAAAAAGACAATCGGTAATTAAAATTTAAAAAAGTTGTACCCGATCGTTTTGTCATTTCGGATAGAGAGAAAGTAGAGTTTTGCAGATCCTACCGTCGCTATGAGGGGGTACATTCTAGCGGTTGTATGCATAACTGAATCATTTAGTTGTTTTACCAGTTCCGAATTTTTACTACCGAATAATTTAAAATTTCAATTCCGTTCAATTAAAGGAATCGCAAAATAACTTTCTCAATTTGCTGTTTCTTCAACCGCTTCCTAAATGTATTTACCAGGTGTTTCCGATCACTTATGTAAATTCAGAATGGCGAGCATGCGCAGTCAAATTTTTTAGGCGGTATTGTCTATTTATAACGACGGAAGCACGTTTTTTCTACTAATGTAAACAAATAGTCAAAAGTACTTTCTAGGAAGGTAAAATAACTCACATTCTGTCCATGTTGATAAAATCCGCCATTTTTGTTATTCCCGTTTTTCTTGTATCTCAATATGTCCAATTTATTTTGATCTAATCATTTTCATACAATCCAGTGTCGTCTGTTTACTCTCTGAGCGTTTTGACAAATACCAGTTCGTGTGACGTCACCAGTTATAGTCTGTTTCAAGAAAACCGAGGCTTTGAAGTGGCACCACGTGTTATAGCATAATTGTTATATATCGGGAGCAAGATTATACAACACTTGGTTCTATAAATGCAATTTAACACCATAAAGTGATGACCGCTACCTGCTCCATGCTTTGCAACACATTCTCAATAGATTTTTACAGTGAAAACTATCGATGTTGCATCAGTATATATATTTATATAATATATATAGACATATGTCAATATAAGGTTTCTACTTGTTATGAAATCGGTGGATGACACACAAATGGGTGCTTGGTTGCTGGAATATTACTTACCTTAGGATTTACATAAGGTAAGATATAATGTTTATGTTTCATGTTAACACTGTCCCGTTTTGAGCCTCAAACACTTTTATTTTCTTGTGTAATACGTCACTACATCACGTGATCGGATTCACCTTTCCGCCATTTTGTTTACATAGAAATGGGGACCGGTAGGGATTTAGATAAAACATGCTGTGTAATGCTTTGATTGAGCTTTAGTCAGTATAAAAGCATCCATATTAATTAGTATTAACTACG
Source organism: Anadara kagoshimensis (assembly GCA_021292105.1). Taxonomy (NCBI): domain Eukaryota; kingdom Metazoa; phylum Mollusca; class Bivalvia; order Arcoida; family Arcidae; genus Anadara; species Anadara kagoshimensis. The sequence goes on from CM037865.1 coordinate 54,034,275, forward strand.
CTGATGTACACTTGATTCAGTATTATTTAGAAAGCTAAAAAATTATTCAAAAATCCACTAAGTGATCGAAATCCCCTAAGTCCTCCATACGACAGATTGTTGGTGACCTAGTTTAACGATGTAAACAAATCGTGATCACGGAAATGCTTTTTTCAAGAAAACATACTACCACGTGTTTTTGAGGACAGGTGTCGATATTTTGGAATCAGTAAACATTTGTATTATTACACCACATAAATTTTATTTCCTCTGCTTGTGGATGACGTCTGCAGCAGCGCTTATATGAAACCCTGTTTGGAACTGGTAAAACGACTGTATATAAAATTTGCATACAACTGTACGAATTATCTCCCTTTCACGAAAGTAAAATCTAATCGATAAACATTTTAAAATATGACACAATTGCCTCAACAATAAAATACGTTATCATAACCTTCAAAATAAATTTAAATTTCCGTAGATTTCACGAAGAATTAATTAAACAACCTGCCGTTGATGTTCATTTCTTAAAAATTTATGATTTTACATCGTAGGACGCAAACTTCTCGAACTACTTTTTATTGTAAACATGAGATCAGTTCGCCAAATTGCAGAAATTATTAGATGCATCCCGTCGCAATATTTTACTAGATTCTGAAATGTATTCCGAAAATTTATTCCAAATGTGCATATGTAACCAAATGCATTACCCGTCTCAGAATACATATCTCACGATAAAACAGATAATACTTCTTTCACGCTCATTTATCAGGCGCACTATTTCCAGGTGTACTCATATCTTATAATTTCATAGCAAAGAAGCTCGATATCTTGGAAGAAAGCGACGACAAAGTACAGGTTCACTTTGTTCACGCTGTACAAAAATTTAGTTAAATCTTGTTATATAGAATTTCCGGATAAGTCAAATTTTTTAAACAAGAGGCCCATGGGCCTTAACGCTCACCTGTGACCTTGACCTTTGAACCCATAACCCTCATTCATATATCAAAATGATCATTAGGCCAATGCCTACAATATTCTAGCATACATGCCTATACACAATATTTATAGTTTTCAAGATAATTAACCAATTCAGTATTAATTTGCATCTGTGACCTTGACCTTTGAACTTATGACCTTTATTCATATATCAAAATTATCATTAAACCAATACCTACAATATTCCAATATATATGTCTATACAAGGAGTTTATAGTTTTTGAGATAATCAACCATTTCAGTACTTGCTTGCATTTGTGACCTTAACCTTTGAACCCATGACCTTCATTCATATATCAAAATGACTGTTAGGCCAATACCTACAATATTCTAATATGTACAGTTTATATTTTTTTGATAATTTACCATTTCAGTACTTGTTTGCATCTGTGACCTTGACCTTTGAATCCATGACCTTTATTAATATATCAAAATGACCATTGTGCCATTACCTACAATATTCTAATATGTGTGCCTATACAAAAAGTTAACAGTTTTGCAGATAATCAACTATAACAGTAATAGTTGTGCATCTTTGACCTTGACCTTTGAACCCATGACCTTGATCTATGTATCAAAATGACCGTCATGTCAATACCTACAATTAAATGAAAATCCCATGCCATTATCACTTGAAATGTTTAAAAAATAGCATTTTTTATCAAAGGTCAAAAACAGGGACATGACTTTGACCTTTGACTTTGACATCTTTTGGAAGAAAATAGCAAGACAAGATCAACAGTGAAAACTCCATACAATTATCTTCAGCAGTTATTGAGTTATAACAATAAATGTCTCATTTTCAAAATTACAAAATTTTACGCAAAAAAACGCTAAAACTGTTCAGGTGAGCTAAAAATCCGGAATGAGTTTACTCTTTATTTAACCAAAATAAATCTGGTTATCATGAACTAGGATATCTTGAATTTTCAGATAACTTGAACTAATTTTTAGTTCCCCTGAATGAAATTTCAATGACAATTGTGTTCATTAACTTGAACTCAAATTTTTCAGTCAACTGGTAATAAAATTCCTATGAATTTCATAAAGAAACAAAAACGTGTTTTGATGAAATTTAATTTTAACAACTGTCAGAAGCTTGGCATGTTCATAAATAAGTAAGTTTTTTTATCTCAAACTGACCTCCATTAACTATTGTTTTTGCACAAACAAACAATTATATGAACAGAAAGGTGGTAGTTTTGCACAAACAAACAATTATATGAACAGAAAGGTGGTAGATTTAATTACTCAAGCTAAACATGACAAACGACGGTTGAAGTCATAATGGTCACTACTCATGCTCAAAAAAGGAAGAGTGGGGATGATTATAATATCCAAAGGGTAACCCCCGATAAAGTTGAACTATTTTCCTTTCCCCATGGAGTTCCATATAACAAGATTCAACTGTATATATATGTATACATGACAAACAAGAGGTCCATGAGCTTTATCGATTACCTGAGGATATGTCACATAAACCATTCTTATGCATTTCGACCTTGACTTTAGAACCCATGACCTTCATCTATATATCAAAATGATCACTATATCAATGCAACAATATTCTAAAATACATACCTATACAAAAAGTTTATGTATTCGTATGCATCTGTGAGCTTGTCCCAAGGGGACACAGCTCCTTCATTTGTGAAAATCTGAAAGGCCTTCAAATAGACACTTTCAATGCCAAATCATATTTGGTCTCTTAGTTTTGGAGAAGATTAAAATGTTAAGTTTCTGTATGGTGGACAATGCAAGATAGATAGGGCATAATCACGATAGCTCAACTGAGCCTTCGACTCTGGTGAGCTAAAAATCTTATGTATCACCAGGTCAGTTTCAAACCCATGACCTTCTGTTCTTAAGATCCACTATGGCTCTATTACTGAGCCAATGATGCAGAAAATATATTTGTAACAAACCTTTATCAGTAACATCAACAAATGCTTCATCTGCCTGCAACACTAATGCTTCATTGTCTGATAATATATGTGCATTTTGTACTTTCCCTGTCTCTAGCAACTCTCCTACAAATAAAACAAAAATAGTATATTGCGACGTCACCGATTATCAGTAAAGTAGAAAAGATGTATACCTTAGTAATGCAGTTATGAAAATTTGCAGTGAAATCTTTTTTAGTGTCATCCCTACCATGACACAGGACACTGATTTTTAATGTTTCATCCATATCCAAAACTAAAACTTAATCAACTATTAATAGCTGTACTGGTATTTAAATAATAATCATAATATTGACTGAAGCCCAGCATTTGTTAAATCTTGTATGAAGTCAAGAATTTGGATTCATTTATTATTACCGGTACACTGGGTAGAGTCTCACCTGTTACCATCAGCTTTGTCGGATTATCAATCAGTTTACATTAAATGTTCTTGTACAAAGAATTGGAAAATATATGCTGGTCAGGAAACTAGATATATGTACCCTATTGGCTTATATATTACATACAAATACATGTATAGTTTCATTTTTCTTAGTTAACAAAACGTGTTCAGATGTTTCAGAGAAGTCAAAAACAAGGAAATATCATCTGAGCTATGCAATAAGCTCACATGACCTTTGACCAGGTGAGCTAAAATGATCATAATCAAGCTTGGTCATACCTTGACAATATGATTTTAATAAAACAATAAATAAATTGCTACAATAGCCTGTAATTACTTCATAAAACAATGTATAACCAGAGGCTCAGTGTGGCTGAGCCTGTATAGCTCACCTGCTTTTAAAGCAAATTTGTATATATGCTTTTCCCATAGGGTCCAATGTGAAACAATGTTCTCCGCTGGCAGCCATGTTTTATGGCAGATCAGAAAAATTTTGGCAATCTATGTAAAGGACCTTCTATACTTTATTCCTGTAAAGTTTGGTTCAATTTGCTTCAGTCATTTCTGAGGACATAGTCAAAATGTGTTTTTCCCATAGGGTCCAATGTTAAACTAGGACATAGTCAAAATGTGTTTTTCCCATAGGGTCCAATGTTAAACTATGTTCCCTGCTGGCAGCCATGTTTTTAGGTAGATCAGAAAAATTTGGGCAATCTTTGCAAAAGACCTTCCATACATCATTCCTGTAAAGTTTAATTGAATTGGCTTCAGTCGTTTCAGAGGAGATAGCCAAAATGTGCGTTTTCCCATAGGGCCCAATGTTAAACTTTGTTTGGCCCTGGCGGCCATTTTTTTTGGCGGATCAGAAAAATTTGGGCAACCTTAGTAAATGACCTTACATACATTATTCGTGTAAAGTTTGGTTTAAATTGGCTCAGTGGTTTCAAAGAAGATAGCAAATATATACTTTTCCCATAGGGTCTAATGTTAAACTATCTTCTGTGCTGGCGGCCATGTTTTTTGACGGATCAAAAAAATTTTGGCAATCTAAGTAAAGGACCTTCCTTACACCATTCTTGTAAAGTTTGGTTAAATTTGCTCTAGTCACTTCTGAGGAAATAGTCAAAAATGCATTTTTCCCATAGGGTCCCATGTTAAACTATCTTCTGCGCTGGCAGCCATGTTCTTTGGCGGATCAAAAAAATTTCGGCAATCTAAGTAAAAAACCTTCTATACATCATTCCTGTAAAGTTTGGTTAAGTTTGCTTCAGTAGTTTCAGAGGAGATAGCCAAAATGTGTTTTTCCCATAGGGTCCAATGTTAAACTATGTTCCCTGCTGGCAGCCATGTTTTTAGGCAGATCAGAAAAATTTCGGCAATCTTTGCAAAAGACCTTCCATACATCATTCCTGTAAAGTTTAATTGAATTGGCTTCATTCGTTTCAGAGGAGATAGCCAAAATGTGCGTTTTCCCATAGGGCCCAATGTTAAACTTTGTTTGGCCCTGGTGGCCATTTTTTTTGGCGGATCAGAAAAATTTGGGCAATCTTAGTAAAAGACCTTACATACATTATTCGTGTAAAGTTTGGTTTAAATTGGCTCAGTGGTTTCAAAGAAGATAGCAAATATATGCTTTTCTCATAGGGTCTAATGTTAAACTATCCTCTGTGCTGGCGGCCATGTTTTTTGACGGATCAGAAAAATTTTGGCAATCTAAGTAAAGGACCTTCCTTACACCATTCCTGTAAAGTTTGGTTAAATTTGCTCTAGTCACTTCTGAGGAAATAGTCAAAAATGCATTTTTCCCATAGGGTCCCATGTTAAACTATCTTCTGCGCTGGCAGCCATGTTCTTTGGCGGATCAAAAAAATTTCGGCAATCTAAGTAAAAAACCTTCTATACATCATTCCTGTAAAGTTTGGTTAAGTTTGCTTCAGTAGTTTCAGAGGAGATAGCCAAAATGTGTTTTTCCCATAGGGTCCAATGTTAAACTATGTTCCCTGCTGGCAGCCATGTTTTTAGGCAGATCAGAAAAATTTCGGCAATCTTTGCAAAAGACCTTCCATACATCATTCCTGTAAAGTTTAATTGAATTGGCTTCAGTCGTTTCAGAGGAGATAGCCAAAATGTGCGTTTTCCCATAGGGCCCAATGTTAAACTTTGTTTGGCCCTGGCGGCCATTTTTTTTGGCGGATCAGAAAAATTTGGGCAATCTTAGTAAAAGACCTTACATACATTATTCGTGTAAAGTTTGGTTTAAATTGGCTCAGTGGTTTCAAAGAAGATAGCAAATATATGCTTTTCCCATAGGGTCTAATGTTAAACTATCCTCTGTGCTGGCGGCCATGTTTTTTGACGGATCAGAAAAATTTTGGCAATCTAAGTAAAGGACCTTCCTTACACCATTCCTGTAAAGTTTGGTTAAATTTGCTCTAGTCACTTCTGAGGAAATAGTCAAAAATGCATTTTTCCCATAGGGTCCCATGTTAAACTATCTTCTGCGCTGGCAGCCATGTTTTTTGGTGGATCAAAATAATTTCGGCAATCTTAGTAAAGGACCTTCTATACATCATTCCTGTAAAGTTTGGTTAAAATTGGTTCAGGGGTTTCAGAGGAGATAGTTAAAATGTGAAAAGTTTACAGACGGACTGACTGACTGACTGACTGACTGACAGACTGACGGACGACGGACGCCGAGTGATGGCAAAAGCTCACATGGCCTTTAGGCCAGGTGAGCTAAAAATTCTTATTTATCACAAACTTACCTGGGTGTAAGAAAAATGTACAATATCCTTTACGAAGTTCCCTTTTACCAAGCTGAGGTTTGAGATGTTTATCCACACAATTGATAACAACACCAAACTGTCCTTTAGCAACTACAATCTTCCTCTCTTCAGATATCAATGTCTGAAAAAATTATTAGGCACCAGTGTAAAAAAAAAACAGAGAAAAGAGTCTAAAAAAATGATGACACCAGTCAAAAGATTGGATTATATTGGAATAATGGTGTATAATGCCACATTCAAGATTCTTTCACTTATTTTGAAGGTGGAGGTACATGTAGTGATAAGAAGAAAACCATCAACCTTCAGTGATCCAAATGAAAAACTTTCTCACACTGGTCTGCTAAAGTGGGATTTCAATCCGAGTGGAGAAAATCTCAAAACAGAAATGTCAGCTAAATTTAAACAATTTTAAAGTTAACATACTGTTTTAAATTTGAATATAAATTTCCATTACTTTTCATATTTTTGCACTTAACAAAAAGTTGGGTTTTTTGTAATAAAGGGTTTACTGCATGTATTGACATCAATAAGTGAAGAAATAAGTTTTGAATGTTAAGAATTGCATTATATCATGTATATAGCAAATCATTCACAATACAATATTTCTAGTACTGATTTTTGTCCAGAAATTTAGTTAAAAATTCCATTTCAGATTCTAACCAATTTTAAATCATTTGAGCACTCTAATCATATAAAAACTGATGATATTTAGCAAATTTTTATCAGTTCTTTATATATTATCAACAATCAGTAAAGAAACAAGTGTTGAACGTTAAGAAATGCATTTACAGTAAATAGTTTAATACCATATTTCTATTACATTGTACTGATTTTTGTCCATAATTTAACTTTAGAAAAATAACTATTATATTTAAGCACCTCAGTTACAAATTTCAAAATTATTCAAGCCCTCTTTGATTTTTTCACATATTCAGTTGGAATTTTCCTATTAAAAATTAATTTACATACATTGGAAAAAATCATATTCTGTTCTAATAAACAAATGATTTATCACATATGCATTATATTGTCAGATTAAATTTTACAAGGTGATTAGAGTTGAGTTGAGTTGAGTAATGGTGTTTAACGTCCCAGTCAAGAATATTTCACTTATATCAAGACGTCACTAGCTATAGGCGAAGGTGCAGAAATTTTGCCTGTGCGTTGCTCTAATGGCATTATACAGCAGGGTTCTTTAGCGTGCCAAGCCAACTGTGACACGGGACCTCGTTTATTTTAAGTTCCCATCTGAAAGTTCCGTGACTTTCATTTTGTAATGTCGAGTGCTTGGCGAAAGAACAGTCACTACCCACTTTCAAGTCTTGGGTCAGACCTGGCCGGGGATGGAACCCACGACCTCCCACTTACGGAGCGAACACTCTACTCACAAGGTGATTAGCTCAAAACTGATGCAAAAATGTATTTGTATAGTGTCATAATGTACAGTATCTATAGCTTACAATGCCAATTTCTGGATAATATTCTTCAATATCTCCACCAGTTACGAGCCATTCTTCACCAGCAGCTCTGAAAACAAAAAATGTACATGTATATGTATGTGTCATCCACAGTGAAAAACACCTTATTCTGTGACCAAGGGTGGGTCACTGTTATTTTTTTTTTTGAAATGGTCCTATCTGAAATATCCTAGAATGAACACTGAAAGTTTCAGAAATTTTAACAATGCAAAAACAACCATGTTACCATGGTTATGACAATTAAAGAGTGAGTAAGTAATGGGGTTTAACATCCCAGTCAAGAATATTTCACTTATATCGAGATGTCGCCAGCTATAGACGAAAGTGCAGAAATTTTGCCTGTGCGTTGCTCTAATGGCATTATACAGCAGGGTTCTTTAGCGTGCCAAGCCAACTGTGACACGGGACCTCGTTTATTTTAAGTTCCCATCTGAAAGTTCCGTGACTTTCATTTTGTAATGTCGAGTGTTTGGGGAAAGAACAGTCACTACCCACTTTCAAGTCTTGGGTCAGACCTGGCCGGGGATCGAACCCACATCCTCCCACTTATGACATTTAAAGAGAAAACTAGTACATGTACATACCGTTTAACTCCAATCCTGTCTATGATGGTCTGTGTAGCTTTAAGTCTAATACCTGTATCTGGGGTTAATGTAACTTTTGTTTCTATCTTCAGAATCTGAAATGATACTCACAAACATAAAAACTATACAAGGAACACAAATAAAATACCAAACAAAATTTAATTTGAAACAGCTTATATGTTTTGCTATAAGAATTGACGTACCACCGGCCATGCCTTTTATGTTCCGACACTGGCCCTATCACGGTACAAAAGCAGCATCACTCACAGCAACTAATGAAGTACTAGTGTCAGTGATGTCATTAAATAGCACAGTTCAGAGTTTACATTCTTTTTGTCTGTAATTCAAGCATAGGGTGCCTTTGTCGGAACATTGTGGGCGTGGCTGGTGATCTGTCGTCAATTGAAAGCTTTGAAACCACAATCTGGAATTTTTAATTTCCAAAGGAAGCAAGGTGATTTTTCATCTTCTGCTACACTTTATACATGTACATGTAGTGTGAAAAGCTCAGTACTCAAATATGATCTTTTGAATGAGACTAAAAATCTGAGGTCAACAACAAGCAGGCTTCCCGAAGACTGAGGATGCTTAATAATATAATTGATTTAAAAAGAATCAAGTGAAAACTTGTTTTGCATGGAGCATAAAATTGACAGAGGGCATAACATTGGCAGGGGACTATAACATTAGCAATGTACTACATTGGCAGGGACATAACGACTGGGGCCAAGTTGTTCAAAGGTCTGTTTGCTTTACCAGTTTGTTAGTGAAAATTCAATTAAACACAATTTTTCCATTGAAGGTAATTATGATTTACATGTATGTACATAAGTCTCTTTTGATTGATAATGTTACATGTATATGCACTAAATTTTCAGCATAAATTCTGAAATCACTAGCCAGTGTATTAGAGATAAATTTTCGCTAACCAACTGGCTAAGGTAACAGAGATTTGAACAACTAGACCAAGATGTACAGACAGACTATACACGTATATCTGTCTTTAATAAACCTGTTTATATATGTACTGTAAACAATGAAATTTTCATGTGCATGTTATTTTTGTGTAATTCGCGAGTTCATAAATAATCGCAAAAATAATATGCGTGAAAATAAGTTTGATCGAATAAATATGAATAGACTTTTACATGAGGGATCATGCTCACAACGGGATATCGCGAAAATTTCATGCCGCGAAATGACTTTGATACAAATATCGCGAAAATATCATGCCACGAAAATAAAGTGTTTTACAGTAATATACTTGTAACAACGGTAAGATATGTACCTCTTCAAACACATCAGGTAGATAAGCTCCAGGTGTACAAACCATCCATTCTTCTCCAGTAACTCTCTCACTACATAAAAAACAAACATCATATGTCAGTTAAAAGTTATGAAGAAACGCCACCAGTATTATATTATAAAAATGAAGCAAATTTCAATACATTTAAATGCAGTCAACATATTATCATCAAAAATGCTGAGGTTTTAATGAACTATCAATGACCAGTTAATTTTAAGCATTTCTTGAAAAGTGCAGTTATGACATGACTGTCTTGTTCAACTATGCTTCCGCTTCCAAAGCACCCATCACAAGCACTTTGTGCCTCTATTGAACAATACTATTGCATTTGCATACCTCATTCAGAATGATTCAATAAACATGATAAACTTGCACTAAGAATGTAACAAAGTTTACAACTGATCTTTTTCACCAAATTTATAATCTGTCATAAGGTACTTGCAGGATCCTTTCAAAATACTCACATTCCAGACCTGTCAGTGAAGTCTTGTAAAGCCTTTAACCTGAGAGCTTCACCAGTCCTGATGGTAGCTGCTTCTACAATCTTATCTATTTCCTGTAAAATCAAAATATACAAGATCAAGTGAAATCTCCCTCGATTACCAGGGCACCTCACTTACTGCCACGGTTTTTTAAGTCCAAAATCAAGTTGTCCAATGAGTTTTTTGTGCATAAGTTTTAGCACTTTTTTCACTGCCAAAGCCTTTAATTTTTTAACATTACATATTCAGTCCGAGGTTCTGTTTTATGTTTATGTTGTTTATAAATAACACCTTGGAGATCCCAATAAAAATTTGTGGTATTAACGATAGAATGGGCATTTTTGTGTCAGTAAAGTGGGGGGGGGGGGGTTGTTGTTGTGTGTATGCAAGTGCCTTATATATTTGCTAACCACATTGCGATACGTGTGTGTGCGTGTGTGCACTATATATTAGTCTATATATACTAACCACTTCTGGTCTTGGTATATAAGTAATTGGTCCGTCTAACTGCCATTTGTCACCAGCCTCTCGTTTAGTACCATCTTCCTCTTCATGGTCTAACTTAGCATACAGTCTGATCCCATAATTAGCTTTCACACAGGGTAAAAGTTTAATGGCTTTGGAATAATTTGATTGACTGTGTAAAAATCCTGGTGCATCCACAAGGGTCTCCCCAGGATACAATGGAAAAGGTGCCTGTAATTAATGAAATAATAATAATATATCCTATATACAATGTACTAGAAAATGAACTTTCTGTATCAATCATAAGGAGTAGAATGGATGATGAATTGATGATGTACACAGAGTGACAATGAAATAATCTTTTAAACTAAATTTTTGGTGTCAATTTTCACAAAGACCACAGATTCCCTGAACATAAAACCGCAAATGTGTCATTTGATTTACAAATGAGGAACATTAACAACTGTAAAATATTTCATTTTTTGTAATAGTCTTATACATAATAATGCAATATTTTTTTAATAACGCTATTTTTAAACATTTGAATCATTAAACTTTAATATTATAAACAAATATGTACATTTTTAAGTTTTCCAAGTTAATGAATAACAGAAAATGTCAAGAATATTAATGAGAAATGACTTACACCATGTAATTTGACTTCAAACTGACCAAGTCGAAGTTCACACGCCTTTCCTGGTATGTAGTTACTACAACATAAAACAAAGTCAGGAATTATTTAAAGAGATAAAGATTCTATAATCCTTAAAGTCAAATTGAATTTGCACTCTGTGTGTGTGGAGAAAGAGAGAGAGAGAGCAACTTCAGAAAATTCACTTGTCCAATTTCTTAAAGTGGACCTTTTTAATACTGAAAAGTTATTAATTTAAGTTTCAATTCCCTACTTAATGTGACTACAGAATATGCATATATTAAGGGCCTATGAACATATTTTTGACTACAACAAAATAAGGATATATTCATCATGTTCAAGATATGCAATACAGGGCCCAGGGACATGCAGCTACATTAATTTGTGATTCAATATTATTCAACAGAAATAGCTTACAAACAGTATGGGGTACCACAAGTTACATTAGTGAATTCCATCATATTTTGCCAATCCTACCTTGAAGGTAAAAAAATGGTTTACAATCAGGCGTTAATTATTAGTCTGCAGTGCCACACTCTGGTCCAATTTCTACACAATTGATGGATCGCCAGGCATGCCCACAATGTTCCATCAAATGCCCGGCATACTTGAATTATACACAAAAAGAATGAAAACTTGGCCTGAAGTGTGTCATTTAATGACATCAATGACACAAGTACGCAATTTGTTGCCTTGACACTGCTTTGGTGCCGTGATGGCAGCCAGTGTTGGAACATAAAAGGCATGACCGGTGATACATGAACTGCATGACTTGTATGATGACCATCCTTTCTCTGGACAACTTACCTACATGGGTCCTTTATCACACAATAATGGCCAGGTGGTATGATGACCATCGGTGTAGGTTCTACGACCAAACGTTCATTGGTCCGCAATGCTATAGTCTGTGGTCCAATCTCTATACGTGTTATATTCGTATTCTAAGAAATAAATAAAATTATCATTATAAATTCAGAAGCACAAAAATCTGACTGTCTGGTTGAACTTATGAGGTCAAAGGTTATGGTAATTAGCTGTTCGTTAATACTGTGAAATAACAGAGTAATGGTGATTAACATCTCAGTCAAGAATATTTCACTTAAATTGAGACATCCCCAACTATAGGTGATGTTGCAGAAATGTTGCCTGTGCATTGCGCTGATAGCATTATACAGCAGGGTTCTTTAACGTGCCACACCTACAGTGGCACAGGACTTTGTTTATTTTAAGTTCCCATCCGAAAGAAAGGTGACTTTCATTTCATAATGCAGAGTGCTTGGCGAAAGAACAGTCACCCACTTTCAAGTTTTGGCTCAGACCCGATGGGAGTTCAAACCCATAACCTCCGACTTACAGAGTGAGCACTATACTGTGAAATAACAGGGGAGATGACGGTAGAAACAGATATATATAGAAATAGAAAAATTGTTGCAGTAGGATATAAATTTGACTTTTGCTTTTACACACACACACACACAGATATATGGAAGAGCATGGAGAGAAACACAAAACTGTTTAAGACTCATGATTAGTGTATTTGGTGAGCTGTATTATACAGAGGAATCATAGAGGTTTCAGTGTAAAGCAAAATGTAATAAACTACCTAAATAAGTAATGTGTTACCTAAAGTATGAGATAGGTTTGCAATATACTCAGTTTTATGCAAATAACCTTTCCAAACACTTTTTTACCCAAAAAATGAAAAATTATATTTTCAGGTTTGTTCCTATTTCAGCGTACATGTCAACCTATGGAGACTGAAGAATACATGTAATATTACAGTAAAAATATTCAGATTATGCCATCACTAGTTAAAGAAATTTAATTAGTGTTTTAATTAAAAATCATCTAGTTTTAAAGTCTCAAGGAAACACTGACTGTTAATTGATATTGATCATGGATTAATCAATATTTGTCAACTTGAAATATTTTTAACAAAGTTTTATTTTCAAAAAATTAGTAGCTGTAACACAATATTAAATTCCTTTCAAATGCTTACACAGCGTTTTTTTCAAATACTAGTACTTAGTTCATGTAAGTCTTCAAGTCATTGCATGTACACTTCCTTGTGTAGAAAATTAATGGCTAATATTTTACCATGTTCTGTAATTTTAATTTACCTGATCCAATACATGTATAAATTGCAGAGGTTTTAATCCAATAATGCTGTTCATGTTGCACGTCTTGTAACTTGTTCAATGGACTGCTGCAAAAAAGTTGCAATTTCTTCCTAGACCTAGTTTCAGTTTTAGTCTTGTTGTGGAAACAAGGTCACAAGTAATAACACGAATGATTCTTTCTTGAGTAGTACAGTTACATATTTATCTTTAACTCTATCAAGGGAGACAACTCTGCAGTTTGGGTTAAAAATAGACATTACTGTAGTAAAACTGGAAAATTTCACAATTATTCATGAGAACTATGACGTCTGTTATCGTCACATTGACGCACATGATAAAAACTGCGATTCTGTAATATAATATTTTATTTTTCTTCCATGAGTCATTTTTATATATAAAAATGCTAATTTTCGAGTCTAATTTTTCCGGATTTTGATATTTTCCATTTTTCAATTTGACTGGTATTACCTCCCGAAATCTATGTAAGGAAAACGTTTGCTCTGGTGCATGTAGTTGTGAACATGGAAATGAAGAAAAGTTGAAAAATAATCTAGGAATATACCGAAAAGCTAAAGGCAAAGTTTATGACATGCACTATAGAGATACACACTCTCTCTATCCCTTTTTTCATCTCTCTCCCATTCTAGCATCCCCCTCTGTCTCTCTCTCCTTTCTTTCATCTCTCTCTCTTTCTTCTTTCTGACTTTCATCTCTCTTTCTCCCAATAAGTAAAATCCAAGGATAAGCTGCAAATCATTTTTATACTTGTTTGTCATATTTGAAAAGCAACAACACCAGTAGCAAATATGACAATTCGTTAACATGGTAAAAAAACAATAAGGAAAAATACATCCTACACCATATAAAAACGGTATAAAACTCCACATTGACATCGCATAAAATATCAATATACAATTGCCAGACCAGGAGTTGATCAAAGTTCAAACACAGGGCATACTAAATATTGCTTTAATATGTTTCTGTGAATTTGTGTTCGATTTTTTGTGACTTTTTTTTTAATTACCAAATGGTTATTGCCCTGTGTGTGTCAATAACAATGGTGTTATTCATGGATCAGGCGACTACTTCAAATTGAATCTAAATACAAAAAGTTATTTGAGATTTCATATTCTAAGATTGATAATTTCTTAAAGTATGGAAATTATTATTTTAATAAAATAAAACAAAATAATCCTAATAATTGCTTTTGGAATAATGTTTTTGATGCCTGGAATTCTTTGTCTATGAGACAAAAACCTGAAAATTTAAATGATGTTAAAGATGTAAGTATCTGGTTCAATAATGATATCTGTATAAATAACAGCCCAGTATTCTTCAGATCTTGGTCTGACAGTGGCATACATTTCATAAAGGATTTCCTTAATGAGGATGGAAAATTAATTTCATACAGAGAATTTACTAGAAGGTATGTGGCTGTCAGGGCAAACTTTGTTGAATATCTTGGTATAAAGTCCACCATTGAATCATATATTAAAAAACTGAATATACAAAACCAACCAGTCAATTTATTACAAGTTGATATACCATACTTTTTCAGATTAGTACTTAAAAGTAAAAAAGGGAGTAAGGACTTTTACAATGTTTTCAATAATAACAATCCAACTGTCATAAGTCAAGAAAAATGGAAATCCATTTTAGATTTAGATATTGACTGGAAATCACTATATATCACCCCCTTTAAAAGTTGTAAAAATACCAAATTACAATGGTTTCAATATAGGATAAACCAAAGAATAATTTCTACAAATGATTTCTTATTTAAAATTAAACTAAGAGATAATAATCTCTGTACCTTCTGTAACAATACAGCTGAAAAAATAGAGCATCTGTTTTGGTATTGTGAGATAATTAATAACTTTTGGATGCAATTAGAGGATTTTATATTTCAAAAAATAAACCGCTACATTAATATTTATAGGGAAAGTGCTATTTTTGGACATATTAACCAAAAAGAGAGAAATAAACCTCAAAATTTTCTACTTTTAACTACCAGACAGTACATATATAAGTGCAGAATTGATAAAAAACTACCAAATTTAATTACATGGAAAATTAGTATTAAATATCAACTTGATATCGAAAAGATCATTGCAATAAAAAATAATCTTTATGACAAATTTCTGGAATTTTGGGATCCATGGATAATTATCTTTGATGAATGATTTAATGTCTCCATCCAGCATGACTGTAGTTTTGATACTGTAGAAGTGATAATAAAAATATACCATCATGATGTATAATGTACATGTATGTTTCATAAGGCTTAAAACTATACCTGTATGAAAATGTTAATATACATTTTGTATCTGAATGTTGTAGGGGTTGACACAAACAAACAAACACACACACACACACACACACACACACACACTAATTAACCAAAACCCAGACAAAACTGAAAAGGAAACAAGACCCTGTATTTTTTATTTACTTGGTTACTTAAAGAAGGGATTAATCTAGTTTAAATTTAACGAATGTTCATCTGATATATTAATCTTTTTTATTGCCATTTTTGAAAGTTTTAAATTCTAATAACCTCTTTCTAAATAATTGTATTGCTATATTTTTCAAATACTAGTGAACTTATTCTCAAAAACTTAAGTGATACTCATTTAACAGTTACTTGAATAAGGACCCCCAACCCTCCGCCCCCACCCCTATTAATCAGAAATGTGCCTTACTACAAAATCTAGATTAATCCCTAGAATGATCAAATACTATACAATTATATATATATATATATATATATATATTATATATATATATATATATATATATATATATATATATATCTTATGTATGTCAAACTGTCCTATTGTTACCCGGCAAGTGAACCCAGTGGCCCCAACCCTGGCACTTGACCATCCCTTATTTAATGTCTGGGACAATAAAAACACAAATTACAAAAAAAAAAAAAACAATGGTGTTATTATCACATATTTTATTATAACAGTTTTATATGTGTGGGTTCTATAATGTTATAAATAGCTTAGATACACCAATTTAGTGAAAATTAAAGTACACAGTTGGATTGTCCCTCATTTAAGACAGCAATTTTTTGGAAGGCTATATTAAAATCCAAATTTTATTGATTTTGAAATGATAAAATATTGAATTTAGTGAGATTTGTAAATATAGCCTTTTAGTTAATTTTATATTTATAAATCAGTAATTAACAATAATTTCTTTCTAATTTACAGGTTGCCAGTTTGCTTGTTACACTTTTGAATGTGCAGATTTAAATTAATATGGATACATAACAGTAATTAAACCCATTTGTTAGTTCAGAAGATCAGTTTTTCACCCTTCTAAGCAAAACAAAAGGAACATAATATCACCATGTCATCACCAGAAGTTGAACGCTTTGAAGTGACAGAAGATGATTTGATGAATGAGTTTTTCCCAAGGGCAGGTCGTCATCAGACTAAAAATCAGGCCATTTATGGTAAGAATAAAGAAACAAAAAATATACTGAGTGATTGATGAATGATATGTGATACATCAGTAAATTTGCACGATTTATGCTTTATCATACCGTCTTTTGTGAAAATAATTATACCATTCCAAATTAAAAAAAATTAAATTATATTTTTTAAAGTGAATATGCAATGCATTTATAGACAGTTTTAAAATTTATTACATTAAAACGTTATTTTTTTAAAACATGTAGAGAACTGCCAAATGAATTTTGTTTTGTTGGAAGAAATAGAGGTGTGTGCTGGATTCATGAATGATTTTCTACTTTTTTCAAAGACAAATTTATACCTTTTTAGTCTACTTGTAATTCTTTCACACAAATATTACACCATACAAAAAAACCAGATTTGTCTGACAAAATTAGGAAAATCTTGTTTAAACTTTTCAAAGTCCTAAAAAAGTGGAAAGGTATTTTATAAATTCATTTACTTTACTTATTCAGGAATGTGGGCAGATGACAGCGATGATGAGAGACCAGGATTTAGAAGCAAATCTCGTAAAAAAGATATGATGGGTATGCCTGTAAATTTTGTTAGTGGTGGATTCAAGCAAGGAGATAAAGTAACTAAAGATGGTGACAAAAGTGATGAAGATCAAGGGGATAGTGTAAGCTGTTTTTCATTTACAGTCAAACCTGCCTATAAAGTCCACCCAAGGAAACCAGTAAAAGTGGCCTTTACGGGCAGATAGCCTTTATATACAGGTTCAAATGATATGAATAAAGAACAATTGTGATACAATTCTACTGGCCTTTATAAGCAGGTGGTCCTCATATAGAGATGGCCTTTAAGGCAGGTTGGACTGTATTTACTTTTTTGAAAATCTGTATTTTTTTTTGAAAAAAAATAAGGTTTCAAGATGAGAGAAAACAGGAGATCTAGAATTTGAAAAGAAAATCATATGTTCTTTGTTTATCCTTTACCCTCCCAGGCCTTGAATCATGATTTTTGCTGATTTATGGGGCACCTCTCCCCCAATTTTAAATCAAACTGTTATAATTTCTTCACATTGTTTGCATATACAATAAAGTCTAGATTCATTGCCACTATTCAGCTTGAGTTGAGTTGAGTAATGGTGTCTTAACGTCCCAGTCAAGAATATTTCACGTATATTGAGAGATTGCCAGCTATAGGCGAAGGTGCAGAAATTTTGCCTGTACTTTGTGCTGATGGCATTATACGGCGGGTTTCTTAAGCGTGCCAAGCCCACCGTGACACAGGACCTCGTTTATTTTAAGTTCCCATCCGAAAGAACTGTGACTTTCATTTCACTCCCACTTACGGAGCGAGCACTCTACCAACTGAGCTATCACAGTGGTTTACTATTCAGCTAGATATTCGCAGTGTAAAGGGGTCCAGTGATAAATCAAGGGAGACTTTTAAGATGAGCATAAAAGGAGTCATTTTTAGGACTTTGAATTTCTTTGAAGATAAGTGAGATAGTAAAGTTATTAGGGGCATTAGAATGAAATTCAGTGTACTAGCATTTGTAGTATTTATCAAAGAATTCCATAATAACTTTGGCTTACAAGTTAAATTAGTTTTATTCAAATCTCATGTGTTAAACTATAAAACTTTTCTGTGACTTTTTAAAAGTTAAGATTCCAATTCAGTTTTCAAGGTTCAGAAACCATTCCTAAGGTCAAATGAAGGTACAGTCAAACATAACCATGAAATGTAGCATGATGTCCCTGTATCCAAATTTATTCTGGATATATTTGAAGTCCCATAGTTCCATGTTCCTTTCATTCTCAATTTTGACACACATTACAGCCATTCATGATTGGTGGGTATGGCTTGTTGGGCAGAAGGTGTTTGCCCTTCTGGATCACCCAGCCTCGCCTCCCTAGTGGAAGGTCATGTATTTAGCATAATTTTCCAGTTTCAAAGTTTTTCTTTGCTTTGTGATTGTGATTTAGACATGGATTGGTATGTTTATTTTTGATTTTTATATAAAGTTTTGTTTGTTTTCGCAGAGTTCAGATTCTGATGCTGCACCAGCACCAGTTAGATCAAAAGGAAAAATGCCACAGAAGTTCAGAGGTTCAAAAATGAATCAAGAGAAGTAAGTCAATTATTTCTTACTCTAACCATCAATTTTTCAAATACATTTAACTCTGTTGTAAGTGTAATACTGTTACTTACTTACTTATCCTCTTCATCCCCACTGGGACATAAGGCATCAACAAGCGTCCTCCATTCATCGCTGTCCTTTGCCATATGTTGAGCTTGCCCTGAGGTGTATCCTAGCTCCTGAAGTTCTACTTGAATGGTTCTCCTCCAGGTGGTACAAGGTCTACCAGGCTTTCTTTTTCCGGGTGGTGTAGTACTGTAAACATATTTAATTTTTGTGTATTTATTTTCATGGTATAGCAAATTTAGACATATCTGCATAGTTAAATTTTCGTGTTTTTTTCAAATATGCACTATAACACAATAAGCATAATATAATTTTTGCTTGGTATTAATTTTTGCACAAAACAAACAGCCTCAAAATAAGCGAAAATTAGTACACCACGAAAAATAAATACGTTTACAGTATTTGTATGTGTCATATCTTAACTTAATGATGTATGCAACAAAATTGTTTTTCTTGAAAAAAAAATTTTGAATTTAAAAAGAAATGTATGTAAAATGTATTTTTCAAGATACAGTAAAAGCGCTATTTAAGTTGGGAAAAAAAACTGATGACAGCAGTTTAGCACTATGATGTTTTCAACAATTTAATTAAGTGAAGATTTTCAATCTATTGACATTACCAGTTTTAAACATGTATAACAATTTATTTATGTATCTGTATCTGTACATTGTATTAATTAAATTGTGATGCATGCACAACAGGAGGAGGGGTGGGGGAAAATTAGACTAAAAGATTTTACCCAGGGCTTGCTTGAAGCCCTCAACACTGTCCATACACACTGTTTCCTAACTTTAACCAGTCATTAGATAACTAGACATCATGATTTGGCATTTGGTGATTAGTTTACACAGTCTGATATTTACACTTATTATGTACTGGTTTATTTATTATAGGGAATTTGGAGGATGGGAAAGATACACTAAAGGAATTGGACAGAAGCTTCTACAAAAGGTAAAAATACACAGCAATGCACAAGACATATCAATAGGTCTCTTTTACATGCCATGTTATCCTTCCTTATGTTTGTGCATAGGTATTATTTCATAAATTGACAAAAATGGCATGTAATTTCATATAAACTACTTCATTGAATTGAATTTGTGTCTGCTAGCTTTCCACACTTAGTAGACACAATTATTCCACACAAACAGTAGGAAGTGTGTGGGGGAATGTATCTGGCTAAATAGGAGGTGCTTACCCTCCCAGAACACTCTACCTCACTTCCCTGGTGGAAGTTCATGTGTCTAACCTAATTTGTCAGTTTCAAAGTTTTTTACTTTGCTTTGGGATTATGATTTGGACATGGATTAGTTGTTTATTTTTGATTTTGACTAATTTTTTTGAAATCCAAACTTTAAACAACAGCGTAAATATAATATTTTCACAAAATTGAAACCAAGAACTGTTTATGTTATTTGACAACAGAGGATATATGTACTGTATTAGAGGCTGTGGTTGCCTAATGGTTAAGATGTCAGTCTACAAATCCAGGGTCTCACACCGCTGTGAGTTCGAGTCCAGCTCGGACCACATGTTAGAAAGTGAAGTTTTCTTGCTGTTTGCCTTTACTGGTTCACCCTGTCTCAGTATAATGGACTGGGGGAGTGGTATGCTTGTCTGCGGCGTACTGACTTGGTGAGCTAGCACCTTAAAGTCGCCCTGAGTGCATGCTAGTACAAGGCAGACCATACAACACATTTGCACTTTACATGCATACAGGAAATTGTTCATAGATTAATCCATAGAGATTAATAAAATAGTTCTCATCGCGAATAGCTGAAAAATTGCTGATGCGACATTAATCAACATTCAACCAACCAACATATACTGTGTTATGAAGAACATGAATGAACTCCATTCACTAAGATCACTTTATTTTCCTTCAGGTTTATTTTTGCGATTTGAGTGAAATTGCTTTAAATTCAATACTTAAGTGCAAAATTCATTGTAGAATTTATTCATTTTAATATAAAAAAATTGGAAATAGTTTAAATATGAATGTTCATCATGTATGTTTGAGTTAAAGAGTAATTCAATGTTATTCCTCACACAAATCAATTATTGCATGTCAGTTGCTGGTTGCTAAGAACTCCTATTTAATGCAAAATGAATTTAATTCCATCCTGCAAATATGAAGTAGATTGGGGTAGTGGTTTCTTGTGCCCAAGTTAAGAAACTTTCACTTTTACCGAGATGGTCAGTTCAGGCATTGTGTAGGGAATAGGAGTACCCATAGAAAAACACCAACCTTTGTCCAGCAAACTGACAAGCTTTCTCTAACTAGGATCTGCTCAGAGTAGGATTTTCAAACCTAGGTGATGAAAACACTTTAATCCAACCCTTTAGACCACTCTGCCATGGATGCCTCCCTGTGAATATGGTGTAGACACTGCACATGTACTGATCAGAATGTACATGTATGAGATAATAAGTTTAATTAGGTGAATTGAGCTGATTGTTATTATAATATTATGTTTTTATTTGTCTTGTGATTTTTTTTAGTTTTCTAGAATTTTTTCACATACATCATACAATGTATAAAAATGATTTCAGATGGGTTTTGAACAAGGAAAAGGTTTAGGTAAAGCAAACCAAGGTATCACCACTCCAGTGGAAGCTGTCAAACGGAAAGCTGGTCGAGCTGCTGTAGGAGCTTTTGGTACAGAAAGGTCACAGAGGTCACTGCAGGATTACCCTGTGTATGACTCGGAAGAAGAAGAAGACAAGAAATTCAAAGAACAATTACATCAGTGGAAAAAACAGCCAGAGGTATTAAATTATAACAATGCTATGTTTCCATTCATTGTAGCCAAATTCGTCATTGGCTACTACTGTAATTTCTGTGAAATTCTTTTAAAAGTAACCTGTGTTAGCAAATTCATGAAAAAAATACTTTAAAATGACCTATTTTCTCAGATTTGGAAATTTGGCTACTCATAATTTTTAAATTATGGAAATATAGATAACAATATCATTAAATGTTAAGTGGAGGGGGGGGGGCGTGATTATTGTGACACACATTTATTTACATAGTAGTATGTATGATAATAAGTTTATTTGATTCTCTAAAACAATGACAGTAGACATTTTATTTACATACTAGTTTGAAGTTTAAATCTGAGTCAAAAGTATTTCTGTTAAAATGGTGCGTATAATTTTAATCTTTTATGCTGATGATGTCGGTATAATGTCACAAATATATCTTTTATCAATTTAGAGCCATTTTAAAAATATTTTTAAAAATTTGTCTAAAATGAAGAAACTGAATTGAACAAAAAATACCTTTTGTGATGAACTTGCAAGAGCTAGACTTTAAATATTTGAGATGTAACATACTTGTTTTCAGTTTGCTAAAATCTTGGCT
This sequence comes from Anadara kagoshimensis, assembly GCA_021292105.1. Classification (NCBI taxonomy): domain Eukaryota; kingdom Metazoa; phylum Mollusca; class Bivalvia; order Arcoida; family Arcidae; genus Anadara; species Anadara kagoshimensis. The sequence goes on from CM037865.1 coordinate 54,056,473, forward strand.
GTTGTGATATGAAAAAGGATAATTTTGATGGGCCTGTTAGTTTATGAAAATTGTCTATTATAAACCACTATAAGAGATATTTAATATGTCTTCAGGTGAGCATTTAACCCCAAAGGGCCTCTTTTCTGTTTCAGGCAAGTAAAAAAGCTAAAGGACCAAAGTATGTTTATAAAAGTGCACAGGAAGTTATTGATTCTGGTGGGAAAAAACAAAAACCAAGTCAAATGTCAAAGGTCAAGGTCATTGATATGACTGGTAAAGAGAAGAGAGTATTGACAGGTATTTATACATTTGTGGAGAATTGCTTGATCATTTAGTTATTTATACAAATATTAAAAAGTCTGGCCTAAGGCCTATAGGTCCATCTGGCTGGCAATTGATATATCGCTGACCATGCCTTTTATGTTCCGACACTGGCCGCCATTACGGTACCAAAGCAGCGACACGGCAACAAATGACGTACTAGTGTTAGTGACATCATTAAAAGGCACAATTTGGGCTGAGTTTTCGTTCTTTTTTTGTGTAATTCAAGCATGTCGAACCTTTGTCCGAACATTGTTGGCATGGCATGCGATCCATCAATTGGTTGCCAGTCCATTTTAAAACATTTCTAGTGATTCATCTAGTTCCCGTTCCATTCAACCAAATAAGGACTAATAACAAAGGCCTGCTTGTGTTTGAAGTTATGAGCCTTCAAGAATAGACTAGTTAATATTCAGGGAAAGTGCATGTGCATAAAAAAAGATCAGAAAGATTAGATTCTAGTGTCCCATATTGTTTGAAAAAACATTTGACTTTCTGGTCTGAATTTCGAAGACTAATGTCTCAAATTTTGTTATGATCAGTTGAGAATTTTTATATAGTCATCTCATACTGTCTCACAGAACAAAAAAAAATACCCTGTCATTAGTTGTTACAGCCAGAAGCATAAACCACTGCAATTTACATCTATAGATTTTATGCAAAATATGACCAAAGTGTGCATGTAAGATCACTGTCAAAACTGAATGCTTTAACAGTAAAACCTGTTTATACTGTCCCTTGATATTGTTTTCATCTCTTTATGGCCCCTGGATTTAAATTTGCAAGTCCCCCTTGATTATTGAAAAACTTCTATTGGTTAAACAAATGCTATTGATAATAAGATGTTTTTGCATGTACTTGTTTGTATATTGTCAAAAATAAATTTTGTTTTTTTCAAGGTTATCATGCCATTTCACATCGCCATGAGCAACCAGATGAAGAGGAAGAAATAATAACACCGCAAGTTAAAGAAAAAGGAGCGTTTGAAATGCCAGAACTCGCACATAATCTTAACATCCTGGTAGATATGGCAGAGGAAGATATAATACAGAATGACAGAAAGTAGGTCATTATATAAAGTGGGTTGGTTGGTTGATTGGTTGGTTGGTTGGTTGTTGCTTAATGTCATATCAGCAATTTTTCAGCTATTCGCAATAAGAAAAATTATTAATCTCTATGAACAAGTTCGCGTATGCATGTGAAGTGTGAGTGTGTTGTATGGTATGCCTTGTATCAGCGCACATTCAGGGCGACACCAAAGTGCTAGCTTACGGAGTCAGTATGCCGCAGACAAGTGTACCACTCCCCAAGTCGAACCAGTAAAGGCCATCAACAAGGAAAATTCACTTTCCCACATGTGGTCTGAGCAGGCCTCGAACTCACAGTGGTGAGAGACCCTGGATTTGTAGACTGACTTATCCATTAGGTCACAGCGGCCTCTATATTAGTGTGTAAGTGAAATTGGTTTTTAAGTTCCTTTCAAAAATCCTTAGTTGATATTTAGACATAACTAGCTATGAGAGAAGTTGTATACTGAACAGGCCTGTGGAAAGTTTAACACTAGAGCTAATGAATAAGCAGCTCATCTTGACCGCTTGTTAGCTATGTCTCGGCACCATTTCAGCTATTGCTATATATTTCAGCAGCTTTTCCGTCACTAGCTATCTAGACAGCCAAACTAGACTCCTTTTTGTAAGCCTAGTGTTAAACTCTCGACAGACCTGTACTGTACTTTAATAATTAACAATGAGGTTTCTATTTGATCAATATTTGAAGGTCAAATTTTGAGGGAAAATATTTCTAAAAATTATGAAATACTAATGCAACATTAAATCACAAATGGCTAACCAATATGTTATGGATAATTTAGAAAATGAAAAATGTATAAAAAAAAGTTATCAGTTAAAAATGATAAAAACTGGACCATTAAGAAAGTCCTACTTTATCAAAACCTTTTGGATTGAAACCATCTAGGAGAAAATGTTGTGCAAATGAAGACAATAAATAGTTTAAACCACTGTTACAAAAATCGACAATGCTCTCTCTCTCTATCTCTCTCTCTCTCTCTCTCTCTCTCTCTCTCTCTCTCTCTCTCTCATATTGATATCAATTTCTAGAAGTTGATCTACATATATCAACATAAACATGTTGATGTACAATTAAAATTTATATCAATTAAATCTAACAAATGCAGCAACATTTATTTTCAATTTTCAGTCCTCTTTTTAATTTCTTAATGTACATTATCACAAATGGCATATAATTATAAGCAACTATTAGTTTCCAGTTCTCCCAGAATATGCATCAAATATAAAAACTGAGAGTGCAGAGGAGAAGGGAAAGTGGACACTCATACCTGTTTTGTTGATGGGAAATCTCATAGATTCATTAACTTTATATAATTTTTTTCAGATTAAGACATGAAAGAGATCATATTGTAAACATGAAACACGAGAAAGAAAGATTGGATACAGTGTGTGAACAGGAGGATAAACTAATAATGAAGCTAAGGAAGGTCCTAGATATTGTGGAGAGGTAAATAGTCTGTAGATATATAGATATCAATTAATAGTATAAGCAAACAGAATTGATCTGTTTGCTTGACTTTTAATTCAAATATGTATTATAGACCAGTACATTTATAGATGTTTATTTTTGTTGAATCAACCCCTGTTTTGTAGTGAACTTGTCTAAACTGAACACCCTTTAAATTAAAAATTCTGTTTTTTGGAATGACAGGCTTTTGACTCTTTTGGGTCTTGACAGGTTATGGTAATTTTCAAACAATATTTGCCAAGTCCATTTCTTAGAATCTTTTCTTTCTCTTTCGATTTATAGTACATGTAAAGCCTAATAAAATACAAATGTAGTTCAGTTTAGACAGGACTTTTGTTTTACCATACTAAATGTTAGGTTTTTTGCAGGTTCCAATCTATTTTGAAACAATTATTAATTTCAGCTGTGAAAAACGTACACACCCTGGCTGTGATAACCCACTTACACTTGATGAAACAGCAGGTATATTTAAGATGTTACAAGATGATTTTTATGAAGAATACAGAATGTATGACCTTGCTGCACTGGCAGTGGCATTAGTATTTCCATTGGTAAGTTACAGTTTTTCAAAATGCATACATTTGTGTCTATATGTCTAAATAATAATTTGCCCTTAAAAAGACATCACCAGGAATTGATTTTAACTGCTTGACTGTTGATGCCCCAGTCAATATTATTATACCCCGCTTAAAAAGTGTGTGGGTGTGTGTGTGGGGGGGGGGGGGGGGGTATATAGTGATAGGGGTGTCCGTCTGTGTGTCCGTCCTTCTGTTACACCTTAGGGTACCTATCTCTTATCCGCAACTCCTCCTAAACCCTTCAATGGATTTTCATGAAACTTTCACACAATCTTTGTGATATAATGTTTATGTGCACCTCCTATTTAAAAATTTGATCAGATGGATTTTTTTTTTTGGGGGGGGGGGGTATTTTTGTGAGCTTGTGGCTCACAGTTTTTCTAGTTTCACTCAGTTAAGTGCTTGGAGTTTTTTGATTCGTCACCACCATATTTGTTCAGTCAGATTTTAGCAATATAAAAGGTTACATGTATTTTGATAAATTGAGGGAAGGAGGCTTATTAAGAAAAACATAGGTATAGACATATATAGTGTATATAGGTATATAGTGATAGGGGTGTCTGTCCGTCCTTCTGTTACACCTTAGGGTACCTATCTCTTATCCGCAACTCCTCCTAAACCCTTCAATGGATTTTCATGAAACTTTCACACAATCTTTGTGATATAATGTTTATGTGCACCTCCTATTTAAAAATTTGATCAGATGGATTTTTTTTTTGGAGGGGGGGGGGGTATTTTTGTGAGCTTGTGGCTCACAGTTTTTCTAGTTTCACTCAGTTAAGTGCTTGGAGTTTTTTTGATTCGTCACCACCATATTTGTTCAGTCAGATTTTAGCAATATAAAAGGTTACATGTGTTTTGATAAATTGAGGGAAGGAGGCTTATTAAGAAAAACATAGGTATAGACATATATAGTGTATATAGGTATATAGTGATAGGGGTGTCTGTCCGTCCTTCTGTTACACCTTAGGGTACCTATCTCTTATCCGCAACTCCTCCTAAACCCTTCAATGCATTTTCATGAAACTTTCACACAATCTTTGTGATATAATGTAGATGTGCACCTCCTATTTAAAAATTTGATCAGATGAATTTTTTGGAGTGGGAGGGGGGTATTTTTTGTGAGCTTGTGGCTCACAGTTTTTCTAGTTTCACTCAGTTAAGTGCTTGGAGTTTTATTGATTCTTCACCACCATATTTGTTCAGTCAGATTTTAGCAATATAAATGGTTACATGTATTTTGATAAATTGAGGGAAGGAGGCTTATTAAGAAAAACATAGGTATAGACATTGGGACTTCAAAATACTGTGGCAATAGGAAAGATGGCAAAGTGATTGAGGTTTTACTGTTTATTGTTTATTATATAGCAATATATGCTTCCCATAGAAATTAAACGATAAATCCTGAGGTGTTAGCGTGCAATATATACTGATATTTGCATGCTAACTTTGTTCAAGTCCATAATTTCCCGAATCAATTTTTCATACTGCACGCTTTGTCACATGATGCTGTCGTTTATGATGTCATATGATTGTTGTCGACATCATCGCTGTGTTTTTGTCATATTGCACTAGTTCTTATATCCATTTACAAGAACTAGTGTGATATTTATGTATTGTACGACAAAATGGTATTTTAGATTAAATACTTGAAGGAAGTAAACGAAATTTATTTGGCTATATAATAAAAGGGTTATTGAACTGATATTGTGAAATATTGTCCTTGTTGACTCAACATTTGCACAAGCTTGCAAGTGCAAATGTCGAGTCAACAAGGGACAATATTTCACAATATCAGTTTAATAACCCTACAATATTGCTAGTTTTATGCCACAAGATATCATTTAGAAAGACCCAGTGACTTTCATTTCTAAATAGTAGTCATAAAGAGAGCACTTTCCAAACTACTGCAGTGGTTTGTAAAAAGATTTAGGGAGAGAGTGTGGAATTTTAAATCAGTTGTTGACTTGTTCTTGGCATTGCTTGTTCCTTGGAAAATTTACTATATGTCACATATAGCTTGGAAACAAGCATTCAAACTTGCACACTTTTTTCTCTACATTGGTAATGATTGTATATGAATGACCTATTTTCAGTACAATACTCAATGTTTTTACTATATTCTGTATCTTTAGATGAAGCAATATTTCAGTGATTGGGATCCCTTGGGTAATCCCAGTCATGGCAGAGAGGTAGTAAAACAGTGGCAGTATTTACTAGAGGAACAGAACCAGGCCTTTACAGCCCCTGATCCCAGTAATATGGACGTGTACCAGCGACTACTCTGGGATATTTGGTTACCTGTGGTTAGAAGGACTATATTGTAAGTTATTATGTTCAGATTTTTACTTGATCAAAAAATTAATTTGGATGATTTGGTTCCTCTGGAGTATTTGAACCACACCAATTATTATTCAAAGTTCCATTAGTCTTACTGGGTACTTATTTCTTATGATGCATGTGTAGATTGTTATAGCATACAGGGTATACAATTGATGGATCGCCTCCAACACCCACAATGTTCCGACACTGGCTGCCATCACGGTACCAAAGCAGCGTCACGGCAACTAATGACATTCTTGTGTCAATGACGTCATTAAAGGGCAAAATTCAGGCTAAGTTTTCATTTTTTTGTGTCTAATTCAAGCATGCCTTGGCTTTGTCGGAACATTGTAGGCGTAGCTGGCTATCTGTCAATTAAGTAATATATAATATATAAAAGATGTACATGGATGTACAAATACATTTTATACAGCATATCCATATCTTGTTAAGTCAAATATAGGAATTCTTACGACTGATTTTGAAAAACAATCATAATTTACCCAAACTTACTCCTAGTCTCAAGAAAGGGTAGACAAGTATGCTAACTTTTGCATACTAATTGCAGAATAATAGAATCTATCATGATTATCCATGTAGGATAGGGAAATCTCACCCGAGGGGTTGAATATTTCAGTCGGAGACGAGGCTTGTCGAGTCTCTGACAGAAATATTCAACCCCGATAGATCATACAAAAGTAGGTGGAAATATAAAGTGTTAACTTTTGGGATTCTCTTATCAAAAACCAATTTGCTAATAACTTTTGTTTAAGCTTTAGCTGAATATTTGGTATAAAGTAATCATTTTAGGAAACAAGTTCGCAACATTTTACTTTGACGATTATTTTGTTCTTACGAAACATGCAAAACTTCCTCGCATGTGAATATAAGTTGGTTTACAGTAGTCAATTTACTGTACATAGTTCTACTTATAGTGTTTCAAACTTTTTCTGTCAAACTAACTTTATATATTTGTAATTTATTTCTACAGAAATTGGAATGTAAGAAATTGTGATGCTTTGATAGAGATGTTAGAGATATGGATGCCAGTCTTACCTCCCTGGATCATGGAGAATATTCTAAACCAGCTTGTGTTTCCACGGTTACTACAGGAAGTAGAAACATGGAATCCATTAACTGATACAATGCCTATACATGCATGGCTACATCCTTGGCTCCCGTTGATGGGTGATAAACTAGAACCATTGTATGCACCAATAAGACATAAAATTGCCAGTGCCTTAACAAACTGGCACCCGTCAGACACATCAGCTAAGGTGATATTACAACCATGGGTGAGAGTATTTAAACAAGGACACATGGAAGCATTTTTAGTGAAAAATATTATTCCAAAACTTGGACTTTGCATGCAGGAATTTGTTATTAATCCACATCAGCAAATCTTAGGTAAGTTATATGGTAAATAAAAAGGACATAGACATTACTAAAGAAGATATTGTATATCAGGAATTTTTCATGTTGGCTTTTTTTCGAGATTTATAAGACAAAATGGCAAGTAAAATTTTCGCTGTGTGTAATTTTCACGATATGGGTATATCAGTGCAAAAAATTCCCAATATAACGGTTTGCTATACGGTAATTAAATTATGACAACAAACATTAAACAAAGTATTAAACTTAAATAGACTGAAGATCTTTTTGATAGCTCAAACACACCGCTCGTTCAACTCAAAAGTGTAAATGAAAATTCAACAATTTTCACTCTAATACAATATTTGTCAGAATAACATGCCGTCAGTCATTGTGAACAATACACAAGCTGAAGCCATGTTACAGTTTTTGTTGAAATTAATGGAGCAAAACCAAACAATTCGTCTGGAATGTTGAGCGCTACTCCTGATTAGTAATTAACTTCATGAGACATTGTTTTGAAAACTAGGTTCATTAATCTCTTAATCTGATTACAACAGACATGGACGTATTACGGTAACTGTAAACTTCTGTGTCGTCCACGCTTGATGATTGACTTTTCACCTGATCGGGTCACGCCAATCTGCAATTTGTATGACATTGTCAGTATCACCCGATTTCCGGTGATATATTGATGACCGGTAATAAAGTTTTTTAGTTTCAGTTTTTTATGATTTTCTGAATATATTAATTTTTCTAACATCAGGCAGATTAAGTGGTTTTCACTTACAAGCGATTTTGCAATCACTAGCGAATACAAATTCAACATAGGTGTATAGAGTTGTAACGAAATGACACGACGTATGGAAGGGTAAAATGGACAAAATATCACAACTACTCAAGTGAAATTTTCCCTAGCGAAAATTAGACACGTGTGAAAAAAATTTCGATATACGGTAGCTTTATTTACAAGTATTGGATTTACTATTGACGGGTTTTTCATCCCAATATATCAGATACACAATAAATTGAAAATTTGATATCTAGAAGTGGATGGTGGATGGGAATTTCTGTTATAATTTTGCGTTATTCTAAATATTAAAGTTTCCAAATTTGAAAATTACAAATGATATTAAGATTAATATTAATATAACAATATAATATAATTTTGAGTTATCCTAGATTTTAAGTTTTGTATTTGAAACAATAACAAACATTCTCCTTGAAAATGATATTCAAGTTATTAAAGTTCCATAGTATAATTTTCTACAACATAATTTCTAAATAACATTTTTTTTAATACATAGTTGTTTTATTGTGTTGCAGACAATGATTTAATCAGCACTACCGTATATTTCCATAGATACGTCGCAACTTTTTCACTAAATTTTAATATTTTAAAATGCAATGCGACTTAACTAGCCGACATTAAAATATTTTGATAATCTGTCTCGTATTTTCAAGGCATTTTAGAAGATCGACAAACCGGAAGTTACGGTAATTTTCTAGTTGAAAGTAAATTTTGCTCTTTATTGTATTTTTGTTATTATTATTATTATATGTGAATATTTTTTTAATTATTAAAATTTGACCAATAAAGTCTTTGAAACAAACAAATAATTAATTAAGGTAAGTATGAGTCTCATTTTCAAGTTGTCACGTGTAACAGAATAACCGTCGGCAAAGAAGTAAATACCTGGTCACCTGTAATTAACTTTAAATAATCAAGTCCTCCCGGTAACACCTCGCGTGTGTCTTGTTTGTTTAATGATTGAAGCTATTCCCGATAACATATTTTCATATTTATTTACTTACTGACCATTTTACAGCCCTTGCCAGGGTTTGAACCCTCAACACAAGACGCATGACTGAAGGCAGGTGATATACCATAAGGCTAACTCTTACTCTGTCCTTATGAGTGTACATGTACATGTATAATGAATTGCTATAATAAAAATTCTTCATGTATTGGCTAAGGCAGTAATAATGAATTTGAAAGATTTGTGTATGCTCACAATGCAATGAAGTTATCAAAAATAATGTATTTTACATAATTTTTACTTTATATATTTTAGATCCCTTCAATTGGGTGATGTCTTGGAGTGATATTATACCAATTAAACATCTTGTTGGAATGTTAGAGAAAACCTTCTTTCCAAAGTGGTTGAATGTATTGTGTACATGGCTAAGTAATATGCCAAATTATGAAGAGGTGACCAAGTGGTATTTGGGATGGAAGTCCATGTTTTCAGATGTTTACTTATCTCATCCCACTGTTAAAGGTAAGTACATGTGTGATGAAAGTTTCGAAATCTTTGAAGATTCTAGATAAGAAAATTTGCATTAGAGAACTGGCTCTCAAAATCGTTTTATATCCCTAAATGAAGTTTGCTTGCCATGCATTTTTCTCGAAAATTATTGAACAAATCTTTAACTTGTTACTCTGTATTGGTGTGAGGAGGAGGTGGTGGTATACATTATTAGAAAGGCTCAGATGAGCTATTGCAATCTATCACCGTCCGTCGTGTGTCGTGCGTCGTCCGTCGTGTGTAAACTTTACATTTTAATCTTCTCCTCCAAAACTACTGGGCCATATTTGATGAAACTTGGTGATTATTATGCCTAGGTAACAGCCTTTCAAAATTGTGTTCGGGGTTTGGCCACGCCCAACAAGATGGCCGCTGTTACTAAAAATAGCCAAAAGACAAAAAAATCTTCTTCTCTGAAACCAAAAGGTGCAGGCAAATTTTGATTGGATATTTGGATTCAGCATACCTGGGAACATTAAAATTGTGTTTTTCATGAAAATTAGACGAAAAATAGGTTACGCGTTTTTTGCGTAAGATTACGTAATTTTTAAAATGAGACAATTATTGTTATAGTTTCATAACGGCTAAAGATAATTGTATGGAGTTTTCAGAGATATCTCAATTATTTCTAAGATAGCGACATCTCAAACTAGGATGAATATTTTCAATGTCCACTGCTTGCTAAAGCTCGTTCTGGACAGGAAAATATTCACCCTCATTTGAGATATCTCTGTCTTACACTGTTACCGGTGTAACATTTTATTAATCTCAAATGAGGATGAATATTTTCCTGTCCAGAACAAGCTTTTGCAAGCTCTGGACATTGAAAATATTCATCCTAGTTTGAGATGTCGCTATCTCAAACTGTTACCAATGTATGCGTCTTTTTCTCAGGCATTTGCAACAGACAAACATGATTTGTAAACAAAGATTTGCATCAAATGTTTTTAATGCCACCATCTGTGTCTTCTTAAAATGACATACAGTCCAACCTGCATTAAAGGCCAACTCTATATAAGGGTCACCTGCTAATAAAGGCCAGTAGAATGGAATCCCAATTGTTCTTTATTAATATTTTTTTAACCTGTATATAAAGGCCGCCTGCCCATAAAGACCCCTTTTACTGATTCCCTTAGGTGGCCTTTATAGACAGGTTGGACTTTAATCAATTTTTGTTGATTACCTCACATAAAATGATGATAGCATCATCATTTAAGCATGTGTAAGTGATTGTATTGATAACATTGAAAAGATAGTTGTTTGGGAAAAGTGATCTCATTCTAGGGCGAGATGAGGAAATCTCACATAGGTAAAAACAAGAGATTTTAATGTTACATGTGTGTGAATAAATGTTTCTCTTAGACCTGTTAGTGCATGACATTGTTTAGTCTAAAAAATACCTCAAGATTACAAAAACCCAGTTCTCTTGTAATAGTGTCTCAGTTACTCTTCTTCCAGAGTACTCTTGCTCTTTTTGGTAACAATTACCTCACTATAATGTTTCATTAGAAAGAAAGTTAATTCACTAGCAATGGCCATATACATGTACATGTATATGCTAAAATAGCTATATTGATGGAAAAGTTCTAATTATTATTACAAAGTTTTTATTTTACAGATAAAGATGAATTCTTTGTTGTTTATTTTAGATTATTTTAACAAGGCCTTGGATATAATGAACAGAGCTGTGTCAGGAAACTTCCAGCCTGGAGTTAAAGAAAATATGGCTTATTTTGCACATAATGAAAGAAAACACTTGGCTGATGCTGCCCCAAGATCAGGGTCAAACTCACCTGTACCGCCACCACCTAAACAACCAACTGAGGTAATTATAACTTATTGTAACTGAACCCATTGTACTTGATACAAGATCAGGGTCAACTAACCTGTATCACTTCCACCTAAACATCCAGCTGAGGTAAATATAACTTATTGTAACTGAACCCATTGTACTGGACACAAGATCAGGGTCAAACTAACCTGTACTACCCCCACCTAAACAACCAGCTGAGGTAAATATAACTTATTGTTATTGAAACCATTGTATTTGACACAAGATAGGTCAAACTCACCTATATCGCCCCCACCTAAACCAACAACTGAGGTAAGTATAACTTTTGTAATTGAACCCATTGTATTTGACACAAGATCAGGTCAAACTCATCTGTACCACCTCTATCTAAACAACCAGCTGACGTAAATATAACTTATTGTAATTGAAACCATTGTACTTGACACAAGATCGGATGAGCCTTGCCTGTACTGGGCCTCTGTGGTCACTTATGGATCACTGATCTTCTCACTGCCTAGGTTTGAATCTCAAACAGAAAAGATCCTGCCGTAAGAAAATTGTTAAGTTTGCTTGCCGAAACTCAGCGGATTTCTCTGTATACTCCAGTTGCCTCCACTATTCCAGAACTGACTTGACTTTCAACACCATTCAATCATAACAACATTGGAGTTTTTGTCACATGTTTAATTGTGGACAGATACTAGGGCATTTGTTCTGACTATTTACTGTAATTTTTTGTACATGTCCATATATACATTTCTTGTTGTTTCAGTTCCAAGGTGCCAGAAGTGCTACTAGTAGTACTACATATCCAACAAGCTTTAAAGATTTATTGGAGAAAAAGGTAAAACATTTACTATTAATTGCCATCATTCATGGGGGAGGAAGGGGTTAATCGGTGTGCATCTATATTCAGCTTTCATTGAAAAGAAAACAGTTCATCTGAGGGGGTAATTGTTCTTTTGACAGGACTGTCAAAACTTTTTGGAACTGGATCCAGGGCCCTTGGCATTGGGAAATAGTTGTCATTATTTGCAATGTTTGAGGGGAAATTCTAAACACATAGGAGAAAAGTAAACATGACAGTGGTTTAGTTATTTAATTCAAATTGAGAGAATTCACCAAAATATTTCTGAAAAATAATGGTTTTGAACCTTGTGAATGGGGCCTATTTTCAGCCCCAAATTAAACAGATTGACAGCTCATACCTTTGTTAATGCTCTAACCTTATTCAAGTACATTTTATTCGATGATAACTTTGCATTTTTCTTCTTTGACAAAAGTTTTATCTCAAGTTATTTCTTATGTTTTACAGGCAGAAGAAAATGGTGTATTGTTTATGCCAATACAAGGTAGAACACAGGAGGCCAAGCAGGTTTACAGATTTGGAAAGAATATGATTTACCTGGACAGAAGTGTTGTATTTATATGTGAAAAAAATAACCAATGGGTGCCTATATCATTACAAAATTTGGTTGATGTCTCAATAGGCTGAGTCATTGATATTCAGTGTATTTGCGATATGTATGAATGAACATGGTAAATCTGCATGTGGATCAAGTTGAGGATAGTCAAAGTTGGGTTCAAAGATTTCCCACTGGACAAAATTTAATAAAAAAAAAGAACATGAAATTTTTAATCAAGTGCTGACTAGCTCTTGCCATTTGCATGGGTTACATTGAAGATAGCAAGATTGGAAAATCAAGTAAGGGTCCAAAGATTTACAACTTGACAGCAAGATTTAGGTCCAGTGTGTGATAATGCAGCAATTATATTTTCGAGTTTGAGGCTTAGTGGATCACTGACTTTTTTAAGTTTAAATTGATTGGTCAGTGAATGACACTTCATCTCTACTGCCATGGTGCCATTGGACATCAGATGTCCAGCATGCTGGATATAGAAGACTGATAATTAAAACAAACAAAGACATCCATTGTGATACATGTAATTAACATAGACATCCAGTTAAATAGAATTATTGGTTGGAGCTGTTAAGACCATATTTTTGTTTCATTTAATGAGTCTGTGTCATTCAGATAATCAGACAATGGCAGTTAACTTGTATGATGAAGAATTGAGTCTCAACATTAATGAAAAGGACAGATATATGTATATATTGTACATGTACAATTCTGTTTGTATATTAAATGTATGTATATAAGTACTGCTTTTCTGTAAAATATTGGATAAACCTGAATAAAAAATAACAAATACCAGTTTTTATGTCTATATATTTATCAGTTTACTAAACAACAAGCAAACTGACAAACTTTCTCATGCTAAGATCTGCACATGTGGGATTCCAACCTAGGCGATGAGAGGTCTTGCAATCTATAAGCCTGTGGTTAAGACCAATCAGCCACCAAAGCCCCTGAATTGCATTTGGAAGCAATAGCCAGTTTCATCATTATAAATTGGTAAAAACGTCTTCACATTGGTGAATTTGGTGTATACATACCAAAAAAATTGAGTAGAGTAGATTAATGGTGTTTACCATCCTAGTCAAGATTCCTTCACTTATATTGAAGCAGTCAGTTCTGGGATGGTGGAGGAAACCATAGTGTCCAGAGAAAACCACCTGTCTTTGGCAACCAAACTGACAAGTGATCTTCCACTAGGATTTGAAACTAGACAGTGAGATGCATTGCTATCTATAAATAATGAGTAAAGATTGATTCAATCAAGTTGTAACCTCCAAGCAAAGACTCACTTATATAAACAGATTTTATCAGCTGTATAGGATTTTAGCTGCATGGTTCAAATTCGAACTAAAGCGAGATATTTTGCTCCAGAAGCTTTATAACAAATTTAAACAAATTCCATTCAGGATCACTTTATTGCTCATAATACAACTTTCTATGACTTATGGATGGACAGGCATAAAGACAATGCTAGATACACACATATTGAGACTACAGATGTTTAAACACCCAAACCTGGATGATAAATCACAAGTTGGTGTTGAATAGGACGGAGAAAGCACTCTCCTGGAGGGCCATTAGGGAGTAACAGAACATGACATCATAGACACTTTAAAATATGGTATGGTTCTGTACTTAAACTGGCTCCAGTTTCACAATAATTTCTAAACACATCCATTAAAGGTGACATATTGAAGATCAAGTTAAGCTAATTACATCTACATTCTAATTTTGTCAAAATGTTTTAGTTGTAGTACCATTAAATATTGCCAAAATTTACAAGATTTAAGTTGAGGAGAATCTTGGTTAAGGAATGGTTGTAAAACTGAGGCCTGGGTGACTTAAAAATGACAAAAACTTGTATATATTTGTAGTACATTTATTCTGATTTTCTGGGTGCAAGAGATGATGTATTACTACATATTTACACAAAACTAAATATATAGCACTAAATGGTAACTATAACAACCACAATTTACATAAAATACACATAAACATTTGATTCATAATTATTAACAATAACTTTACATATAAATAATATATTATTTTTTATGTTAATTTTACATATGTAAAATCAAATTGAATGTAACTTGCATGTCCATGACAATGGATGTAGAATCCACACTTTACATCATTACTTGATAAAAAACAATAATGTGTTTTACTGTTATTTCAAGGTTCTATCTAACAACAGCCGCCTCTTTCTATATCTGTTCTATTTAACAACACAATGGGAAATTATGTGGTCGTCAAACATGTATCTGTAAATGTAACAGTAACTGAAATTTTTTTCAGCAAATGAAAAGGTTCTGAAAGAAAGCTTTTACTAGCAGGTTTTGTTCAAATCAGAATTACTTCTAGTTTGGTTCAAATGCTAATTTAAAATTATTGGTGGAAAAAACAAGAATTTATTTCTGTTAAATTATGATAAAAGGGGAAACAAAATAATCTTTGGAATTCCTGCATGTTATCATTTTGTGTTATACACTGTATTGTAAACAAATTGATTTTCATAATTGGTGAGCAAGAACTATGACTTTCTCCTTTTAATAAAAGTTACTAAAACACATTGACCAACACATTTTTTGTTGGGGACTCTGCTCACTTTAGAAAACAGGTTGCAATAGGTATACTACATGTAGTATGTAAAATAGCTAAAATGTGTGAAATTTGGGACACAGATTCATTTTAAGAATCATAACCTACTAGACCCTATAAGCATAACTCTCTCTTTTATATCTGTTTTAGAACTGTATAGGAAATGCCTATACAGTATACATATACATATAAAATTTTCATCACTACAATCAGCTTATTAGAATTATTAATTGTACATACATGAAGCAAATCAATACAAAAGTTTGTATTTTACATGAAAAAGCAACACATGAATTATTTATAAAGGATTCATAAATTAAATTGTTATGTTTAGTATGCAATTTTTAGTCAGCTTTATTCATTATCTTGTAAGAAAAAATTTCTCAAGTTTCATTACAATCAAACCTGTCTATAATATAAAAGCCACAAAATGGAAACAGTAAAATAGCCTTATTGGCAGTTGGTCCTAATATACAGGTTCAGATAATGAGTAAAGAGCAATTGGGATTAAATTTTACTGTCTTTAAAAAGCAGGTGGCCCTTATACAAAGGTGGCTTCCAGCAGGTTGGCAGTATTTTAATTAAAATGACTACTTGTTACAATAGTGTCAACCATGTCTCAATGGGGTTCGCCGCTGCCACACGATATCCTCAAACGTTTATGCGGAACACTCATTTCCAATGGATATGGAATCGCAGTAGATGACGTTTTCCTGCGAAAACAATGTGATTCCGTTGACTTTTGCCAAAACGTTTAGCACAAATGTTAAGAGGTATTGATCATGCGGTGCAACAGCAAATCCCATTAATGTAGAACAAATGGTGTTCAAAAACTGTACCAATACTTTTACTGCACTGATTTGATAATTTATTTTACCACAACAGTATGCAAGATTGAAATATTCAAGAACAACACTTGGTAGAAAAGTTTTCTGATTTTCAATAAAACACTATGGTACCATGAAATTTACACATTATTATGCATAACAAAAGATGGAATCACACAGAGACAGCTCCTGTAAACGTGATTGATGTCTTTTAGATTTATAGGTCCATTATGAGATTATTTTAGTTGCATTGAGATCTCCAAATATTGGCAATTTATAAAAAATTTATGTTTTTGAAATCAAATTTTCTTATGTCAATGAACAGTAGCTTAAAGAGTTCTTTTCATAGGTGGCACTTTCAGGTCCAACAAAAAGGTCACAAGTAAGGACACTTTTGTGAAACATGACCAATATCAATATTTTGTATCCTAGAAAGATTTTTTGCCATTGTTATGCCAATAACTGAATCAGCACTTCAAATGTATATTAATTTTAAAGTATATGTCTTGAAAAGTTTTTAATCAAAATTTAATGAGTTCAGATGTTGAAATCTACTCTGAGATGCATGTTTGTCTTTGATGATTCAGAATGTGTATTAGTAAGTAATATGAAACCTAATAACAAACAAATAAACTTAATGAAAAGTAAGGTATTATCACATTTTACAACACTATGTTACCATGTACATTTGTATATCAACTCATTTCCACAAATACTCAGCATATGTACACATCATGAAACATGAAACAAGATGAATCCATATCTAACCTTAGACTATAACAAAATCATTCCTTGTTAAGTTTACATACTAGACTTTTTATAAATTTTAAATTTCAGATTCTGCATCTCATCAAAAGGCCCATACATATTTTATTCAACATGAAAAACAGGGTTTTTAACATGAAAACAAGGTTTTAAAACATGAAAACAAGGGTTTATAATTAGCACTTTTACAAACATACATGTATTTTAGGGATTTTTGCAGCAGGATTAAAGTATTATGACAAAAAGTTTTAAATTTGTGTTGTATTTATTGTGGATCCAATTAGAAGATGAAATGAGATTGTTATGGAAACATTACATTTGATGTGGATTTCCATGGGGTTTTACATCCCAGTCCAAAATATTTCACATGTATCAAGATGTCACCAGCTATAGGTGATTTCCATGTGATTTAATCATTAAAACAATTACAGTTAAAATTAAACACTGCAAAATTCCCTGTATAGGCTACACATGGCACAATAAATACACGTAAACTCTATTTTTAGTTTTTCTTAATTCCGAGAACAAAATCACACTATTCCTATATCACAAATACAATGTCAGAAATGAAATCATATATCGAGATTTCTGCAAATAACGTAACCTCATATGCAGAAATAACATCCCATACAGATACAGACTTTGGTCAAACTTAACAACATACACACTGTATAAGAAGAAATATTACCGGTAGGAAACCTTTGCGGTTTTCATCTTCTAAACTATTTTGCGGTAAGAAATGTTCACGGTTCTGACTGTAGAGATAAATACCAAGGTTTTCACAGTTCTGACTATAGGGGAAAAATACCATGGTATATGTGAAATTTTCATTGAAAAGATATATATTCGTGATTCGTCACCTTGAAAATCGCAAATATGTTTCCCCTGCGAATATTTCTTCTTTTTTCTTTCCCGGCTCCGACTGTAGAGAAAAAATACCAAGGTATATGTGAAATTTTCATTGAGGAGCTATATATTCGCAATATACATGTATAAATCACCGTTGAAATCGCAAATGTTTCCCCGTGAATATTTCTTCTTTAACAGCGAGGAAATCTGTAAGATGTTGTTCTTCACATGATGTCAGAATAAAAACATTCAATAAACCTCCATAAAACTATAACAAGTCCAGGGACAATATTCCTCTGATGTCCAGGGACATTATTCCTCTGTGAAGAATTGAAAGACGCTGTAAAGCTGTAGGCTTCTCATATATAAAATAACATGACTATGATTTTCAGTGAAATGTCACTCCTAGCAACAACCACCCTTTCCTTGTTGCTCTTGAGGTGCATCGTCATCCACCACCATGACGCTTTTCCTATTACCTCCCTTGGAATTTTTATGATTATCTTCTCCTGCTTTTTCTATCATTGCTACAAAATTAGAACAATAAAAAGTTCTTCATAGAATATTACATATCATACATTTTTAAAAAATTTCCTGACATTTTTTCTGAACATTCCAAGAAATTTCTTATATTTACATGCTGTGGGGTTTCCAAGCAGCACTTGAATAAGATCAAGGTCAACAAATTTCACAAATATGAAAGGCTTTAGCCAAGAAACACCCCTATTAAGTTTCACTTTTTTTAATTCACTCGTACTGGAGATGAAGTTGAAAAAGTGTAAGAGTTAATGATGCTGTTGTGCAGTCCAAAAAAGACAGAAAAAGAGGATAGAATAGATAGTAGGTAGGTTACCACGGGTCTTTGACTCAGGTGACTTTAAAGGGTAAGAATATAAAGTTATCTTGTAAGCTGGTAATTTAATTCTTTTAAAAGTATGTGTACATGCATAAACTTGTCTAAGAAGCATTGGGTGGTCACCATGAAAAGCTCTAATCTTTAAAATTTTTACAACAGTACTTTGTTGTGAATGTTCCTATACTTTATTATAAATAAGTAAGATAAGACTTTGTCTCGGGTAAGCTAAAATGCAGATCATAAATAACTGGTAATTTAAATTTTAACTTTATACTTACATTTGCTAAGATCCAAAAATAGTTCTTCAATACCTTTGTTCATTTTTGCTGAAGTGTGAAAATGTTTGGCTCCAACAGATGCTGCATATCTGAAACAAAATTAGGACATAATCAATAATTAATATTATCCAGAAAAATCAATATTAAATAATAATACAAAAAGTATCAAATTGCTGTCATATATGGCAGACCGTAGGCGGCTCAACAGGATGCAGTAGTTTTGTTCACTGCCAGGATGACAGCCATAAATAATTTACATGTACTTAAATCAATTTTGTATACATGTACACGTAACATAACCTTTATTTTATAGATAATGAATCAATTACATTAATGCATCAATTATCACTAACATTATTGACTGTCAATGAACAGCAATTATCACTCAAGTACCTGATGGAAAATAATTATCGTAATTTCAAAAATAGAAGTTAATAACAAGACCAGCACAAATTTTCCATTCATAAGTAATTTTTACTCTTAAGCTGGATCAACTGGTAAAGCTTTGAACAAAAGTATCGGAAAGGTCAAACTGACTAGCAAATTCAATGAATATTTCCATTTTCTATAATTATCCATAATTTTTATTTTACTGCATTCAATAATTTCCTTATTTTTCCCCCAAAAATTAAATGTTTTCACTGACCTGACCTACCTTAAAATTTTATGACTACTTTAAACTTTTTATGACAATATTTGGACAAGCACTTTTTTGGCAATCTTTTTCCAATATGATCAATGTAAAAACAATTGCCTATCAACTGATCCTGATTTTTCAAAGAGTATTCGCAGAAACACATATTTTTTTCTTTGGCCTTATAGCGAGAACTCATATTTTTTGCTTTTGCCTAATTATAAATATAACACATTTTTTCTTTGGCCTAATAGCAGAAACTCATGTTATTTTGCTTTTCCTAATTATAAATATAACACATTTTTTCTTTGGCCTAATAGCAAAAACTCATGTTATTTGCTTTTACCTAATTATAAATATAACACATTCTTTCTTTGGCCTAATAGCTGAAACTCATATTTTTTTCCTTTGGCCTAATCCTAATATAAAATATAAATGTAACTTACTGTTCTGCTTCAGCCACGGTTACATGTCTGTCTCTATCTAAATCTATTTTATTACCGACTATACATAAACATATATCATTACCCAACATTTTACGTAATTCTTTCACCCAATTTTTAACCTAAAACATAACAATAAATGCATAAAATTAATCAAAATATTCTGACTTAGAAAGTTTGAAGTCTTGTTCCTGTATGTTTCAATTTAATACTGAACCCATAAGATAAATACTGGCAGAAATCTAACCTGTGCTTGGCAATCAGCACAGAAGGTTACTTTTTCATGCAATGGGTACCCTAAAAGGAATAAATGCACGTGCCTTGTGAAGAATTACACAATTCACATTGATCAAAATTAATTTTACTAATGCAAATTTCATTTAGTCCTATAAAACAAGTAATAATATACTACCGGTATTACAAAAGATAAATTTGTGGAGATTTATAAAGAAACCTCAGGCTTAGGGACATAAAGATGGTTAAGTTATTGAGAGGCAATATAACAAGGTTTTACTGTAGTAGTGTATCTTGTCTTGATCTTTGACATATTGGCTATTGAAAAAATACAAATTTTTTAGCTACAAATTACTTTTTTCTATTACGTTACAATTCAATTGTTAAATATCAGTTGTTGCCAGTTTCTTTCTCTGTAAGCATGAATTTATTGTATATTTTGAGTACAACTCAAGTACAGTCATTACTTCCCCCAAACAAATGGAGAGACATATAGTACATACTGTTTACTCCATTAATGATTTCTTTTGCCAACACCTTGTCTTACACTTTTCATGACATTTGACAGATTTTTATGAAACTTCACAGGAACAATCTTTGGATGAAGAATCGGTAGATGTACCAATGGCCATTCTTATTTTGATCATGTACATGGTAGGGGATTTCCAATTTTGTTTTCATTTTTGAAATGGAATTGTAATTTAGTTATAACTTCTTACCTTAGCAAATGAATCCTCATCTGTTATATCATACACTAGTAATGCCCCATTACTGTCTCTATAATATATGGGACCTAAAGCATGAAATCTTTCCTGACCAGCTGTGTCCTGAAATAATTAATAATAAAATTATAAATAATGCTACATGTACAAACATCAAAAATATACCTTATTCTAGATTCACAATCTGTCTCTAAATTGCCATTGGTGAACAAATTGAAATTTTGCCAATAAAATTCCAAAAATTGATGATTTTGGCAATTATTTATTTTACCTTTTATAAGAACATTGTATTAAAATTAGCTGCATTCATGCAAAGAAAATAAGAATTCTACCAACCATTCACTGTAATTACTGAATAAATATGATATTTGGTGTCTAAAGTCTAAGTTTTAAGTGAAAAATGGTGTTTTTTTTCTCCCAAGTCAAGAATTTTTTCACTGCAGTCAGTTCAGGAATGACAGAGGAAACCAGAGTGCTGAGAGAAAACCATTGACTTTTGACAAGAGCAGTCACAAATTTTCTCACACCAGGGTTTGTCAGAGTGGGATTCGAACATAGGTGGTGCTATGATATGCAAGCACGTCTGACCACTCTGTCACCAAGGCCCCTTGAAATTAGAGTCTATTCATTGTGTTGAGAAGTAGAGTTACAAGTAATACACTTTAATATCAATTTATAACTCACCCATATAGATAAATTAACTCTTTTTCCACCAATGTTAATTCTTTTGTTCAAAAATGATGCCTACAAATAAAATAAATATGTATTACAAGAATATAATAGCAGATCTATTCTCTAAAAACAAAACTGAGTACTTCTATTGCATGGGAGGACAGTTATTATACAGAAGAATGAAAATACACAATGATCAGCATCTGTAATAGTTATTAACACATAATATGTAACTATATAGGAAAACCAACACACTTTTCAAACAATGAAGAGAAAGTTTTGATATTCAAATGTGCATATCGATCTATACTGGAATATATTATCCAAGATCTTTTTTGCTGAAAAAAAAAAAGTCAATTAATTCTACTATTGAAAAATGCTGATCATGCATGAAAAATCATGTTGAAGTAGTTTTTCCAGACCGTACCGGTATGTATCTTTGGTGGTACATAGCCTCAGGTTCATTTAACATTTGACAGTTATACATATTATATGAGGTATCTGGTCAACTCGTTCCAATTCCAACTCGTTCCAACTGATTTTCGCCAACTCGTTCCAACTTTTTTACCAACTCGTTCCACTTTTTTATGCAGGGTTTTTACACCTGTGTTTTAATATACCAACTCGTTCCAACTAAATTACCAACTCGTTCCAACTTTTTTACCAACTCGTTCTAACTTTTTCACAAGCTCATTCCAAACTTTAAGAATTTTTAATGATTTTAGACGTTACCAACTGGTTCAAACTTTTAATATAATTAAATAATTAATTTTATATAAGATGATTTAAAAATCAAGGATCTTCTAATTTTTAATTGATCACAACGTTGCCCAGCTCTAACCATGTAGAGGTATCCTCTTCAAAAGCCATAATAGTCCAGAGTTTCAAAAGATAAAATTGCCGCAGAGATTTGGGTTTTTTTAATGTTACAATTTTTCTTTATATTTTATTTCTTTTGTATCTTTCTTCATTTCTTTTCTTATTGTGTTTATTATTTTATTCATTCTGATTGGTTCGTTGTTATCGTGAGTACTGTTTTCGTAGATTCGTTTGATCTTGTTTAAGAATACTTTGTGTTTTTAAACCATTTTCATGTATTTTTCACGCACACTTGTCGGTAAAAAGAGGGAAAAACATAATTTTTCAATCGCACACTAATGTTTATAAAACAAGTAAAGGGTTTATTTGCGAAACTAAAATTCCTTTAAAAAATAAAAGATGCGCTGCTAATACACTTGTTAGCCAGACAAACTATATCCGTTTATCTGTTTATGGTGCCGATCTACCTAACAGTCTATAGCAATTAACTGTGATCACAATACGTAATATTATTTATTATTTATCTGTTATATAATTTATTTGTTAATTTAATTGTTTATCTATATTATGCTATTCTTAGTGTGTCAGGTTTAATAATGTGTTAATAATCACTTGAAATTAAAGGAAATTATGGGGAATATTTATCTATTAAAAATAAAATAAAATAAGATAAAATAAAAGTAAATTAAATGAAAAATAAAATAAAATAAAAACGCATGTAGATCTAATCAACTTAATTGAGAAATTTGGTATGAGTTGGTAGTTCGAACGAGTTGGAAAAAAAAGTTGGAACGAGTTGGTAATTCAGTTGGAACGAGTTGGTAGTCAAAAGTGGAACGAGTTGGCAAAAATCAGTTGGAACGAGTTGGAATTGGAACGAGTTGACTAGTATTCATTATATGAAAAGCAATATATTCAAAACATTTTTGTTGATTCAAACACTTTTAACAACTAAAATATAACGTTTTAAAAATGAAAGTATCTACAATACAAGATTATCAGCACAGTAAGAAATGACATTTGTGACTGAAATCAGGACAAATGTTGCAGAGATCTAGGAATGCAAGCATGCTATTTTGGCATGTTAAAAGGACAAGACTGATTACAAAAGGTGCATGGCGGATCAGAAAAAAAGGACAGGGTGTCATGGTCATTTAAATAATGGCAACAGGGCGTTGGAAAAAAATAACAAAAATTTGCAATAAGAGATATTTATATTTTCAATAGCCAGTTACTCTAGTATGAACGACAGTGATGCAGAGGTAACCCTATGGTGTTACATGTTCCATAGTGGTTAAAAAATCCATGACAATTATGACAACTTTATTGCAGACAACACAACTAAATATGCCGCCATTGTTCAATGACAACTTAGCAAACAGCTACAGTAGTCAATGAACCCCATTATTAAATTGTATCAAACATGGGGTTCCTTCATTGGAACCTTAGTTGGTTTTCCCACAGGTTTCTTTCCAAACCGGCTATTGTCAATGGACATAATTTTTAGATTGTTGAATATAGCCGCCATTATTTGTCAACAATATTTGCAAAGTCAAAATTATGTTTTCTACAAATGTGATACCTGTAATGTAGTCAAATGTTTATCATTGAATTTGTTTTCAACATAACGCAAAACAACCGATGTTTTGCCAACACATCCCTCTCCAAGAAGAACGACTTTGAACGAGTAATTACGCCCTCCGCCGGCACCAAGGCCATCCATTGCTGAAATATTTAAAAGAGTCACTCAAATTAATTCCTTCAGTATTTTCTGTTATCCTTAAATATTCATGTATTTACGTAATCATGACACACAAACATCATTCTTGCAAAGAAATGGCGTTTCTGGAAAATTTACGTCACCGGAAGTGATTTCTCGTCACGAGAAACTTCCTGGTGCAGCTTATGTCCTTGCAAAATGTAAACATTTGTTTTAAAATTTCGAAATAAGAATTTAATTTGATCGTTTATGCCAAAATATTTCTTTTTATAAAACATTTGAATTATTCAACCATTTTTTTACAAGAAACGTTACTTTTAAAGAAACAAATGATCATTTTTTTAATTTCTGTTTTTGTCATTGATGTAAGAGTCAACAGGTGATTCGACGTCATGCAAAACAGTCAGAACTAATTTTGACAGGATGGCTTCACAGTCACAGGTAACTTATTTGAAAATAACATAATTCCATTTGTCTTGGTGTCCTCTTCTTTTTGTGATAACTGGACTGTATTAAGATGTGGTCTGATTCGTGTTGATTTTCACCTAAGATTTCCGTGATGAAATTATTTGATGAACTTGTTTCATCTGTTCAAACCAAAAGTAAACATAATGTGTCAGATCGCATGTTTTAGTAAAATTCGAAGACGTGTGTTTGATTTTAGGAGAAGTTTCAACTTTAGATTATGTTTCATATATTAGAATAATCGTGCAATATAATTAAATATAAACATAAAACTTTTTGCGCCTTAATGTTTGAAATCAACAGTAACAGATAATCTTCAATTGTTAGTTTGCCATATTTTAACCTTGTTTGTTAGTTAAGTATCTGTATAACATGTGTCATAGCAACTAATTTCTGGTACAACATGACAGGATGGGTGAGGCTTAGCGGATGTTACCTAAGAGGGCAGATCAAAATTCCCCATTTGTTTTTGCACACTCACACTGTCAGGCAGTGTATTCCAGTCACTTGCTGTCCTCCGCCAATAGACAGTACACTTGCTTTTCAAATTGCCACACCTTGTACATCACTTGGAGCAATTGCAGTTAACCCAGGAATTGACGATAGATAACTGTCAGTTGCTATTTGTTAACAAACTTGCCAAGTATCATGTGACATTAATTTTTTTTGCCAGCTTTATTACTTTTCACCATGTTGATAAAATTTTCACATTTTGTAAAAATGGCCACCTACAGCAGAAACACAGTTTCAAAATCCAATGTTGATATCTTATTTGAATAGTACAAATGCAGTTTCATTTATGTTTAATCTTGAATCCAGAAATCAATCATAATGTAGTAACCCTGACAATATTGAATAAGCAACTTTTAGCAAGTACGACCAGGTGTTCTGGATGAGTAAGCATATGTTCTTCTTTCAGAGAACTTAATTTTTAAGTAAAATTTACAAAAAGAAACATAATTTCAGTTGGATCAAAATTTAGTCTCCAAGCAACACCTGTCATTAGTATAAAATTAAATCATGTGAATCAGTTCATAGGGATTTAGTTTTCTGAATTAAAATCAGCATGAAGTATTTCATAATATGAAAACATATTTGTTGTTACATTAAGTTAGAGGTAGGAAAAAACTATTGCTGGTAGTTCAAAGATAAAAATAATTGGTTTCAGACCTGGGACAAATGGAATTTTTAGCTCACCTGACCAAAGGTTATGTGAGCTTATGGCATAGCAGTGTGTGTATGTGCATGCATGTGTGTATGTGTGTGATGGTGTGTGTGCTTTTGACTTCTCCTCTAAAACTACGAGACAGGTTTCACTGAAACTTAAAAGTATATATGGGCTGATGCGATACAGATTTGTTTGTGAAATTGCCATGACTACCATAACTAAAGAAAAAATCTGATGTGATATTTGGTTTCTCTAGTTCTATCCGTATGTACAGGTATATAACTTTTTCATTTCTTACATTTACAGATGTTATTTGAGAAAGATAGTGTGTATATACATATAAATGTCAATTCACAGACATCAGACAAAGATGCACATATTCCAGGAAAAGTTTATTTGATGCAAAAGGTAAGACTTCAGTCAAAAGTAAAAACATCATTGCATAAAGTTTGTTAATGGTTGGAGTTTAACACATACCTGTCAGGGCTAACACTTTCTGTCGCAAATGTTGCAATTTGTCTTTTTATAAATTGCGACAAAAAGACAGATTTTAATAGAAAAAAAGACTTAAAATTTGTACTCGTATTTAAAGTTTGCAACAAAAACATTTGAGCCAGTGTGGGCCCTGCCTGTGGACTGTTAGCCAATTTCTTCTGAGCATTCTGTATGTGATGGTTTCAATTCTTGCTTAAGTTTGACATTGAACTTGAAAATAAGTTATTTGGTTTCGCTAAGTACTTAAAAATTGGAAACAAAAGTTTAACAGGTGCCTTGTGTGGCATAGCAAAACTCTCTCTGCATATTGCCATAACCACAATGGGTTTGATTGAATTTCTGTAACTTCACTTAAAGCTTACGATGTCTCCATATAGTTAGAGTAAGCTGACTCCAATGTATCTTTTCAATTGATTTATACTAATAAGGTATGGTATTTGAGTTCAACAACCAAAGTCAGTTCTGCTTTAAAGTTGAAGGTCAATCCAAAATGAGCTTTTTCATTTCTGACACATTAAATACAAATGGTGCATTTTTTAATTTAAATGAGATGTGTATGCCCAATAAATTAAAAGCAAACTATAATAATTGCAATATCTATATATGTATGATGTTATTAAATAATTTTTGTATTCTTTAATTAACAGCCAGACGGCACTTTTATAGAATGGAAAGCAGAGGAGGTTATCTCCCTTGATGCTAGTCAGAATGATCAGGAGTGGGCAGTTATAGGTTCGACTTGCTCGGTTGGTTACAAACCAGATAAAGATTCTGATGCATGTATGTAAATATTATTCCTCTTAATCCCCCCCCCCCCATCTGTTGTATACTTCTTCAAAAATGGTATGGAGCCTTTCTACCTTATTACAGTCTGTTTAATAAGACATATAGTCATGGTTTAAACAAATTACAAATAGCATTGGGTTCTCTATGATAATACTGGTGCCAGCTATTGCCAAGAAATGTTATTCACCTTGTTCTAAACATGCTAAACATGAACCACTATGGTAGCTTTTGGTAGAGTAGTCTCCCTGTATACAGAAGTTAAAGTGTTCTAACTTCTAACTCAGTTATGGTCTGACCAAGGCTTGAAAATAGGCAGTAACTTCTTTCGCTAAGCTCTGGGCATTTAGAAATGAAATCACAGGTTCTTTGGTTAAAACCATAAATACCAATACCCCTTATCATGGAAGGTGAGGCACACTAAAGTACCATCACTGTATATTGCCCTGAGCGCACTGCATAAATAAATATTTCTGTCACTTTTACTATAGCTGGTGACATCACCAGATAAGTGAAACATTCTTCACCGGGATATAAATCAATCATATAAACATGTATGTTTTAATTTCAGTGAACATGAACTCTAAAGCAGAAATAAGGAAGAAATACAACATAAGTTTTGATGTACTTGACCTCAAGAGCTTCAAAAGAAATGCCCCAAACCATGGCTGGGCATATATTATATTTATATTGAAAGATGGTACCACTTACCCAGCATTGCATTTTCATAATGGAGGAAGCAAAGCTATTCTACAAATGCTTGGCAAATATATTCATGTTAAAAGGTAATTTAAATTTTTGCTGGTTTCTTTTGAAATTTTCATGATTGATCCTGTTCTATAACATTTTATCTTAATATGATTTAAGTATTCAGAAAAAGAGTAAAATTATGGAAATTATATAAATTTAGCCTGTATTTATTCTCAAGACTTGGAAAAACAAGGGGTCTAAAATGAACCTTCTCTTGAACACGGGGCCATTTATAAAATTTAGAAGGTCAAATGTTTTGAGACAGTTCAGAATTAACATACCACACCACTTGTAATGGATTAAATTATCGTGTTAGTGTTGTTTGCAATGTCAGTAGATCAGCTTATTGACTGATTGAGTGAAGATTTATGTTTTAATGTTGTCAACTGCTGTTTTGGAAGTCAGTACACAGATCACAGTTATAAGTCATTCATGACCTGATGGTAAAGTATACAGGTAGTCCTAGGTTTCCACAAATTTAAAATCATTAGTAGCCAAATTTCCAAAATTTGTGAAAATATGGTCCTTTTAAAAGTATTTTTCACAAATTTGGTAAAATAGGTTACTTTATGAAAGAGTTTCTTAAATATTAGTAGCCAATGACGATTTTGGCTACCAGGAATGGAAACATAGGAGTCTATTTTAATATTAGGGTAGTTGTAAAGAATAATGCATGAGTCGGCGTGATTATACACATACCACGATAAGTTATTAATACCTATACACATGGATAAAACTTGTCTATGTTTTTAAAAACTTTGTCATCAGATCATGTACAACCTATAGAAGACCAGTCCAAGTTGTTTTGATGATTTTAATGTTCAAGATATTGGTACAACTTTTGTTTTGTAGACATGTTAGAACTGACAGTTATAGTAATGAAATTAATTTTTCTTGTTGTTATGGAAACATGAAATCGTAGGACGTTTTGCATACTCAATAATCTGTCTAATTCTTTCATACTTCCATAACAAAAAGAAAAATTAATTTCATTGTAATTCAATTCTTTTCAACATCACATCAACAATTTAATCAATAATATGGCCATAGTTAGTAAAAACAATAGCATTGCTATAGCATAGGTATTCAAATGTCTCTGTGCTTCATCCATAGTCAGATGACATCACTGAGAGCCAATCCATTCATGCAAACATAACAAAAACGATCTGACCAATCAAAATGCTTGAAACAAAGGAGAATTGAATTATCTTGTTTTATTATTTAATGATTGTTTATAAATATTTTCAGGTCACCCAATGACAGTAGACTATTTATTGTACAGGAACATGATCCAGATATGCTATCCAAGTCATTCGATGAACTTCATTTATTTTCCGATTCATCTGGTGATCTGGTTTCTGTAAGTATAAAATTTGTGATTATTATACAGTCCAACCTGCCACCTCTGTATAAGGGCCACCTGCTCATCAATTCCAGTAGAATTGCATCCCAATTGTTCTTTATTCATATTATTTAAACCTGTACGGTATATAAAGATAACCTGTCCATAAAGACCAATTTTACTGGTTCCCTCGGGTGGCCTTTATAGGCAGGTTTGACTGTACTTCAATTATTTTTTCTCTAATACTATCGGGGTCTCGGTGGTTTAGTGGTTTAAAATGTGTGTTTATGGGTAACAGTAGGTTTGACTGCCTAGGTAAGATTCCTATTTGAGACAGATTTAGTGTGAGAAAATTTGTCAGTTTACTTTCTTAAGGCCATTTGTTTTATCCATACTCTACTGTTTCCTCCACTATCCCTGAACCTACCAGCTTAATATAAGTAAAAGAATCATGACTGGGGCAAAAACACTATTACTCAAACTCCTCTCTAATATTTTGAATAACTTCCCTTCTTAGAGGTTTTGCTTGTCCTTTCAAATTCATATTCCTAAACATTCCAAATCTTCAGTGAACTTCATGTTATCAAAGAATTTATTCATTGTTAATTTGTGATACTGTGCTAATAGTCATTCCAAAACCATGATGGTTCTCTGGTCTGGTAAAACAAATCGCAATATAATGCATAAATTAGCAAAAAAAAAAAAAAACCCAAAACCCCCCAAAAAACCAAAATATACAATGTCTCACACTTATATTAATTTTCTTGGATTCGATCTTTGTCATACCTACATGTTTTGGAAAATTTATTATTGGACTTAACAGATCTGAAAATTGGTCCTTTAGATTGAAGGGTTTAAAAAATTACATGACATTTTTCAAAATTTTTAATGCAAGGCTGTGAAAAAGTTCAAGGTGATAGTTATAAATAATTTAAAACACAAAATCAGATATAAATAATAGCATGGTGTTCTATGATACAGCAGTATTTTAGAATTTTTTTCAAACTTTATAGCTTTTTATTTGTAAAATCCAGTGTTATTACACACCTGTGGCATTATATTATACATTGTAAAAGCCTTGAATTTTTTAACTATTATTTAATTGTTCTAACATGACCTGCATTTTTCTTCATATGAAACATGAAGAAAGCTTACTGTAATATAACAAACAATATACCCACAGTTTTTCTATTTTAATGACATACTCACTCACGTGCTCACCTTGTGACGTCATGCTGTGTATGGCAGACAATCATTGTGACATCATTTTCATTCAAAAAATCATTTGTTGCAATGGAGGTAATCTCAAACTAATTGTTTCAATGAACCTTTTTTAAATAAATAGTTAAAATGCTTCAGAGAAAAGAGTTCGCAGCATTTATTTCAATGCTTTAGATTTAAGAATTGAAATAGTCAACATTTACCCCTGGTATATCATTAAATAAAACATGGGCCGCCATTCACATGCAGCAAATATATCACTCTATAGCTTTGCCATCTCTGGCCTGTGTATTATTCTACAATATACCATTGGTAGATGATGATAATTTTCTTAAATATGCATCTTGTACATTTATTTTATCTTTTAGTTTGAAATATAAGCTTTAAAAGTAACACTGTATATGCAAAATATCAGGGCTCCCTCTCACCCCTTTTTGAATAGAACCAAACCCCTTGCAAATGTGAAAAATAAGCATCACATTGGCCAAAATTGTGATCTAGCAAACTCTAAAATACTGTTTATAAACCTGAAATTTTCAAAATTGTGAATTGTGAATGGGGCAGAATATTTGCCCCAAAAATAACCCAGTGAGAGCCTTGAATATATTAGTACATGTATATGAAAAATCAAGCTTCTATTTATCTATAAAAACCTACAGTACTACTGGGGTATTTATAAAATTATGATAAATTATTTAAAATTTCTCAAGCAAGTGTTGCTATGTACAGTCAAATAAAAAAGTTACAACATTAGTATACATGACATATATATATTAAAAAGATGCCTACTGAACAGGTAAGTTGGAATTATGAACCTAAAATGCACAGGTTATGTCTAAATCAAACCCACCTCCACTTAATTTTAATCTTTTTTCAAAATTTTGACAAATTTTACATGTACCTGCAAGCATCAATTGACAGATCGCCGGCCATGCCCAAAATGTTTCGACAAATGAACAGCATGCTTGATTTACATGCAAAAACAATGGAAATTCAGCCTGAATTGTGCCGTTTCATGACATCACAGACATTAACACGTCATAAATTGATTTGTTACTGTGATGGCGGCCAATGTCGGAACATAATGGGCATGGCTGGTGATACGTCAATTGTCAGAGGCAACAGAAATTCTTATTCTGTTTTTATTTCTTTTTGAAGAATTACATAGGCAATGTAAGCATGACTTTTCTTTATTGTTTTGAAACTGCCTTCAAGCCTCACAACTGCTCATATGAAATAGTCTAATTTAATTTCCAATAAAGATATCAAATGGCTTCGTCTAAATTATTTATTGCTTTGTGTGTTTGAGTGTGCTTTTTTGTGTAATTTGCACTTTGGCTAGGGATACACCTGCAACAGCATTTCAGCTTTATTGTTATATGCTAGTTTTAAAAAAGGAACATTAAGTCTAGGTGATTTTCATCTATTTGTTTGTCAAATCAACAACACCATGCTGCACATTTTGATAAATAAAAATTAAAATACTGCTGTTCATAGAACCCAATGTATCGGGGTGTTCTGGCTGGCACATGGTACAGAGCTCGAAAAATGCCACAGACACTTGGAAAAATGTTTCTGAAACTTTAGAATAACATCCACTCTTAGATGTCTAAATCAAGTGATTATGGATCGAAAGTTTTATGAAGAAGCTATCAGTATTTCATTTGCAACATTGATGTTGATGTAGAAAAAATTATATTTACAATATCTTATCTATTTAGTTTTTCCTTTTGATCAATTTAAATGAAGGAACTTTCAAAATTCTTGAGCTTAAAAAACATTGCTATAGAATTGCTAGATTTGCCACATATATATAGGACAAATGCTTCTAAGCCCCAGCTGGGCCACCTACTTTTAAAAGCAATCCCAGTTCCTCTTTATTCTTGTCATTTGAGCCTATATATAAGGATCACCTTTACTGGTTACATTAGGTGGCCTTTATGGGTTTGACTTCACAAATCTAACAGGCGAAAACATAAAAAAATCCCATTTAAAATGGATTCTCACTGCAATCAAAATGTATGTATGATTTTGAATGGCTTCTAAAAAGTAGTACTAGTAAGCATCATCTAAGTCTATAACAAGTTGTCCACTCTTTTTAAGATTTTTGAGACCACTAACATAGCTCAGTTGGTAGAGTGCTTGCTTTGTATGTGGGGGTCATGGGTTCGAACCCCGAAAATTTTTCTACTTCACCTATAGCTGTTGATGTCTCGATATAAGTGAAATATATTTGACTGGGGCGTAAAATCTCATTCAATCAATCAATCATTTTAGAATTCTTCAGATGTCTTTGTCAACAATTATTTTTTTAGTCTTATACCAAAGGTTGATCTAGATTACTAGTAGTAACCAATTTTGTTATACAAGAGTGAAGTGAAATAATGTTTTATGCTCCAATCAAGATTTTTCACTAACAGTCCAACCTGCCTTAAAGGCCACCTCTATATAAGAGCCACCTGCTTACAAAGGCCAGTAGAATTATATCCCAATTGTTCTTTATTCATATTATTTGAACCTGTATATAAAGGCCACCTGCCCATAAAGGGCACTTTTACTGGTTGCCTTGGGTGACCTCTATAGACAGGTTTGACTCTATTTTGAGCCATGACTTACTTGACTTATTCCTCTTGATTCCCTGGGGAACAAAGGGCCTTAAGTTGCAGTTTCTGTAACAGGACTTTTTTTTACAGGATAGGGGTTTTAACCCTATGCCCAACCCTCCTCCTTTGTCCGGGCTTGGGACTGGCTGATTATATTCAGCCATACTATAGAAAAAATTATATAATCTCAAACAGCCCTAAGTGATGTGACAATACTTGATTTCGATGCTGGTAGAAATGACCATCCATTTGACTGGTAATGTTTTGATAAAGGTTAAATATCTTTGACATTTTAAACCACTTGACAAAGATCATCCATAATTCTAAAATGTCTAAATTAGTCAGCATGAGATTAATTAAATTTTAATAATTTTAATTGTCCACAAGATTTTTCCATTCGAATTATTTCAGCTTAACATAATATTCTTTACAAAGCACATCCTTCTAGGGTAGATTTGGGCGAGCTTGCCCAGGTTCTTTTTTATCCCCTCCCTTTCGAAGATAGGGATATTAAACTTGAGTTGCCATCCTTCCTTCCTTCTCTTCATCCATCCAAAATTCTTGTCTGCGCCAATTCTTCAAAACTATGAAGCATTATTCACAAAACTTGGTGCAAAGTATCAACATAGATAGGAGATGTGCATACTGTTTACCCAAGTTGGTTTGCTCATTTTACCCAGTTATGGCCCTTTGAACATAATTGCAAATTAAAAAAAGGAACCTGCTGGTGGGGGATCCTAATTCACTGAATTTGCTTGTTCTTTAAATATGTAATTTTGTACATTCTGAGGCTATTTGATGCTTAATCATTTCTGTGGGAATTTAACAGTAAATATTTAGATCTTGAGATTTGACTTTAAGTTTTAATTCCATGTCTAATGACCATTGTGTGATAGTTGAGATGTATCATTGTTTAGTGTGTTCAGTGGATTAAACAGTAACCGTGAGTTGTCTTGTTCTCTAGTCCACGGCATGTACTGAGGTACTTAATATAACATTCTTTAATCTACTAATGAGATGGCAGTATAGTACATGTCAAGGACTTAATAAATTTCTTATCAAAGTCATAATTGATATATCAAGTCATTAATTTAAATACTTGTTAAATCGTCACAAAATAAATACTTATAATGAAGGTCAAAGGTTAACATGTTCTTATCACATGTATATAACAGGAAGGTATTTTTTTCAAGTAAACAAGGAATAATTTAATTATTGATTTATAGACAAAAGAAATTGACCTGTTTTCTTGATCTTTAATTATAAATATTCATATATGATGATCCACCCAATACATGGGTAGTGCTAGGATTTGAAGTTAATACATAAACAATGAATATTTCCCATCATTTTGAAGAAATAAACACCTGTGTTCCCTTTGCGAAAATGTATTGTTCCATAATATTAAAATTTAAGGTCAAGTGGACAGGTCATTGTTGTTTGCCTACTCTATATATATCTGTGTGCGTATAATCTATATACACATATTTAGTATTTACCGGTACTTGACGTACAGATGTTAACGTAAGATGTTAAATGATCACATGCACACAGATTTATAGAGAGGTAATAAATGTTTTATTAAATTCATAATACAATTTTAAAATGATTTTTCTCCCATGTTTCATGAATTCATGATTTGATTCATTTTAAAATTTGAATACAGTGATACTGGGATAAACTTAAGTTTGACTAAGATGCGTGCAGTGTTCCAATTGTTACCCAATAGGGAAAGGATTGATTTCTGATTTTTTGTTTTTGATTCATTTTGAGATACTGGGATAATCTTAAGTTGTATTTTGACTAAGGTGCTTGTTCGAATTGTTACCCAATAGGGAAAGGATGACAAAAACAGATGTTGAGGGCCATATAATACTTTTTAGTTATCCATAGTGTTTGAGAAAAATATATTTTGAGTTATTAATGTACTTAATAGTACACTGCCTTGATATAAATACCATTATTTAATGTATAGTCCTGGTTGTTGAAAGCTCTGCTAGCTTTACCAAATGGTTATTAATTTTTTTTTAAATGATATATCAGTAAAAATACAAATTAAACTAGATCTGCTTATATTTGATAAAAATAATTGTGTTTATTAAATTTTGGACAAAAATTTCAGAATTATTGTCTGAAACATTAAATACAAATTTTGGATAAGCCTAACCAACTGGTTAAGCTAACAAATCTTTGAACAACCACCCCTTGGATCTAGTTCATTAAAATGAAAACATAGTTGTAATGATGTACATATGTATTTCAATTGAATCTGATGAATGAAAAAATGTGAAAATCTGATTTTCTTGTAATCACAAATACAATATATACTGGTAGTATTTTTTAAAAACACATCTGATGTTTTGTTTAGACATGATATATTTTCAATTGGAATTGACCCTTTTTAGATGAACCTATTTATTTTTTACTGGCATTCAATTGCTCTTGAATACAGTGTGGGGTCATGACCTCTGATTATGTAATGTTTAACTATCCGATTACGTCGTATTGCATCATACATTGTTTGATTGGTCAGCATCCAAGTCTAGTCCCGATGTAACTATCCTTATTTGGAACAAGGCTGTTCCATCAATCAAGTATGTTTGTCAGAATCTTGAATGAAATAAATTATTCTAGCGATGATTTTACATTTCGGACATGCTATCAATATTTTTTATGATTGTAAATATAAGAAATAACATTCTATTTGAGTGTATTCATTTGGTATTATGAATGAGAGTCAGGAATAGCATATTTAACATGAACTGTGAAAATATGCTATTTCTGACTTTCATTCATAATACCAAATGAATACACTCAAATAGAATGTTATTTCTTAAATGATACCATTTTCTTCTTCATTTTATGGCTGTCATCACAGTAATTTGTTTATAAGTTTGATGTCTCTGTGTCCAAGATTGCACTGGGTATATTTGACATCCCATAGTTCCATGTTCTTTTTACTCAATTCTGATTACACACTTGGATGGTAGCTAGCTAAACAGGAGATGCTTACACTTCTGGAGCACCCGGTCTCACTTCCCTTATGGTAGTTCATACGTTTAATCTAACTTTTCAGTTTCAAAGTTTTTATTTGCTTCTGGATTGTGATTTGGACCTGGATTAGTATGTTTGTTTTTGATTGATATATTTTGTTTAATTTTGTTTTTGATTCTATCGTACATTTATTTTGACATGATTTGTTTTTGCATATAAATAAAGAAGATAGGCCTGTAACTATTTTTAGTTATCAATATATTTTTAAAAGGATTCCTTGTCATTGTATATGTCTGTATGACAAAAATATCCTTGTCAGATGTCATGACACATTAAACATCACCAGTGTACCATGTGATCAATACTTCTTAATGTTTGTGCATAATGTTTTGGAAAATGATTGCAAAGTCCCGCAATGACGTTGTTTATATATGAAAATGTCAAGTGATGTGATTCCACACCAAGTAGAAATAATCACCCTGCACAGTGGGTATTACATAGTTGGACACTGGCAAAATCAATGGGCACAGGTACAGGTGGTTCTGCACTTTAACCAGGGATTGATGATATCATGATATAAGTTTAATATTTCTTAATTTTATACATTTACCCTTTTTAGATCCAAGTGATATAATCCTAGATATTACACTCCTTATAAAGCCATGAATAAGATTACATAAACTAGTGACCATAATAGATTTCTACTGCTAAAATAATGATATACATGTATAATAAAGGATATTTTAACTTTCAGACAGGATTGAGGAATAGTCAGACATCAATGACTTGTCTGCTTGACCTTACATGAGGAATATTCATATACGGAGATCCACCAAATACATGGGTAGTGTTAGGATTTACAGTTTATACATAAACCATGCATATGTCCCATGATGTAGACAAAATGAACACCAATGCCCTTAAACATAAATGTACTGGTCCATATTGAAATGAAAGGTCAAGCAGACAGGTCAATGTTGTTTGCCTATACTAGTATGAGGTTTGTTATGTTTTCTTACAGTACAAAATTTGTCATCAAGTGTTTAAAACTTATAAATTCTTCTTGAAATGATTTAAAATCTTGACATTATTTTTTAGAAATTTATTAAAGATCCATACACAACAACGTTAGGAGGTTTTTCCAAAGTGACCAACTTTTTGCGAGATGTGTTAATCGTTCAAGATGCCTCTGTGTCACGACCACGTGAGGAGATGGCCGACATTTTACAAGAGGACATACCTGGAATGGAAATTAGTCAACAAGATGAACCAGGCTTCGAGGTTGTCACAAAGGTAATGTGTTATTTCTGATAATTCTACATTTAATCACCCACTCCCCTTAATGGGGATGCCATATATGTTTCACTTGTCAGTCAATCTCCAGTTTCTTCTTCCATTAGTAGAAAATTAGAAAATTCTTTAAAGTCTTAACTCAGAAGCATAGCCATCATGCTTATCATTCACATGCTGGTAAGCTTAAACCTGTCTATAAAGGCCACCAAAGGGAACCATTAAAAGTGGCTTTTATGGGCAGGTTGTTTTTATAAGGAGGTTTAAATAACCTGTATAAAGAGTAATAGGGATAAAATTTGACTAGCGTGTTAAATCAGATGGCCCTTACATAGAGGTGCCTTTATGCAGGTTCAAATGTACTTAGATGGAAACTCCTATTTATTTAATCTTTATTGATAATTTTACTTAAAATACATTTTTTGGCTAATTATTGCTAATTATTTATTTTTTATTTATTTTGGTAGACAAAAATGCCAAATCGTCCAGAAGTTACTAGAAGTGATCCATTGACATCCCAGCAATGGTCACAACACATGGACAGTGAAGGAAGGATCAAAGATGTGGAGCACCTTAAAGATGTTATATTTAGAGGGGTATGTTTCTTGTTTGTTTGTTTGTTTGTTTGTTTTTTTTTTTTGTATTTTTGGAGCACCTTAAAGACCTTATACTTAGAGGGGTATGTTGTTTGGTTTTTGCAGATCTTTTGGAAGAGACTTTAAAAACTGATGCATAGTAAGCATGACAAGCTAAAGAACCCTTACTGCACATTGCACTGAGTGCATGGCAAAGGTTAAAATTGCAGTCTGTTCACCTGCTGGTGACATCTCAATATAAGTGGAATATATCTTCACTGGGGCATAAAATTTCATTCAATAAATTAATCTTGTTTTTAAAGACCACTGGTTGTAAAAACAATAGGAGGGTTTGACTTCACCAGAAGTACTTTTACCACACCACTGGGTGCTGGATATTATTTTGCTATTATATCCTGTGCCTGTCTACAGTCGGGGACTTCATACCAACAACTGTACTTGGATATTTATCTTGTCTTATCTTATTTCTTGTACTTGGATATTTATCTTGTCTTATCTTATTTCTTGTACATGGATATTTATCTTGTCTTATCTTATTTCTTGTACATGAATATTTATCTTGTCTTATCTTATTTCTTGTACATGGATATTTATCTTGTCTTATCTTATTTCTTGTACATGGATATTTATCTTGTCTTATCTTATTTCTTGTTGATTTTTAAAGCATCAGCCATGCTGAATGCTTTATAGCGATCGTTGGATTTTTTCGTATTTAGCGCTGCTCTCATTTCACCTTGACAGCCAATCAAATCCTTCGTTTCGACTGAAATTACGGGAATTTCCATATACGGTATCCCAGGTATGTATAAACTCTAATCTGAGTGATTGGGTCTCCCGGAAAGTTACGAAAGCAATGTTTTCATCATGTACACATGTGCCGATCTGAAATGTATTGATACGCGTATTAGTCCGTTTTTGCTGGATATATATTTTAATTCTTCACTTTTGTATGATAATTTTAAGATAAAAACCATAAAAATCCATTAAGTATACGCCCCTCGGAAAACCCAACAAAAATGACGATCTTGTCAGTTCGCGCCGATGTTCTTCTTTTTGACCTACGGTGCTGTACATGTGGTTGTTTTACAGTCGCCGCCATATTGGATTTTTTTAATTTACGCAAAGTGACATCGATAAATAAACACAAAGTATGCTCATTAAACAATTTTTAAATTAAATAACTTTAAACATGGATCACATTTGATGATAAATTATATATATTTTTTAAAAATTGATTGTCAGTAATATTTCGTGTTTGGGATATCCCGACCTGGTTCATTAATATTCATCATAACGTCACGAGGATTTTCCCGCTTTCATTGGGTATTATAATGCATTCCTGTCAGTTTGCCGGTAGCGAAATTATGCATAACAAAAAAGTAGAAATCAAAGATTATTCCCAAAAATGTGATACGAAACTGAAAAAAGAAGTGTATTTACAAGTTATTGGCTGTGTTGGTAAATCGTTTGTGACTCGTGAAGTTGTCTAGGATATCGATACCGTAGTTCGTATGCAAATTAGCCATGTGTTTGGGGGCATGGCATTTGGCACCCGATGCCCCTGCTCAAATGTATTAACATACCGTAGTGACTGACCTTTTTAGTCCAGTACACCCTTGTCCCTTTTAAAATGATCATGACACCCTGTCCTTTTCAGTTATTAGTTTAATATAAAAACGACATGCTTTATTCTCGAATCTCTGCTACATACTTCCGATCTTCCGCACACACTCCACTTCTCACCATATGTCTCCGAAGACAGACAATTTCATCATCAATGTTCATTTAAATACCTTTTCCAGTTGTTTATTTTGAATCAACAAAATAAATCACAAGAAAGAACAACTTGAAATCAAAATCTAAACAAATCTGAAAAAAACGATGTTTTAAAATTTTCAGATAAAATTTATTTACCTTGTTACAAGTCCTTATTAGATCGTTTTTACAGTGGATATCCGATTAAAGTTGTTGTCAGTAGTTTAATCCATGGTTTTTACAACCTTTAATTTCTTTTCATGAAGCCATATTACTTTATTTCACATAAAATGTGGCCACTGGACATGGAGAAAACTGAAAACTGTTATTGTGCTTTCTTAAGTTCTTCCGATTTCTAGAGCACCGTTGGTGAAGTAGAACAGAAACTAAGGGCGGGGAAAATATGGTACCAATCTTGTGAACTCAACTCCTCTTACAGTTTTCAACCAAAAACCTTGAAACTTCACAGAATGTTTCTATATATATTGAGGATGTGCACCTGACTTTATGGAAATATTTCAAGATTTTTTCCCCATTTTTCAAGACTTTGAAACTTAGTCACTTTTTAGCAAGTATTTGAATGGGGGTACCTACTTTGTGAACTCAACTCCTCTTACAGATTTCAACCAAAAACCTTGACACTTCACAGAATGTTAATATATATATTGAGGATGTGACCTGACTTTATGGAAATATTTCAAGATTTTTTTCCCCATTTTTCCAGACTTTAAAACTTAGTCACTTTTTAGCAAGTATTTGAATGGGGGTACCTACTTTGTGAACTCAACTCCTCTTACAGTTTTCAACCAAAAGCCTTGAAACTTCACAGAATGTTTATATATATATTGAAGATGTGCACCTGACTTTATGGAAATATTTCAAGATTTTTTCCCCATTTTTCCAGACTTTAAAACTTAGTCACTTTTTAGCAAGTATTAGAATGGGGGTACCTACTTTGTGAACTCAACTCCTCTTACAGTTTCTCTTAAATTCAAAGTAATTTTATTGTAACATTTTAGTTGTCTAAATAATAATCAATTAATTTTCAATTAATCATATTCAGAAATATTTCCCCCTTTTGTACACAATTCTTGTCAACAAACTTTTTTTGGAAAGAGAAAGTTGCCTGGACAACTTCTGTAATTGGGAGGTACAGATTATTAGCTTATTGTGTCAGGATGGTTTATACCAATTCAGGCTTTTGAAGCTCACTTGGACAATTTATATATATTCAACAATAATTTTAAATACATTTAAATTATTTCTAAAACAAAGGTTTTATTTTTATTTTTATTTTTATTTTTTTTTCAAATTAATTGTGAATTTAATGAATAAAATTAATGACTTCAACAATGGTTAATCTGTCAATTGCAAGTCAAGGGAAATAGCTGGTCATGGTGAAAGTTTTTTTGTGATGATGACACTATGTCGATGATGATGTGGCATGATGATCTGGTGAAGATGATGACAATAATAATGATGATGATGACATTCAGTTCTGCTGCTGCCGATGATGATGATGATGTCACCATGATGATGATGATATGACATGAGGAGATATAATGATGATGATGATGATGTGACATGAGGAGATATGATGATGATGTCACCATGATGATGATGTGACACGAGATATGATAATGATGTTGATGATGGTGATGACATGAGTTCTGTTGATGCCGATGATGATAATGATTATCGTGATGAAGAAGATGATAGTGATGGTGGTGATGAAAATAAGCTCTGCTGCTATGAATGATGATGGTGATGATGACGATGTGACTTGACGAACTATGATGATGATTATGATGGTGACATGAGTTCTGTTGCTACCGATGATGATGATGGTGGCAATGATGACATTCAGTACTGCTGAGCACTGCCGATAGTATGATGATGATGATGATGAAGATGGTGGTGATGATGATGATGATGATGGTGGTGATGACATTCAGTTCTGCTGCTGTCGATGATGATAATAATTCACGATGATGATGATGACAAAGCCAATGTCTTCATGCTGATGATGTGACATGATGATGATGATGATGATGACATTCAGTACTGCTGCTGCTGATAATGATGATGATTATGTGACACGAAGAGCTATGATGATGATGTGACCATATTAATGATGTAACATGAGGATTTCTGAAAATGATTAATATAATGGTTGTGGTGATTGTCATGGCATGGGTTCTACTGCTGCTGCTAATGACGATGACGATGATGATGATGATGATGATGATGATGATGATGATATCTTCATGTTGATGATCAAAATGTGATATGAGGAGTGATAATGATGATGATGGTGGTGATTACAGATCCAGTTTGGGTTTTCTTCCAGTCAACTGCGTTTTAGTGGAGTTATGCCCCTTTCACTTTGTGAATTTTATCAAAATGATGGTTTCTCTGGACTTTTTCCGTTACGCTTGAGATATTTCACTCAGATTTGGGGTGGGGTCTTTAGTAGCCTCTCTTGGTTTTTGAAAAATTGAAAATTTATATTCATGCGAATTACTTAGTTTACTCAATTGATAAACATTGGGTGGCATGTCCATTTTGACCATTGTAACATATTTATATGTTAGAACCTAACAACTTGCATAAAAAGCAGACTTGTTGTTAGAAGCTTCCCAATCACAGTATCTGTTATTTGCATGATTTTCATTTGTTACTGATTCATTAGACAAATCTCAGTTTCAAGTGCACATATTTTTTTTATCAAATTGCTCAGTTTAGCTGATGCTTCAGTACCTTCAGTACTTTGATTTATTGTCTCTTGTTCTTACTTATATTTGTTATAGTCACATACAGGTTTATTAAGCTATGAAATACTAGTACTCTATTTCATTAAAATGTTCTTGATATAAAATACATACAAAAAAGACAATCACAGCAACACCAAAAATGATGGGGCCAAAAATAGTTGATACAGTACTGTAGGAAAAGTTCCATGCTCAAGGTCTGTTTTTAGTGTTGAAAAAATTGTGTTAATGTAATATCATTTTATTTTCAACAGGGTGTAGAACCTTCAATAAGAGTAGAGGTATGGAAGTTTCTCCTTGGTTACTACCAGTGGCAATCAACATATAAAACCAGAACAGATGAGAGGAAGAGAAGAGTGTAAGTTACACATATATTATATTGAAAATTATATTTTCTTTTTTTTAACACTTGTCATATAACAAATACAAGGGCTGATTGATAAGTTGTGAAACTTATATTGACAGAGGTTAGAATTAATATTTCTCACACCTGTGACATTGAAATCCCTTGTTTTTACCCATGTGGGATTTCCTTGTCTCACCCTGGGGTTAAAACAGGCTACACACTGGATTTTCTGCTTAGTTATATCTGCTCTGGATTTATCGTTTAGGAGGACTTAAGAAGTTGAGAAAAGTTCTAAAGTCAACCAACAATTTCTCAAAGTCACAATCACATAAACACAATGTTATACTCATTGGTTCATCTGACACTGTTAAGATGAGACAATTAGCATTTCAGCATACATTGTATTTGAGATAACAGTGACAGATAATCTTATTTATTTAACCTTTAATCTGTGGTCTGAAGAAAAACATATGTATGTATATATACTGGTACATGTATAACATTTTCTTTGTTAAAACTTTGCTGTGGTATATTTATGTTTTGTTTTAAAACTACATTCATTATTTCTTTTTAGAGACGACTATTTTCGTATGAAACTGCAGTGGAAAACTATCAATGCAGAACAAGAAAAAAGATTTTCATTATTAAGAGAAAGAAAATGTTTAATAGGTAATACACATACTTTAATACATTTCCAGATTTTGTTGGATTAGATTACTAGTGACACAACTGTCTCCATTAAATAACAGATGAAAATTATCATTGCATGTCTTGACCAAGCAGCTTGATTTCAGGCCCAATCCCACAATCTCTTAATCATGAGTCCTAAACTTTAACCACTTGACCCCTTGTCTCCATTTTAAAAGACACTGCATGGGTATATTTCTTAAACTTCCCTAATAGCTGCTTACATCTCAAATAAGGTTATATGACATTGTTTGAGGTATTAATTGCCATTCATTAAATCAGTCATATACAATTAAGTATAAAACTTTATTAATATGTATTTTCTTTTGTTTGTTTATTTTGACCACTACAATAGCTCAGTTGCTAGTGTGTTTGCTCTGTATTTGGGATGTCATGGGTTCAAATCCCAGCCAGGGTCTGACCCAGACTTGGAAATAGGTAGTGACTGTTCTTTCCATGCATTAGAAATGAAAGTCACAGGGTCCTTTGGACCATCCATTCACATTGCCCTGAGCACATTACAAAGGTAAAAAATTCTACCACTTCACCTATAGCTGGTGACATCTTGATATAAGTGAAATATTATAAAGGGGGTTATTTTTGTGGTGTGATTTCTCAAATCTGGCACTTTGTATAGGTGTAATTTTCACATAAGTGGGTGAATATTGTATATGTGATGATATGTTAACATTTTCACATGTGTAAAAATTTCAGGGTAATTTCTTTAGTCCAAATAAGCAAAAAATTCCCCCCTTTACAGTTTTTTACTTGGACATAAAGCTGCATTCAATCAATTAACCGGTGTATTTTATTTTTCAGAAAAAGATGTCACTAGAACAGATAGAACACATAATTTCTTTGAAGGAGAAATGAATCCAAATCTACAAGTATTAAATGATATACTGATGACCTACTGTATGTATAACTTTGATTTAGGTAAGTAACTATTAACTAAGAATTAATATCTACCTGCTTAATAGATGCTTCATCAAAAAACAATGCCCAGATCAGAATATTTGTTGTGAAGTGACACAGCTATTCATACATGACTTAGAAATTTGTGTCTTCCTATAAATTAAGAACTGTCTTCCTATTAATTAAGAAAAAACTGATGCAGGTTATAATTAACAGCTGTTCCATGGTACTTTTGCTAATGTTACTATCATTTATGGTTTGCCAGTTTTGTTTGAAAATGAACTGTAGATTAATTTCATTTATTAAAATACTTTTCAGCTTGGTTGAAAAAACAGGCAAACAGCATTACAATAAAAAAAACCCTTAAAAAAAGAATCTGTTAAATACTGATTAAAATAAATTATTGTATCGTATCATAGTTGTCTTTGTGTTAAAATTTGGCCACTGACCTTCAGCAAGAGAACTTGCAAACTTTTGTACGGATCTGCTTAAATTGAGATTCTAACCTGGACAGTGAGAGGCACTGTGATCTGTATATAAAGGACACATTTTAAGGTTATTGAACCATGATATTTCTTGTTTTCTGTTATAATAGTCAATATTTTGCTATAATAGAAAGAAT
Organism: Anadara kagoshimensis; assembly: GCA_021292105.1. Taxonomy (NCBI): domain Eukaryota; kingdom Metazoa; phylum Mollusca; class Bivalvia; order Arcoida; family Arcidae; genus Anadara; species Anadara kagoshimensis. The sequence continues at coordinate 54,101,345 of CM037865.1, forward strand.
TCAATAAAATTTCACATTTGTTTGGCTTCAGATTCTTTGATTTTCTTCAGTAACCATGGTAAGCTTAGTCATTATTTTACTGTTATAGAAAAGAATTCAATGAAATTTTTGCATTTATTTGGCTTCAGATTCTTTGATTATCTTCAGTAACCATGGTAACATTTTATTTACATTATTTAGGTTATGTACAAGGTATGAGTGATTTACTATCACCTATTCTTGTTGTCATGGAGAATGAAGTTGATGCTTTCTGGTGTTTTGCTGGCCTCATGGAAAGATTGGTAATTATTTTATTAGTTTCTATAAGGCATAACATCAGCAAATTCCTTTTAGGACAATAACTAAAGATATATTTGACCAATTTTTATATATATTTGGTATGTAACTTTATTGTATGAAGATGACTCTTAATTTGATTTCCATATTTTATTGATTTTTACAGGAGTTATTGCCCTTTGATCATAAATTTTAAAAACACTCTTTTTTTTTCTTAAAGCTCATTGGCAAATCTGATTTAATATTTTGTATGTGTGGTGTGGTTAAAAAATCTTATTGAACAAATGATACCTCCATAGGAATCAAGATTTTCTTGAATTTGACTTAAGTTTTTGTACCTGTCCATGTTTTAAATGTTCACCATTTTGTTTGTTTCAGTGTACCAACTTTGAGATGGACCAGAAAGGCATGAAGGTTCAGTTATCTCAGATACACAAGTTGATGCAGTTTGTTGATCCCGAGTTGTGTAGTTATTTAGGTAACAAATCACATACATTTTTAATGCCGTATGTAAAGGAAACTATAACAGTCTCTTGACAGACAAGTATTATCACCCACCCCCCATGTCCCAAACATTGTAAGATTTGAACTTGTGACTTTGACTTTTAATTATGCATCTAAAATTGGTATGCAAGATGCATCTCATATTGGTTTACATTTGTGCTAATTTTGATTAAAAATCCATCCATAGACATGAAAGATATGGAGTGTACTCGAAATTGCGATGGATAGCCATATGGACAGACAGTGTGATTCCTATATAATTCTCTCTTCATGAAACTAATGTTTCTCACCTTCAGAATAGTTCAAACAAATTTGCATACCAGTAAAAGTATAATTCTTCTCATATTTGCTGTGCTCTAGTTCATTTTTATTTTTCTTGTTTTCTTTTTTCAGAGAGCCATGATTCAGGGAACTTTTATTTTTGTTTCCGGTGGTTGTTAATTATGTTTAAGAGAGAGTTTTCTTTCCCAGATGTCCAACGACTATGGGAGGTAAGTTTGAATAAATATGTGAATCATTAGGTAGGTCATAAGATAAACAGTATGATGACAAAAGGATGATTGGCATGTTAGTTCCGATTTTTGTTTTACCTGAGACAGCAAGACTTGGTATGCGTAGATTTTTTTAGTGTCAACCTTCAAAAGTGAATATAGGAGATAGGCAAGAGTGGAATGGAAGTAATGCTGTTTTACTCCATAGTCAAGATTCCTTCACTTAAATGTATTGGTGGTTGCTTCAGGGATAATGGAGGATACCAGAGTGCCTGGAGAAAATTACTAACTTTAGCAAGAGAACTCACAAACTTTCTCACATGTGAATCTGCCTTGAGTGGCATTTGAGCATAGACGGTGGCAGACACTGTGATACTAGACCTCTCAGTCACTAAGGTCCCAGCTAGGCAAGACATGGAATTCAGTGGAATTCTTTTTGCTGTCAAAAAAGCAGTTTTAAAAATATTTAAAGTTTTAATTTGTTAACAAGTTCATTGACATATGTGATTAATAGATTTTTTTTCTGTTTTGGACTAGTGTACACATTTGGTATCATTTGAAGTGTTGGTACACCAATTAGTCCCATTATTGCAGATTAACATCATAAGCACCTTAGTCCATATAAGTACAGATTTAATGGTTTAGAAATCCTTTTTCACCTGCAAGATTGAAGAAACAAAATTTCTTACAAAATTGGTATTGGAGTTACTTCCCTTGCACTTTTAGGGGGCAAATTTCATATTTCATTGTATTCTTTTATTATTTTGTTTTATATTCTTTGTAGGTGATGTGGACAGATAGGCCATGTAAAAATTTCCACCTGCTATTATGTCTTGCCATCTTAGACACAGAAAAAAATACACTAATGGAAAATAAATTTGGGTTCACGGAAATCTTAAAGGTACTTATGATATATGTATTTAAATGTTTTTGTGTTTGTTATCATCCCCTAGGTGTATTACCAAATTACCTTTCCTTACCTTAACCTTAATGCTCTCCTGGCCAGAAGATGCATTAGGCCGTGACGCTATCTTTCCATTTTTGCCTGTCGTTCGCTGCTGTTTTTGCTGTGTTCCAGCTGGTCCATCCGGCGGCGTTTCTTTCCTTTTCAGTCGTTCTCCAAATTAGCTCATAGCCTTACAAAGTGGTTTTTTTTATGCCTGTGTGTGCCCATTTCATCAAATTCACCAGATGAAACAATGTACCTAAGTTGTTCATAATGTTTGTGGGGAGAGTTTGTGTTCGATTTTGCCAGATTTCAATGTAAATGGACATCTCTATCACTTAACTATAAGATAGGTAAATAAATAAAGTTAAAATCCTATAATTTTGATTGAATACAGGGTTTCTCCAACTCTAATGTGAATACAAGATTATCATGGACTAGATGTGTAGGTAGTCTATGCTCTTATTGTTGTTATGACTGTTATGGTACATGCTTTCAAACAGATACTGACGTGGGTACTTAAAAACACTTGTAAATAAAAAGTACATTTAATTTATCATTTACTGTAATATAGTTTGTAAACAGGCTTCAGCACGATCTTTCTTTACAAATAAACAATATCCAAAAATTTGACAGTCTTTGATAGGTGGCTGGGTAGCTCAGTTGGTATAGCGTCCTGCTATATATATAGAAAGGTCCCAAGGTCGAATTCTGATTTGGCCACTGCATTTTCTCCATTACCTATTACATAGTATTATAGTACCCTAGTATTGAGATGTTACCGGGTTCAAGTCTTGGTCTGACTGCTCTCTTAACTGTTGCAAATGTATTCTACATGTACCCTATAATATGCAGTTTTTTTTTTTTTACCAAGGTAAACACATTCTGTATAGAACACAGATTTATAATGTTTTGAATCACAAGGATTAATATTTCCATGGATATTTCTAACTGGTAAATTTTATATTTTCAGCATATAAATGATATGTGTTTTGCAATACATCTACAAGAGACATTGAAAAAAGCTGAAGGCATTTTTCTACAGCTTAAACAGTGTAAAAAACTTCCTGACCCCATCAAAGAAATCCTGGGTTTTGAAATATCACCATGCAGCTCATCGTCAAGTTCTAATAAAACAACGCCCTCATCTACACCAATAAACCGAGAAACCACACCAAAGTTAGAATTACCGGTTCATGTTAGAGAAAACGGGTTTAGTGCACCGAGTTCAGGAACTGGAACAGCAGTTACCACCCCTGATGATAGTAGTATAGAAATTTTACCAGAAAATGCGGAGAATGGAATGAATAATTTTTATAACTGAAAATTCTACGGAATGAACGACCCAGGTGATATTTGAACAAGTGCGAGTTGTTAAACAATAGTGCTTGGTATATGGTAATTTTATTACATCATGCATATTGTATGCATGTTGTGTGACCAGTGTGATGATTTTTACATATATTGCAAGTGGGCATTCTACAATTCTGTACCACTGTGATTAAGAACAGTATTATTAATAAGAAAGTTGTTTGTAGAAGACAAGGAATGGATATAAGAACAAAGTATGTGATAGCCTTTGGTGAGACTATGGTTGGACCAGGAATATGGACAAAATTTAAATGGACCAGGTTTTTGTCTGATGACTGTTGATGTGATACAAGCTAGTTGATATTAGTCATTGATTCTAAATGTGCATGCTTACAGTGTGCTTATTTTGATCAGTGGCAATGTTGAATATTTCTGTATATTATATGTATTCCATAATTGTATGCATTTACTTCCCCTGTCAGAAATCTCTAGTAATGTAGAAATACTTGTAATGCAAAGGTTTTATAAACCTTTTCCACTGTATATGCAAATACACATGTATGTATCTTATAAATTACCCCATTTCATTTATTCATATCAGGACTAGATCCGTGTAATTCTGCAGGTCCCAGGATCCAAGAACAGATGGGCTATGAAGGACACATGAAAATACAACCCAGTGATGCATTCAATCCCACATATTGTTCCAGATGTAATAAAAAATCTATATTATTAAAATTGGACAGGCTAATATGTGACCACCAACTGACAAAACTTGCACAGTAGTAGTGTGAGTATTTTTAGTATCCATGTTGGACAGGGAAATCTTACTTTAAGGGTTGATTATTTCAGTTTGCTGTTCTGTACTGGACAATTCATTCTTGTGGAAAATGCCTGTGCTTGGCTAAAATCAAGATATGGAGATCAGTCTTTGCAGGTAAACAATATTTTGGCGCAGATATATTTTATTTTATTACATGCAAGTGGTATTCCGAAACTAGACAATTTTGATAGAAAACAGAATAATTTGTCCATTTTTAACAAAGATAAGAGGTAATAGCCACTTCTGGCTCAAGTTGTTGTTTACCTCCTTTGCTTAGAACCATAGACCAAATTCAAAAAAAAGAAAAGAAAGTTTGCTTTTAAGACCTCATGTAACCATAAAAAGTTTTGTATACAGGTCCATCTAAAAAGTTTGGACACCCCATTAAAGTGATTCATAGCTAGCCACAAATTTGTTTGTTATAACAATTTTTGACATGATTTATCAATGATTTGTTTAATAGTTGGTTACATGTGACATACCACTAGATCTAATTGATGTAACTTGGACACAATAAAATTGCAAAAGACTCTGTTATCTCCCTTTATATATACCAGACACAAAAACGGGTGTCCTTTGGCAAAAACGATTTTAAACAATGAGAACAAAGCATCTGTTCCACAACATAAGTAAAAATGTTTTTTAAGTCAAATAATACTATAAAACATCTTTTTGCAGTAGCAAATGGACGTTAAATGCTTAATAATCACTTGGACTAAGTGTTTAAAGTTGTTTCCAGTATTTTCTATTTATTAAGTCCATATTTGAAGAAATAGGATTTTTCCCAAATATTTTCATTTTTTTATCACTCACTGTTCACTAAAAACTAAAATTGAAACTTTTATCAATTATGCCATTTAAATAACATTCTAGGTAGTATATAAAAATAGTCTTTCAACAAATTTAAGTTAACTTAACACCACGTACTAAGACCATCAAAATTGCTCTTTTACAAAGGTTATAGAAGGGGATGTCCAAACTTTCTGAATGGACCTGTATAATGTTGATACAGAATAAGTCGTTGGTGTTAAAAAGTTTAGGAACAGTAAGATGAATAATCGTTTCTGGCTCAAGCAGTCACTGTTTACGGTACCTCCTTTGCTGAAGAGTTCTGACAGGGTAGATAATTGTCCTATTGAGCAATGCCTGTTGTATATTTATATCAGTTTTATAATTTTATTTGTTCATAATGTTTATAGATGTATATCAGGAGATGTTATAAGTATAATGGATGTTGATATTGCTCAGTGAATTGAGTTGCTGTCTACAAATGATACATGTACTTTCATCTTAGTTTTTCCAAAGGCTTTCGTTTTTGTAGATTTTGTTAATTAATTGAATGGTTAAGATTATTTCACATATATTGAGATATCACCAGCAGTTAATGAAGTTGTAGAAATTTTTTCAATGGATGATGCATTGGTTATTGAATGAATTTTAATGATTTATGGTTAGGTGTCTCTAAAATCAGTAAATTCCATCAAACAATTAAGTCATGGGGTCCTTCGGTAGAGACCTTCAAAACTGATGCTCTCTAAAGCAGTAAATTCCATCAAACAATAAAGTCATGGGGTCCTTCGGTGGAGACCTTAAAACTGATGCTCTCTAAAGCAGTAAATTCCATCAAACAATAAAGTCATGGGGTCCTTCGGTAGAGACCTTAAAACTGATGCCCCATCTCATGACAGGCATGGCATGTAAAAGAGCCTTTGCACATTGACCTGAGCATAATGCAAAGTTCAAACTTTCTGCCATTTCACATATAGCTGGTGATGTCTGAATGTAAGTAAAATATTTTTGACTGGGAAGTAAAACCTCATTCAATCAATCAACCATCAACCAATAAAATCCACAAAAACGACAACATTGAAGCATTTATTTTATTTACCATTATGTAATGAGACAGGATAGATTTCCTGTAACTTTACTTGTTTATGAATCCTGTATTTTTATTGACCACCAACAAAATTAATATATATGTAGTACAGTGATATTGTACATTGGTTGTATGTTGAAGATTAAATGAGTTTTAAGTCACTTTCTTACAGGTCAGACCCTTTCTGCATATTGATAGGCAATATTAATCACATGTTTTCGTAAACCTGAAGTATATATGTTTAAGAAGATTAAGAGTGAAGTGTGTTTAAAGTGCAATAGAATTATAAATTATGTAAAACTATTTCTTGTGTTAAATAAGAATTTAGATGATGCTGCTACATGTATAATTTGTTTCGTGTTTGTATATATTATATATATGTATTCACTTTGTAATTACTGATTTAAATTTTGTTTTAAAACCTTTAACTAATGTCATTGTGCTACAAATAATTTACCGACATAAAACCAATCAAGAGTCTAGTTGTGTTGTTTGTTTGTATGTGTAACGTCAAAGTGCTTTGTTTCTAAGTCACTAGACTCTATATTTTGACTTTTATTATCATATATATACCAAATTCTGTTTGTTTATGAAATTATATAGTGCAATATTGAATCTAACTGACTTTATTTGAATTGAACGGAGATGGTCTTGCGTAGGAAAAAAAAACATATATATAAATGGACAAATTTTATAAAAGGGTGTGTTGATGGGTTTCTACATTCATTTGTGTAAACTTTAGCTAGGGGCAGTCAATTGTTAATAGTAAGCCATGTTTATATATACAAGCATAGTATGCTTATTTTTATAGGCAAACAACATTGACCTGTCTGTTTGACCTTTCATTTGGAATGTTCATATAGGAGGGTCCACCCAATACATAGGTAGCATTAATACATATACACATTGTCCATGATTAGTGTTCACATCATATAGACAAAATATTCATGCATGATCCCAATGACTTGAATTTACTCGTCTATAATGAGTATTTATATTAAAGGTCAAGCGGACAGGTCATTGGTGTTCGCCCTTATTGTTAAAGATTGAAACCAAACAACAAACACAAAATTTTCACAAATTTGCCATGATGGTCTTTTGTTATTACATGTACATGTAAAAAATGTTGTCCTTTTTGTAACCATGGAAATAAGTGGGAACTATAAAGTACATTTCTTTGTGATATTTGGTGCACACTTCTTTAATTTTCTGCGATTTTGTTCTGTTTTTACATACTTTTGTATGTTTGTTATGAGTTGGTGCATGGGTTAGACAATTTTATTTTCAAATGCAAAGAAAAATACACAAGTAATTTTTATTTTACATTTGGTGTGTTAGAGAAGCAATGAAGCATAACGATAACAGGACCGAATCATTTTATTACCAAGGTAATCAACTACAATTTAGTGGCAAAAAATTGTCTCTACAGAAATTTTGATGTAAAGACATCAAGATTTCTATGGATTTGGCAGGGTCTTTTTTGGGAATCATAAGGTGGACTCCTTGGCAACTAAATGATCTTGTCCTAAGATTGATTCACGCCCCTCATTATCTACAATTGTTTGGTTATTAAAGTTTTGTAGTAGTTTCATTATTTGAGGTTCTGATCATTTGGCACATTTTTTCAAATACACCATCCTTTATACATCAATTACTAATGGTTTGAGTTTTATATGTCTTTGCTAGTTTCTGTTGAAAATCCAACTACCAGTATTTATTGGAATAATGGTTTTGTATACCGTGTATATGTTTTAAATTTTGATCTTGTCTTTTGTTGTACTTATGATATTGCATGATATTATTAGTTACATTCCATTTTGTGTCAATCTGATGCAATTATCATATCTGTTGTATTGTCTTAGAAATTATGTTTTTCAAGAAACTGCAGTGTGCTGATAATCGTGTTGACCTACTGTTTCACAAAAATAAAAATTCAAAGCTTGATTATTTTAACTCAAAATACAATGTCAATAAAATCAACTTATCATGGAGTTGATAGTTTTGTAATGTAACAATGTTCGTTAGTTTGATGAAATTCTATTTATTTTCGACATTTTCAATATTAATTTCACAACAATTTGCATAATTTTGAAATTATGCAAAATTCTAATTTTGACAACCAATTGTACCTAATCAATTGGTCCCTGTTTTTCCACGTCAAATAAATCTTCTGGTATAGTAGCTTACTTGTAAATCTGATCTTACATGAACTACATGTAAATGTACTCCAATCCAAATCATTGAATCATGTTAGTTTCTGTCATGCAAGATCCAAATCTTTCAATGATGCATCAATTAATATGATTAATACATGTAACTAGAAGTATATTGAACTTTGAATTTTAGACTTTGGCATCAACATTAAATATACAGTCAAACCTGTCCGCAAAGGCCACCCAAGGGAACCAGTAAAAGTGGTCTATATCGGCAGGTGACCTTTATACACAGGTTCAAGTAATATGAATAAAAAATAATTGGGATTAATTCTACTGGCCTTTATAAACAGGTTAGCATTATATAGAGATGGCCTTTAAGGTAGGTTGGACTGTATTGAAGTGTTTGAGGTATTAGGAGAAAAAAGTTTGGATCCATTAATGCCTCTCAGCTATCTGTTATATTTGATAGAATTTGGATTATCATACTACATTTTGTGCATGATAAGATGTTTGAGGGCTACAGTAGTTAGTGGTCTATAGCACTTGCTTATGGGTCACAGTGCTTCGCAACACCTAGGTTTGAACCCCACATGGGCACATCATAGTGCAAGAAACTTTGTCTGTTCATTTGCCAAACGTCAATGGTACACTGCTTTATTTCCTCCATCTCAAAACTGACCACCTAAGTACCAGTGAAAAAATCTTGACTTGGGTTAAAAATTATTTCTCTGTTCTACTCCTCACTACAGCTGCAGTAGGTTTCACAATGTGATCTAGTAAATCATTCACAAACAATAAAAATAAAATACCCAATTCTTAGTTGCTAGCCTGATCTTTGATGATTTATATAAAAATAGGTACAACTGTATTCAATATCTTTCTTTGAAGCTGGTTGTATAATATATGATCAGCTTAACTAAGATTTTGACTTACTGTCGTCACATGGTAAAATGACATCTGTCTTGATATCAACGGATATATTACCTAGATTTTATAGCAGCAGTCTCCAATAAGATTTGGCTTAACCTGTAATTTCTTCAAAGATGTACATGGTCTTTAATCATATTTATACTTTTCAAGAATTAAAACTACCAATGATAATAAATATGACACTATAGTATCAGTTTACATTTAGATTGAAATATTTACCCCAACAACACCTGTGCTTTTGATAAACAAACGTTTTTGTGATGTCAAAAGTTGGTCTGTATATAAATATCTTCAATAATAGACAAAAATAGTCATGGAATTGTAAAGGCATGTTTTTCATAGCAGGTTCCTGACACTGATCTATGTGATATATTTTACTGTAAGGCTAAGCAACACCTGAGCATTAGATTAACAAAGGTCATTTGGATGTCAAATGTATGAAAAGATCTTTTTAATAATCTCCATCTGTGTATAAAAAAAGCAGCATTTTAAAGATTTTGTCAGTCGTAGAGTGTGGCATTTAAAACAGTTGAAACAATGTAAATCCAATGACTCTTTTTCAAGTCAATGACCATGTGACTGCTTTAACTTCCACTGTGCAGACAAGTTAACCGGAGAAATAGGGTTCGCCACAGTACCATGTGATCAATGCCTCTAAATGTTTGTCCGGAACAATTTGAAAAATGTTAACATCACAAATTCCTGGAATAACCTCATTTTTACAGGAAACTTTCGTGATTCCATACCCATTGGAAATAAGTGTTCTGTACAAACGTTAGAGGGTATTGCATGGTACAGCGGCGAACCCCATTCAATTCAATCCTGTTTCTTACTTTACTATTTTGTAAACCTCTGTATTAGGACCACCTTATGTTAAGATTTACTGAGTATTTTCAGATTCCTTTGGAAAGCCTTCATAGACAAGAAAATTTGACATACTACCAGTAGTATTAAAAACAACTGCAAACTTAAATTTCAAAATCAAAATACAAAATATTCTAACTAAATTTGTTGAGTTGTAAAAGGTTTTGCTTTTTTTAAATAATAATAATTATTATTAATTAATTAAATTATAAATGAACAAGTTAATCTGCATCTTTCCTGATCATTGTAATTTTATCTTGCTCACGAAAGTACAAAGGTACATAACGGTACAAAAGTTGGGTTTTTTTTGCCAATACCTAAGGGACTGGATATTTTTAATTTTGTTTTGCATTTAAAGACCCAATTCATTCACATTTTGGGATGCTTGTCACCAAATGTTTACTAAATAAAGTTTACATATTGCTAGTGGAGTTTTTAATTGTACATTATCTGTTATTTATCATGTGTAATTATTACATTATTGGACTTGGTATGGGTGCATTTTATTTTATGTAAAATTTAATATATACTTCCTGTACATATGTACTATGTGTGTGTGTTTGTGTGTGTGTGTGAAATGACATGGGTATTGTAAGTGTTCTATGCATATCAATGTTGAGATATGTTGCATTAATTGAACATTATACATGTATAGTAAGTGCTTTGTTTTTTATACACAAAATGTATATTTATTATATGTTATAAGAGAGTCCAGATTGGCTCATTTTATGGATATTGAGAGAGAGAGAGAGAGCTAAAATTTCAGTGAGAGAGAGAACCACATTTACCGTAATGAGAGAGTTAGGAGAGTAAATTAAAGCTTACTTTTACAGAGAGAAAGGGTTGGTATACCTTACCTTAACCTTTACCTCCAAGATACACATACCGGTATTGACAATGTATGAGAGAGAGAGAGAGAGAGAGAGCTAAAATTTCAGTGTAAGAGAGAACCACATTTAATGATAGAGTTAAGAGAGTAATAGTTATTTAAAAAGTGATCCAATATATACATATTGATGCTGCATGGAGAGAAAGAGCCACATTTAATGAGAGTTAAGAGAGTAAATGAAAGCTACATTTACAGAGAGAAAGAAGAATTAGTATTAATATGTAGTTAATTAACAAGTGCTCCAAGATGATGTTTGAGAGAGAGAGAGAGAGAGAGAGAGATGTGGGTGTGATTATTTTAGCATCTATTAAGTACAGCTTTTGTACTTTATGTTCTATATATTGATAATGTTTCTTATTTGAGAGAGCTACAGTCAGCTGGTTTTGATTAGCAGAGTAATTATATAAAAAATGCATGAATATTTATTTTGTGTTAAAATGATTTTGTTTTAATAAAAACCAAATAAATATATTAAAAATTTATTTTCATTTTTAATTTTATCAACAAAAACATGGGTGAGGTTACTTGAATAAAATCTTTGTTTAGAAAAGTATTTGCAGATGTTTATGAAACAAATGTTGATTGTAAGGGATGGGTTATAGTCCTGTTATAGTACCCCATCCCTAAAAAACACATCACAGTTTTAAAGCAAAGTAAATACTTTGTAAACTGGCAAATTATGTAATGCACACGGATTTCCATCAGGGAAGAGAGGCTGGGTGCTCTGGAAGGTTAAGTGCCTCCTGTTAAACTAGCCCCAAAATGGAACAAACAAAAATAACAGAAGACACAATTACACCCATATTTGTATGAGGTTTTGAAAAATATTTGAAAAGCCATCTCTTAGAAATGCTCTGAACAAGAGTTGAAGTGGAAGAATAATAGCAAGTCATGAAGCTAAAACCAATATGTCACCCATTCTGTTGGGGGGGGGGGGGGATAGTAGTCATAATTGTCATAATAAACAGGTGCTCCAGAATGATTCACTTACCTACAAACATTACAGGTAGTTTGTATGGGCTTTAACTTCACCTCACCTGACCTGGTTTCTTCACTAGTCTCCTTATTTATCTTGTCTTACTCACTACAGTCCGTTTCAATCACTTTTAGTTGTAAGCATCTTCTGAAATGGCCACAGGTGGTCTACTCTTTTTTTGTTTTAACTCTACAGTGTACTGAGACACAGGACTTTGGTTTTGAGCCTCATCCTAAAAAGACTACTCTACTAGTGATGTTTTTTACAGCTCTATTAAGGACAAGAGATGAAAATCATCTCAGAAAATTTCGACGTTCCAATTCAGGTTCTAACCCACAACCCTCAACTTCAAAAGCCAGTGACAGCATTACTCGGCCATGTCCAGTCATATTCAGGTAACAACCTTGAAAATTTCTTCAAAATCTCTCCAGGTATTGTAAATAGATATGGTAAAGTTTGGTCAAATTAAATACTAACTAGAACTGTCTCTTGAGAGCCAAATACCCCTCCCCCAACATTTAATGTTTTCCTGCGATCTTGACCTTTCTGATATAATCTTGGTTCAAGGTCATCTGGTCCTGACACATCTTTGGACCATGAAGATTAATTATGTGAAGTTTTATGGCAGTCATCTAATGCAGCTCTGAGATATTGCCCAGACACAATTTTACACTGATTCCTATATCTATATACTCAAACTAGTTTGCAGAATGCAACAAAAGCACAATTGTCTTACATAAAGTAATTACACGTATATTTAGTAAAGGTGAGATCAGATATTCCAGAAAATAGATAAGGTAACTAAGAAATGATTGATTGATTGAATGAAGTCTTACGTCCCAATAAGAATATTTCACTTATATCAAGACATCACCTGCTACAGAGAAATTTTTATCGTTACAGTATGTTTAGAGCAATGTGTAGGGACGGTTCTTTAATGTGCCATGCCTGACGAGACATGGGACTCAGACTTTAAGGTCTCTTCCAAAGGACCCAAAAAGAAATAAAATTTGGTGTTTTAGATGCGAAATAAGGTCATTAAGAATTTCACTTTGATAACTTCAAAAGGTCAACTTCAAAGACTAATTGGCGAAAACTGAAATTTATAATATGAACATTTCCTGTCACTTTTGATGCTCTGCACCAAGTTTTGTGATTCATAAGTTTATATTTACAATAGCACCCATTTTCCGTCTTTGAATCAAAAACTATTTCTCAACATTATCGTAAATTTGCTTCATATGTCAATGAAAACAAGGTTTGACCTTTTTGAACTGATGATTTTTCATCAATGGAAGTAGGTGGGTTCACTTGTCATCCCAATCATCGATGACGTCATCCTTCATTGTGATGCCGTAGTTGTACCCCGAACACCCAGAATCATACTAGCAAGAAGTGACCCCAAAACAATGTCATTTAAGTGATTTGTAGCTTTAAGAATTACTCTGGTAAAAGAAGTGGGGCAGATGGACTGATGGAACTTTAGATTTAACATCCTTCCCCTTTCAGCAAATCAATATACAAACGATCAAAAGAAATCCATAGTAATCAAATAATCTAAATATAATGTTAAATTACTATGGATTTTTCCATATCACCATGGATACATGTCACAAAACAGTAATGTCAGATCACCAAGGAGATATTAGAAAGATGACTTGATGTTGCCATGGATATTTCTGTATAAATTCTTATAAAAAGTTAAATTAAATAACTTTATTACAAGAACTTGAGTAGAGATTGTATCATATATTAGTCAATGTAGCCGGCAATAAAATAAAACACTGAGAATTTATAAATAGAAACAAAAAGATTTAATCTGAGAAGTATGAGGCATAAGATACATGTATAGATAAACAATATTGACCTGTCCGTTTGACCTTTCATTAGGAATATTCATATAGGAGTGTCCACCCACTAAATGAGTAGTGTTAAGATCCAAGTTAATACATACACAGTACACAGGTTTACTCTATGAGGTAAGTAATCTCATGATGTATGCAAAATTAACACCTATGCTCCCTATACATAGATGTACTTGGTCCGTGATAAATATTTAAATAACAGGTCAAGCAGACAGGTCAAAGTTGTTTGCCTATATATACTTCAAGACAACTGATTAGAGAGATCAGAACGACTCATATTGTGTCATCAATAAACAGAACAATAAATATATAATTACAAGTAGAACAATTTATGATGGTGAATCCAACAGTAATAAAAAGTCTTTAAATTTCATTAGACATCATAAACTATTAAGAACACATTAAATCTATGAAATTCTTTACACCATAACAATTCATGTCAAACAGTAAATGTCTACTTATAGTAAATCATATGTAATTCAATTTTTAATGGTTTTGTATAATATACTGTACAGACCTGTCAAAAGTTTAACTCTGAGCTAACGAAAAGGAGTCAAAGGTCGGCTGATGTGTGGCCAAAATATGGATAGCTAGTTACTCGAAAAGCTGCTGAAAAACTGTTAAGATAAAATTAACGAGGGGTCGAGACAAGTTGTCAATGGGGTTTGTTGCTGTACCAAGAGATCAATACCCATTAACGTTTGTGCAGAATGTTTTGGAAAACGTCAACATCACAGATTCCCAAACTGACATCGTTTTTTGTGGGAAAACATCATCTCATGCTATTCTATATCCACTGGAAATAAGTGTTCCATATAAACGTTAGAGGGTATCACGTGGTACAGGGGCAAACCCCATTGGTTAGCTTAATTATTGTTTAACTTTTGACAGGTCTGTATTGTATGTAAGACCAATATAATTTGTTAAGGAAGTCTATCAACTCTTCTTTACTATCTTTGTAAAGTCATATGTATCGGATAATTTAATACAAAATCAGTTGTATATTACCATGTTGGTTAAGTTTAATGTATATATGTATCATTTTGTATGAAATCAGTTCTAAAAGGCCAACATCTTCAAGATCTCTATCTTAGCTATTATGCAGCAGCATGTTTTTCTTATACAGATCAAGTAATAATCTAAATAATATCATCAATATATCTTTCAGAGAATAATAATGTTTTTTAGTAAGGGTCTTGCTGTTTTTAAATTCAAAATTCATCAATTCTAAAATGTCAGCATCTTCAAGATCTCTATGCAGTGGGTGTTTTTCTCAAATATATCAACTAATAATCTAAATAATATCATCAATATATCTCTCAGAGAATAATAATGTTTATAAGTAAGAGTCTTGCCGTTTTTTAAAATTCAAAATTTATCAGTTTTAAAATGTCAGCATCTTCAAGATCTGTATCTTAACTAACATGAATTTTGCAGCAAGTTTTCTCTAACTAATAGTATAAATATAATAATTAATAGGTCTTTCTGTGAATCAAATGTTTATATAAGTAAGAGTCTTGCCGTTTTTTTAAAATTCAATAATAAACGATATCAGTAATACATCTTGCCTTTTTTTAAATTCCAAATTTATAAGTTTTAAAATATCAGCATCTTCAAGATCTGTATCTTAACTACAATGAATTATGCAGCAAGTTTTTTTCATATGCATGTATATAAACTAATAATCTAAACATTATATAAACATTCATATACAGTCAAACCTGTCTATAAAGGTCACCAAAGGGAACCATTAAAAGTGGCCTCTATGGACCTGTGGCCCTTATATACAGGTTCAAATAACATGAATAGAGAGCAATTGGGATAAAATTTTACTGCCCTTTAAAGGCAAGTGGCCCTTGTATAGCGGTGACCTTTAAGACAGGCTTGACTGTATCTTTCTGTAAATAAAAATGTTTATAAATAAGGGTCTTGCTGTTTCTTAAATTACAATTCATCTCCGATATAGGTAGACTGTTTTTGTATATGGACAGCACATACATCACTGTCTTGATTGTGATTCTGCCCACACTTTTAGCCAGTCAATACACTTTTCTACAAATGACAGATAATTTGATATACTGTTGGTGTTTGTTGGCATATGGCTATATTCAGCAATGAAAATGTATTTTTATCAATATACATTACACACAATATATGTTCATTTTTCATGTCTACAATTAAATGCCATCATAATTAACAGTACAGCTCATATGTACAGTCAAACCTGTCTATAAAGGCCTACCAAGGAAACCAGTAAAAGAGGCCTTTATGGGCAGGTGGCCTTAATATACAGGTTCAAATAATATGATATTCATTGAATAAAATATTTTTTAAACTAAGTAATATGAATAAAGACCAATTGGGACACAACTCTACTGGGATTTATAAGCCAGTGGCCCTTATATAGAGGTGGCCTTTAAGGCAGGTTGGACTACATCTAGCGCATCAAAAAACTGTGACAGGCCAAACTTAGTTGTTAACTCAAACAATCATCAGCAACTTTTAGACAAAGTAACTGGTGGTCATGTGTAAGTCAGTTATAAGATGTTCAAAGTTTTAGACAGTGACAGATGGTAAGGTCACAGTTATTAGGACTTACTCAACTCATTACTTTAAAATGAGAAGAGCAGAATATGCCAATTTAACAAAAACATATCCAATCATGAAAATTAGTCTTTTGCAAATATGAAATCACATGTATGTATGTACTCTGGTAATCATGATGGCTAATAGTTAAAACTCATACCTTGTTATGAAACAGTACTCTTTGTACACTATCTGAATAATCATTGATGACCTCAAAGTCATAAAATGCCTGCATTTTAGAAATTGTTATACTAATCAAGTGTTTAAGAAGACACACACACACACACACACACTCTCTCTCTCTCTCTCTAACATTCATCCTCCCCCTCTCTCTCTCTCTCTTTGGTGTGAAAAAACCCTACTTCAAAACAAAAAGCCTGGTTACATAGTTAAACTTTTAATGATAAATTAATTGAAATACATGTAAATGACAAAATTGAAATTAATTGAACTTTTGTAGCATTTAAACATGTACATTTATATAATAGCAATGTATTTGTATTATTATAACACATTAATATAGAGATTCATCTTCTTTATATATACATAGTAGTGATGGGAATCGGATCGGATGAGTTTTCATAATCCATGATTGAAACTGCTCAAGTATAGGTAAACAACTCTGACCTGTCCATTTGACCTTTAATCTAAATATTTATTAAGGACGACTCCATTTATATATAGGAATCACACGGGTTTATTTTGTATCCATAATGAGAACACTAACCACTTATCTTGTGTACACATTATATATAATCGATTCTTCTATATGAGCATTCCCAATGAAAGGTCAAACAGACAGGTCAATGTTGTTTGTGTATAACTAATAATCTGAAATAATCGATTATGTAGCAAAAACATAGGAAAATATGAAATTATAAACATTACATCTAGTATTGTTTTGAACTGGTTTTTTTCCATTAATTGATCTATCAGTAATTTGAATTTTCTGCCATGTATTCATACTTTAGACAAAAATAACAATATACAAACCTGTCTATAAAGGCCACCCAAGAGAACCAGTAGAAGTGGTCTCTATAAGCAGGTGGCCTTTATATACAAGTTCAAATAATATGAATAAAGAGCAACTGGAATAAAAATTTACTGGCCTTTATAAGCAGGTGGCCCTTATATAGAGGTGGCCTTTAAGACAGGTTGGACTGTAGTAGCTAATGAGGATTTAACTACCAGGAATAGCAACATATGGGGTGTGTGAGATTTGGTTGACTATACATCCCGGTCATGAAAATTGTATTAGAGTACTTTACTTTCTATAACAAATGTAATTGACGTATCGCCGGCCATGCCTATTATGTTCCGACACTGACCACCAGCACGGTACCAAGGCAACAAATGACGTATTAGTGTCTGTAATGTCATGAAACGGCACAATTCAGGCAGAGTTTTTATTCTTTTTGTGTGTAAATCGAGCATGCCGACCATTTGTCGCAACATTGTGGGCATGGACGGGGATCCGTCAATTACAGATTAGATTAGACACAACATTAACAATGTGAACTTGAATGTACCGGTACATGTAATCAGCAAAGATCTTATTTCCAATCTGACACAGAAAAACAAAGGAATTGATTTGTGCCAAGCAGACCCAGTTAGAAAGATAACATGTTTCATGTCATCTTTCAAGCATTCAACTATGTAATCATGATAATGTTTTCCCCAAATCTAATCAAGGAGAAAATTGAGAAAAATAAAATACCATTGTATGAAAAACAAAACATAACATTTAATGAAACGATACATGCTGGGAATACTACCCTTATCTCCTATGATCTCTTTGTGATCATGTGATGTGGAAGAATGAGGTCCATCCATGCCATGTACTTTGAAGATTGTGTACAACTATTGTTTCCAATGGATACAGAATCAAATAAATCCGTTATTTTTTGGGGGGAAATGAGGTTATTTCAGGAAGTTGTGGTTGAATGTGTTTCTGTAAACAATAGAAACAAAATTTCCATAAAATCATCAGATTTTATCTACCAGATGCTTCATGGATGACTCAAATTTTCTGTACACTTTTTATGAAAAATGTTTGTGGTTAAAAATTCTGGTATGAAGGGTTTCATAGGCACATGTTTAATTAAAAATAAATATTCAAAATGAATGGCCCTATATTATGATACAATAATCTTAGCATTATTAAATTACCATGGAACTTCCAATCAGTCAGTTACCATGGTACTTCCAAAAACAATCAGTTACCATGGAGCTGCCACTATTTAGAGGAGAAATTTAATCTTAACATCAGTTATCATGATCGTATTACCCTAGAAATACATGGAGGAAATTAATCTGAGAGTCATGTTGTCTTAGAATAAGAAGTTTGGTATAAAAATGTGACAGTTCCATCATTTTCCCAGCAATTAAGTGACACGGAAATTAAAATCTTCATAACTTCTGGGTATGTAAAGACTTTATTCTTGATCTTGGAATATAGCACTAATGAGGGACGGTTAGCGTGAATCAATTTCAGGACCAGGTCATTTACTGGTAGTTGCCCTGGAGCTCAACTTACGTTTCCTGAAAAACTGCTGAACCCATAAAAATTATGATGTCATTATGTCAAAATTTCTGAGGAAAGTCTTTTGCAGCTAAAATGTAGTTGATTACCTCAGTGATTAAACGATCTGGTTCTGTTATAATTCCACACCAAATGCTTCTCATTATATGTAAATAGATTCTATCTGAGCCTTTTTTATCATCACAACTTGTCAAAAAACAGTCATGACTACATGATGATGAATACTGGTAACTTAAATAGAATGACAATAAATTCCTAATTATGGTAAGTCTTGGATGTAGAATATAGGGCTAAACAGATCCCATTCCCAATTTTCCTCATGATAATGAATAAGATCAATTTATGTAGAGCAATGTTTAGAAGTCCCAAATTAATTGAGAACCATAGGTACATCTTTTATAGTAAATAAATGTTGTTTTATTCTGTGGGGAATAAATTTCCCGGTTCAGACACTCAAACTTATTCACGGGTATAAAATTTTGCAGTGCAGTAGCCAGTGTTAATATATTATCTCAGTCTAAGTTTAATAAATACTACATGAAAATATCCACTTTGTATTTAATTTTGCCTATAAAGTCAAACCATGAATATAGCGAAATTCAATCCCCAGTGAATAAAAGCAACTACGGTATACAGTAGTCTTGATTTCAGAGCATACCACTCAGTATATGCTTCCCGTGTCACTTTATCACAAAATGAAAAACATCGCAAAACGATAACATGACAATGAAGTATGATATTGAGAACTTTGGAATTATGAGTATGGTTATAAGTGTGATAAGTCATGATCCTAAAGCACAGAAATCTAATATTTAACAGATTCCAGAATCTCTTCATTCATCAGTAATTGTTGAACATATCCATTCACTGCAAAAATCATGGAATAATATAAATAAGAGTGATAACACTGAGAACCCTGTAATAATGAATACGGAAGATAAATGCTATACCCTAGTCTCCATCTCTTAGCAAAATGCTAAATAAAATTATTTCAGTCTTGCTTCAATCTAGATGTTCTTCATTCATGAAAATATCCATTAAATTAAATATAAAGATGGTCATGGAATAACATTAATAAAGTGATGACAATGAGAATCCTGGAATAATGAATATGAAAGATAAATGCTATAGTCTTTATCTCAAAGCATAATGCTAATAAAATTCTTCCAGTCTTGCTTCATTCCAAATTTTCTTCATTCTTCAGTACTTGTTGAACATATAAATTAACAGTGATACACATGAACATAAATAAGAATGATACCAATGGAATTATGAATATTGAAGATAAATGCTATAGCCTTCATTTCAAAGCGTAATGCTAATATAAGCGCAATGCTAAATAAATTTCTTCCTGCTTTGCTTCATCACAACTTGATCAGAAACAGCCATCAATGGATGACCATGAATAACACAGATAAAGCAATAACACATGTAGTTAACAAATCAGGAATAATGAGTCAATATAAGTTTGAAAATGAGATCCATGAATTAATGTCTGAACACGCTTTCATCACAAAGTCACGTTGTACGTTCAGGACATCTTGTCTGTATGATTTTTGGCCGCGCTCCTCCTGGCATTGTTTTACCCTCTGGGTCCTCACAGATATGAACAATAATGGCGGGCTGATTTTCTGAGGGTGGATGGAGTTCATGACTTTGACCTGTAAAACAGAATAAAAAATCCCATATTAACTACCTGGTATATATTTCAGGATAATTAACAGATCAAATATTTCATACTAGAATAAGTTTTTTAAAACATGTTATGACTGAAATGGCCAGGATGCAATTTCAAAAGTAGAACCCAAACATAGTTCTTTGAGCCCAAACCATGTGCATGATCAAAGTACAAATAGCTAATGACACATCTATTCTACACAAATATTGTTTCTGTTAAGTTTCATAAAGATCTGATAAAAAGTTTATAAGAACAGTGTTGAACAAAATTTTGGATGGAAGAAATGAAGTAAGCATATGTTTCCCTACTTCATTTGGGTGACATATTATAAATGCATAGTGATATATTTTCTGTTCCATGTACCAACCACAAGCAAGACAACATTGTCCTTAACAGCATCACAAACAATCTATGCCATTTGACACATGAGCTGATGTGGCTAGTCAAGTTTCAGTTATTGAAAAGTACCACAACATTTCATCACCTTTCAACCAATGGAATTGATAAGAAATTCATATTTAAATATTAGTATATAGAGTGGAACCTGTATAAATCAATCTCAAACAAGCAAATTCAGTGAATTAGGATCCCCGCCAACAAGTTCTTTTTTGGTGAATTGCACTTATGTTCAAAGGGCCATAACTCTAAAGAAAATCAGCAAATGAATTCGGGTAAGTGATATGAGCATCTCCTATCTATGTTGAAACTTTGCATCAAGTTTCGTGAAATAGTGCTTCATAGTTATGGAGAATTGGTGCAAACAGGAATTTCAGACAGACGGAAGGACAGAAATTTAATATCTCCCTCTTTCTTCAAAAGGCGGTGGATATTTTAATGACTCAACAGAAACTGAAAGTAATCCTGAATCTTAGTAAAATATCAATTTAGACAGCTCCTACTGTACAAATGATGCTAATAATGTCTACAGTTGAGTTCTATATGAATTCACTAAAATACATATTCCAGCTTCCACAACAGAATAGATGAATTAAATGGCTGGTTGTTAATTGATGTATGGCTGGCTATGCCTTTTATATTCTGACACTGGCTGCCATCACAGTATCAATGCAGCGTCATGGCAAATAATGACATACTAGTGTCAGTGACATCATTAAATGTCAAAATCCAGTCTGAGTTTTCATCTTTTTGTGTGTAAATCAAGCATGCCAGGCCTTTGTCGTAACATTGCAGACATGGCCGGAGATCTGTTAATCAGCATGGTTAATGCTAAAGTCATATTATTTCATGTACATTGAAGTGGCAAGTTTTCAAATGCTGGAGGAAATAAATCTAGAGAAAACGGTGAAATTTGGACCTAAGCAGTGGTGTTTTTTCTAAATCATGTCACTGCCATCCTGATGTTGTAATTTTCTACATGTATTTAAATCTAAGTTTAGAACCAAATTATTTATGAGGATATCAATTTGTGGTCTAACTCCATGACAAAATTGATCACCAATCAAAGATAGCAATTTTACATCAAGCTTTTCATTATCATACCAGTAATTAAAGGTTTATCATATAAACATACCATTATATGGTAAGCAAGAAACTGCTTTAATCAAAATTGCTGTAAAAGATAGCAATTTTATTTACAGCAAGATTTTCATTACCTTACCTAGTACTAGTAATTAGCGGTTTATCATGTACATGTACCAATATATGGTAACCAAGAAACTGCTTAATCAAAATTTCTGTAAAAGATAGCAATTTTACAGCGAGATTTTCATTATCATACGGACATACCCAGTAATTACTGTCATGTCATGCACATGTATAAAGTAAAAACAAGAAACCGATTTACATCAACATTTTCTGTAGAATACATGTGCCAGTTCATGTATCAACTAATTTCGTTTTGAAATAGGAATACCATTTTCTAGTATGGCATGTAAATAAGGAGAAAGTTACAATTAATGCCTGATATGAACAGTCAAAGTGTCAGTTTCCAAGGTTATTTGTGTCAATTTCCATGGTTACGGGTGATAACAACCTAAGTAAACGAGTCAGAAAACTGAACAATTAAATTAATAGCTTAAAGAAAATGGCTTCTAAATTAATCTCTAAATGAATGGTTATGATTCATTGTATATTTACTTAAAAAATAATCTTTTATCTGACAAAGTAATTAAGATCAGTTTTCTATGCTTATAAAACATTAATTGGCATCTACTAGTATACGGTCTGTTGTTAAGCAACGTTAATAACAATATATTTTGTAGTATAGTGCTTTCTTGGAGTTTTTAAATAGAGGGTACACAGGAAAGGCTTCAATTTAATAAGTATGGTAAATTTACACAGGCACTTGATATGTAAAAAAAACTAGATCTGACCATGAGACCCAAATACACCCCTGCCGAAAACATTTAAAGTTTAATGTTATCCCACGACCTTGACCTTTCCTATATGACCTTGGTTCAAGGTCATGACACACCTTTGGACTATGAAGATTATTCAAGTGAAGTTTTATGATAGTTCTAAAGCAGCTATGAGATATGGCCTGGATACCATTTTACATGGACAGATATAGAGACGGACAGACAGACAGACATGGTGATACCTGTATACCCCCCCCCCCATCAAACTAGTTGTATAAAAACATCCTATGTCTAGGAAGATTTTTTTACTGTATCAAGCACCTGTGTAAATTTACTAGTATTTCTTTAAGTACAATGTACTTGTTTTAAGTAGTTAAAGCACAGCTGTCGTGTTGGGCACAGTGAAAAGTGTTTAAGGTTACAAGCATTTTGGGGCATTTCAATTTTATCCTAAATGAAACTTAGAAAAGACTTAACATTTAATATTTTGTGACAAAGTCATTGGATTTTACAAAGGAAACCATTCAAATAAATATTTTTCTTAATGTGGAAGGAATCCAATAAAATTAAAATAAAATTATAATCAATCATTATGGAAAGTATCCCTGTGAGTTTCATTTAACTTTCTCCTATTTCTAATGTGGAAGCAAATGACAATAAATTAAAGGGTCATTTAGTTTGAACAAACATTCAACAATCTATAAATATTTTTAACATGCCCTTGGTTCATTCATAAAGTTCTGTTACTTACGCCATTCCATATTTAACTAAATCAATATCTCTTGGGATATTTATTGAAATTGGAATTAAATAGTCCTATTGATTTTTAAGAAGATTTTACATTGATATTGATGTTTTAATCTGTCATATATACTGGGTTTATTTTAAGAAAGACAACAAGAGACACATGGGCCTTTTTGCTCACCTGAACGACATGCTTACTATTGTAGCGTAATAGCTCAATGGTATTGTATGGAGACATTACAACTAATGCACCTATGAGTACCTTTTAAGAAAATTGGTAGAGCATTTGCTTTCCTCAGGAGAAACAGGTTCGATTCTCAGCACCTAGGGAAGGGATTTATTTTCATTTTACCTATTACTTACATTACAAATGGTGCCTAGAACTGACCCTGCCTTTACATACAGGAGACCCTGGTTTGATTTTTAATGAAGTGTAAGGAATCTTATAGACAAATTTTCATAATATAAACACTACCTCTAAAGTTTCCATTATTGGACCCCATAGTCCAGAATTGTAAAAAACTAAAACTTGTCCTAAGGATGCTATGTTTAAATACATCTAAGGTATAGATTGATAATATATGCTCACCAGAGGATTTTAAATAGTCAAATGGGCCCCTATATACAGTATCCCCATTTGAAACCATATTCGTAAGATTTGAGGAAATTAATAATAATGGTAGAAATTTAATACCTTAGGTCTAGCTTTAGAAATATGATTTTGAAATAGTCTATAAAGGCTCTTCTACATTTTCCCATAATTGAGAGTTGTGTTGAGTAATGGTGTTTAACATCCCAGTCAAGAATATTTCAGTTATATCAAGACATGAGCAGCTATAGGTGAAGGTACAGAAATTTTGCCTGTGGCATTATACAGCAGGGTTCTTCATCGTGCCTAGCCTACCGTGACATGCCTCATTTAATTCAAGCTCCTATCTGAAAGAACCATGAGTTTAATTTTGTTATGCCAAGTGCTTGGCGAAAGAACAGTCAATACCCACTTTTAGGTCTTGGGTGAGACCCAGTCAGGGTTTGAATCCATGATCTCCCACTTAGGGGTTTGAGCACTCTACCAACTGAGCTACTGCAGTGGTTTCTTCATATGGAACCCAATAGTCTAGGTTTATATAACTTAAATATTACATACTTGTCTTCAAGATGGTATATATAAAAAGTCTAAAATATCCAAGTTATAGCAATAATACATTAATCACTTGCAATTTTAGATGATTTATAGACCCCTAAACAGCTTCCCCATTTGGCACCCCATAGCCCAAGTTTGTATAAATTAAATAGTACTCATCCTAAAGAAGCTACATCTAAAATGTTTAGCTATTGTACTAATTTATGATGTGTAATTCTTCTTGTTTCCCATATTGCCGCCCTACAACTACATTTGTAACAATTGAATACTACTTGTCCTAGGGCTGCTAATCTAATCTGTCTAAGGTCTACCTATTGTACAATACCTATTTATAATTTTTTAATTTTTGTATTATTATAGGGACTCCTTTACAATTTCCCTATTGTCCCATAGTTAAGATTCAAGCAATGCTATAAGGATTATTTATCATCTGAAGAATGAATAAATCCTCTAAGATCTAGTACTTGTTTTATATGTATAGATCACTTTTGAGTCAAGTTGATTAATGGTGTTTAACGTCCCAGTCAAGAATATGTCATTTATATCGAGACATCACCAACTATAGGTGAAGGTGAAGAAATTTTGCCTGTGCGTGCGCTGATGGCATTATACAGCAGGGTTCTTTATCATGCCATGCTTTCTGTGACACAGTACCTCGTTTATTTTAAGTTCCCATTGATTTACCATGGAATTTCCCAAGTACATGTAAGTGAAGCATAAATGTATGTATGATTTTAACTGAATTTCTATATACATATGATAGATTCCAATGCTCACCTATGGACATGTAGGCAGATTCCACAGCAATTTTATCCAGGGAATTTCATATACATGTCCATGAAATTTCATGAGATTTCTGCATACCTGCACATGGTTTTTTCTCAAAATTTCCACAAATGGATGGTTCCAATAGTCCACATCAACAGTGTTAAAAATTATTACAGATATTCCATGTATTCTGAGGCAAATTCACAGCCAGGATATACTGTATTATCTGAATGAGTGAGCTTTATATCTTTGCAAGTATATCTCAATTTTTTTTAAACAAATAAATAAATAAGACATAAATATAACAAGTTTCAAGTAAAATCATTTATGTTTTATGTTTGATATTCGACATTGACAGCATATGAAAATATTATGGAAATTCCATGTATTTAAAAGTAGATTTACAGCCAAATAATACAGTAATATCTGAATGATAGACAGGGTTCAACACAAATTTTTTTCAAGACCAGACCAGTTGGGCTACCTCTTAGAATTTTTACTAGCCCTGACCTAAATTCTACTAGCCCATACAGTAGTACCAGTGCAATTTATCATAGACTGTTACAAGACCAGTCAGGTTATTTAACAAAATTTTCACATGACCAGACCCAAATTTTTCCAGACTTTGTCTGTCGGACATAGGTTAATGTGGAACCCTGTTTTGTGCTTTATATCTTTGCAAGTATATCTCAAATTTTGTTAACATAAATTGCTAAAAAGATGATGTACAAATAAATAAATAAATAAATAAATACTAGTAAATAAATAAATAAATACTAGTAAAAATAAATAAATTAATAAATAAATAAATACTAGTAAAAATAAATAAATTAATAAATAAATAAATACTAGTAAATAAATAAATAAATACTTTTTCAATAAAAACATTTACCTTTTAAGTTTCTACTTTCATTGATATGTTGACTGTTTACCATGGTAACAGTTTGTGAATTTTCACTTGATACACTAAGCATATTTAATGATTTAGTAATTGATGGTACAGTTGCCATAATATATATCCCAATCACAAATCCAATACTGAACTTTGTATAAATACATATAAACTTTCCAATGTAGAAATCTTAAAGTAAATAAAACTTTCAATTCTTTTTAATCCAACACTTTTTAAAATCACATTTTGTCTGAATCAAAAATTAAATTCTTTCCAAAAAAAGTCTGAATGTAAACGCATAACATGTAAAGCCTTTTACTTTTATTTACTTATCTTCATAGAGCCGTCTCCTATTCAATTAATGAAAATCGAAACTGTTTGTATATCTAAGTCAATACACAAAACCACTTATAACGTCAATCGGAATAACTATTACGTCAAGAAAATATTATTCTCAATAAACAATACAGCTGGACAGATTTGCCCCGATCCATTCATTATTTGGATCAATTATAAACAAATATTGTGTAAAGAAATATTTCCTTGACAGTAAAATAACGTTTTTTTCTCAGAAAACAAAGTGATAAATAATCTGTCACTATTAAGTAGTACAAGCCTTTTACAATGAATTTAACAGCAGTTTAAATGTCAACCGCCCAGAAAGTCCGCTGGAACCAATCAATATGTGTATCCTTATATACAGAGAGGCGGTGGGATAGAATCAAAGGTTTCTAATTTTACCCCGATTGATTAAGCATAAAAGTCGTACAAATATGTCATCTCATGATCAGATGCAATTTAAACTCTACAAATCTATAAAAAGATTTGCTGAGAGTTAGCTCACGTTATTTATATATTGATTCGGTCATTTTCCAGTTAGCCAAGAGATCAGCGACGACAGATTTATACACGGTTCTTAGAGTAACCAGCATGTATATGTATTTATAACAAAAGGCTTAACATCTAGGATAGCAAACTTAAAGTAGTGATATTGATCAACTCATAGCCAGCTTTTCTTTAAATATGGTGCTAAGCTTAACAGATAAAGGATAAACCACTTACTGAATTACAGTATGCTTAAGTTACACAATAAGGTTGACAGAAACAATAGTTAAGTAACAATTGTATGACTCACATCATCAATCATCGAGAAAAATGACAAACAGAAAACCAAGTACAGTTGGGTCACATCAATGAAAGAGGGTCAATTATAGTCATTCAGCTTAAAATAGCAAACCGTGTTGGGCGAATCGAATGATAGAAGTCCAAGACCAAAAGTCACAATGAAAGAAACAAAAGGGGTAACAAATAACAAAACTGGAAACAGAAGATCAGTACAGTTGGGTCACATAACAAAGACAGAGAGGGATAATTATAGTTTTTCAGCTAAAACAGCACAAACTCTGTGTTTGGACTGTCAAATAATGGTAGTTTAAGACCAAAAATTTCAATAAAAGAAACAAAAAGCTATAATAAAAGGGGTAAAAAAAAACAACTGATAAACAGAAGATCAGTACAGTTGGGTCACATAACAAAGACAGAGAGATTAATTATAGTTTTTTCTGCTAAAATAGCACAAACTGTATTGGAACTGTCAAATGATGGTAGTTTACGACCAAAAGTCTTAATAAAAGAAACAAAAGCTATAATAAAAGGGGTTAAAAAACAAACTGATAAACAGAAAACAAGAGGCCCAGGGGCCACATCGCTCACCTGAGCAACTTGCTAGGTAGAAGCCGAAATGAGTTCAGTATTGAAGTGAGTGCAGGGGAGGGAGGTTTTGTACAAACTGAAATCTATACTTCCTACCGATGCTTTTCACTAAACAATTTGTAAGTATTTCTATGTACCGTAAAAGGTTGATGTTTCGACAAGCCTCGGCTTATTCCGTTACCTTTTTCTTACAGCATTTCAACCAATGAAATAATTTAAAAAAAAATTTTCATCATGCAATCTACCAATCTCAAAAGAGAGAAAATGCATAGGCCGAATACTGTAATCGGGAAATGGCAAATAGAAATTATAGAATACAGCAGGATTTACATTAAAAATTAGCTTTTAAATACAAGTACAATTAATATATTTCTCATGAACAATATATTTAACTTTATATCAAAATACTTATATAAAAGAATACAGCATGGAAAATACACTATTATTTAACCATGATTTGAACAAACTTGAATCTACACTACCTGAGGATGCTTCCATTTTAATTTGAGCTTTCCTGGCCTAATAGTTTTTGAGGAGAAGATTTTTAAAGATTCTCTCTATATATTCCTGTGTAAAACTTGACCCCCCTCTTGTGGCCCCACCCTACCCCCAGGGACTATGATTTGAACAAACTTGAATCTACACTACCTGAGGATGCTTCCATTTTAATTTGAGCTTTTCTGGCCTAATAGTTTTTGAGAAAAAGATTTTAAAAAATTTTCTTTATATATTCCTATGTAAAACTTGATCCCCCTCTTGTGACCCCTCCCTACCCCCGGGGACCATGATTTGAACAAACTTGAATCTACACTACCTGAGGATGCTTCCATTTTAATTTGAGCTTTTCAGGCCTAATAGTTTTTGAGAAGAAGATTTTTAAAGATTTTCTCTATATACTCCTATGTAAAACTTGATCCCCCTCTTGTGGCCCCTCCCTACCCCCGGGGACCATGATTTGAACAAACTTGAATCTACACTACCTGAGGATGCTTCCATTTTAATTTGAGCTTTCCTGGCCTAATAGTTTTTGAGGAGAAGATTTTTAAAGATTCTCTCTATATATTCCTGTGTAAAACTTGACCCCCCTCTTGTGGCCCCACCCTACCCCCAGGGACTATGATTTGAACAAACTTGAATCTACACTACCTCAGGATGCTTCCATTTTAATTTGAGCTTTTCTGGCCTAATAGTTTTTGAGAAAAAGATTTTTAAAAATTTTCTTTATATATTCCTATGTAAAACTTGATCCCCCTCTTGTGACCCCTCCCTACCCCCGGGGACCATGATTTGAACAAACTTGAATCTACACTACCTCAGGATGCTTCCATTTTAATTTGAGCTTTTCAGGCCTAATAGTTTTTGAGAAGAAGATTTTTAAAGATTTTCTCTATATACTCCTATGTAAAACTTGATCCCCCTCTTGTGGCCCCTCCCTACCCCCGGGGACCATGATTTGAACAAACTTGAATCTACACTTCCTAAGGATGCCTCCACAAAAGTTTAAGCTTTACAGGCCGAATAGTTTTTGAGAAGAAGATTTTTGAAAAATACCAACAAAGTTTCAATAATTCTCAATTATCTCCCCTTTAAAGAGGGTGTGGCCCTTCATTTGAACAAACTTGAATCCCCTTCACCTAGTGGTGCTTTGTGCCAAATTTGGTTGAAATCTGCCCAGTGGTTCGTGAGAAGAAGATGAAAATGTGAAAAGTTTACGACGACGACGACAACGACGACGACGACGACGACAGACAACGGACAAATTGTGATCAGAAAAGCTCACTTGAGCCTTTGGCTCAGGTGAGCTAAAAAAGTACAGTTGGGTCACATCAAAGAAAAAGGTCAATTATAGTTTTTTTAGCTAAAATAGCACCAACTGTATCGGAACTATCAAATACTCATAGTTTAAGACCAAAAATTTCAATAAAAGAAACAAAAAGCTATAATAAAAGGGGGTTAAAAAACAAACTGATAAACAGAAGACTAGTACAGTTGGGTCACATAACAAAGACAGAGAGGGATAATTATAGTTTTTCAGCTAAAATAGCACAAATTGTTTTGGAACTATCAAATACTCGTATTTTAAGACCAAAAGTCTCAATAAAAGAAACAAAAAGCTATAATAAAAGGGGTAAAAAAAAACAACTGATAAACAGTTTGGTCATATAACAAAGACAGAGTGTTTGGATTGTCAAATAATGGTAGTTTAAGACCAAAAGTCTCAATAAAAGAAACAAAAAGCTATAATAAAAGGGGTAAAAAACAAACTGATAAACAGTTGGGTCATGGGATAATTATAGTAAATAGTAAAAAAACAAACTGATAAACAGAAGACCAGTACAATTGGGTCACATAACAAAGAGAAGGTAAACTATAGTCATTTAGCTAAAATAGCGGAAACTGTATTGGAACTGTCAAATACTGGTAGTTTAAGGCCAAAAGTCTCAATAAAAAAAACAAAACCTATAATAAACAAAAGTAACAAAACTGATAAACAGAAAATCTATAATAAAAGGGGTAAAAAATAAAAACTGATAAACAGAAGACTCAGTACAGCCAAGTCACATCAGAGAGAGAGAGGGAGTCAATTATAGTTTTTTAGCTAAAATATCAAACCGTGTTGGGCCAGTCAAATAATGGCAGTCTAAGACCAAAAGTCCCAATAACAGGAATATAATGGGTAAAAATAAAAAATAACTAACTATGGCAGTTTAGCCATGTTAAGGTGATTTCAGACTCATATTCAACTTAAATGCTGATTTGGGTGTCATGGGGTGGTGGGTGAAAATTATATCAGTACAAAGTGGAGCACTGAAGGCAAGGCAGATCCAGGGCAAAGCCGCCAACGACGAAAAAAGAATTTTGATATTTCTGAGGACTTTTGATCACATTTAGTGTATCGTTTTGCTAGATTTAAATGTATGTTAAATGCATGTAAAGGTAAAATGCATGACCTTTGATCAATAAATCATTTTAATCCCAAATCTGTGGTGGAATAAGAATTTAACTGAACTGCAGATATAGCTTGAAAGCTCTGTGAATCATTTACTCGTAAAGGATTTCATAATGTCAACGGAACTACATGTATATGTCAATGCATCTAAGATACATGTAATGAACTGTTTTTGCACAGATTCATAGTCGATTGCAACCCTTGGGTAGATATTCATAAGAGCTAACAGAACTGGGTTGTTATATAAACATATGGGGGGTTAAATTTTTCAAAGGGGGATGGGTGTTTGCAATCCCCATCCCCCTTAAATCTTCCAGTGCATATACTGGGTACATATTCCTTGACATAAACATTTTATTGATAATGATTAGAAGAGCAACAGTGCCATACATGTTTGACCGATATGTGTCTGTGTATTGTCAATTTTTAATAAAATAAACAATGATACCTCAGCGATTCAGGAGATTCATCTTACTGACAGGTTTTTAATTCATATCATTCAATACCTAAAACTCACAAACACACATAAATAAACACACTCTGTTACCTGGCAACAACTGAGCAATACCCCAGCTAGGACTGACCCAAGACTTGAAAGTCTGTAGTGACTGTTCTTTCGCCAAGCACTCAGCATTACCAAATGAAAGTCACAATTCTTTCGGATGGGAACTTAAAATAAATAAGGTCCTGTGTCATGATGGGCTTGGCATGATAAAGAACCCTGCTGTATAATGCCATCACAGTCGAAAGGCCAGCTTCCAATACGGCTGATTTTTAATCACTTTAGTCACGTGATTTTCAGTTCAAATTTTGGTACGCAATCGGAAATGGTAGTAGGTCTCGAAAATTTTAGTATACTTTTAAATGGGATCGTTATTACTTAAAATCATCAAATATTTTGAACAATAAATATTTTTTCCTTCAATTTATGTAAAAAAGAACCAATTATATACAGAAAATTACGAGTAATACGTCTTGAAAGTGGAGGTTGTGTCACAGCTGTCGGCCGACGATCTCGCTTCAGACACATTTTTTGAAAATATTAGGGCGAGTGATGGGTTCTAATAATTATTTTCTAAAATTTATTCATTTCTGAACACATTCTATGAAAGACATGTCCGAAATCGGTGTGGGATGCGATTCTGTCAGTTGAGAAAACGGCAGGTGTGGCTCCTTTTGCGGGGTTTGGTTCACATCTGTCGGCCGACATTCGTGCTTCAGACACAAATTATTAAATATTAGGACAAGTGATGGGTTCTAATAATTCAATTCTGAAAATATTTCATTCTGAACATATTCATATGAAAGACATGTCCGAAATCGATGCGGGATGCGATTCTGTCAGTTAAGAAATCAGCAGGTGTTGCTTCTGTTTTGTTTTGTTTTTCGTATGATGATTATCTCCCTTGTTTACACTGTCTCTCGCATGTATGCGAATAAAAATAAAGTGATTTTACTGTCTTATTGATTGATATTTGTTTTAATGTAGGGAAATTTAAAAAAAAATAAAATAAAAAAATAAAAATAAAAAAAATAAAATCTAAAAAATTGGCTTCATTTAACATTTTAATCTTAATCAAATAAAATTATTTTCCATGGGAAATATTTCTTCAATTTGATACATAAGAGAAAGTTATATAATTTTCTTTTCAGTGGTGTCATGTGCTGATTTTAAATTTTTATTAAAATAATGAATTTAAAATCAGCATATGACAACTAGTTGCTATGTGCTGATTTTGAATGCAGTATTTAAATAAAAATTCAACAGCAGCACCATGACAGTGGAACAGGAAGAAATACTGTTTCCACACCCCAAGTTAATAACTAGAAATTAAAATCTCTTTCTATAAGATGGTCAGGTCAGTTTTACCGGGTGTAACAGTTAATTCTTTAGTATCTATGGTTCATTTTTTCACAGATCAAGTGCTGCTGGTAGACTTTTTGCAGCTAAAGTACTAATGCACATATCTGACTGTCTCCAAAATGACATGGATCAAGTTCATGTATCTACCTTCAGTCCAGAGGATGCTTCATGTCTCTTGGGTAAGGAGTAGAGTAAAAGTCAAGATTCTTTCACTATCAAACATATTTAGAGATGGGGAGAAAACTGTAGAGCCCAAAGAAAACCAACGACATTCCACAACAAACTGACTAACTTCCTCACACAAAAACTGTCCTGAATGAGATTCAAACCTATACAGTAAGAGGCCATGCCCCTACCAATATTTCAAATGTTATGTTGGACAGGTGCCAGTGTAATGCACAAAAATAATTATGCATTTATTATGTCAATTAGCATTTATTTTTCCTTAAAGTAATGATAATTTTAAAATGCAAGCAAAACATCTTTATTGACATTGTACTGTGTGTTGACCATGTAATGTTATCTGCAATAAAAAAAAACCAAACATAGTCATTGTTTATTCTGTAGTCTCTGTCTTGTTTTTAGCATAGCAATAGCATTAATAATATTTAATCTACAAATAAAAATGTTATCTATGAATAATCTGAAAATACAATGTTGGCAAATTTGTAAATAAAATTTGAAATATGCATTTCACCTGTCAATAAATATAAAAAAGTTATCTGTAAATAAAATGAACTAAAAATTAACTTGTAGGAATGCATAATCTGAAAATAAACTGTATAGGTATTGGTAATCTGAAAATCAACTGAAATGATTATACATGTATGATGTCTATGATTCCATTCCTGGTAGCCAAAATTGCCATTGGCCACTAATTTCTGAGGAATTCTTTCAAAAAGTAACCTATTTTAGCAAATTTGTGGAGAGATACTTTAAAAAGGACTATATTTTCACAAATTTTGGAAATTTGGCTACTAATTATTTCAAATGTATGGAAACCTAGTGATGTATCATAAAATCATATGAAAATAAACTACACATATTCTGCATTCTTGAAAATAAAAAAGAAATTAATTAAAACAGAATAATTTAATGTAGTACCAGTATAACATCATTCACCACACAAGAATGATACTGTGGGACTGTCAGAACTAGCCATGATGTGTGCAGCAATGATCCATGATTTAAAGTTTGGCTCAAATTAAAATACGGTAAAAGATATTTACGTAGATTCTTGCACAATAAAAGTGAATGGGTTATATTGTGATAAATTTCATAAAAAGCTCAAATACATGTACATGTATCAACTTTAAAAATATGAAATGTTTGAACAGTAAATCTAATACATGTAGTACAAGAATCTTTGTGATCCATTTCTGAATTTTCTGTGTTATCAAGTATGTTTTCTGCTGGTACATCCATACTTGCTGTGGTTACTGTGGAGAGAAAACATTCAAAATTTAGCATCAGTGTTTTAAAAACCTATTTATAGGCATTTGTAGCTGTGAATCATCAGCAACAGTAGCAGTAGTGATAGCTGAAGGATCTAGAATTGCATTAATTACAACATTTTTGCAATTTGTGCATTTGCAACCTGTACCTCAATATCTGCCAACACCGTCACCAGTTTCTGAATAACTAAACTGAACTTTGGCATTTAAAATCCATCTTCAACCCCTTGAAGTGGCAAAACTTTTCAAATTACTAAAAAAAAAAAATAAAAAAAATAAAGTAATTTACAGTCTGAAAAGTGTAAAATTTGAAAACATTTTATGTAATTTTCCATATCATGACTTCTCCTCTTCTGCAAACTTTCTGAAATTTAACAAACTATAATTATGCTCTTTGTCAGCCTGCCTACCTGTAAATATGTGATACAACTGCCAACTTCTGATCTGAAACATTAAAATCACAGTTTTAAAATTTGCATGCAAGCAGCAGTTAAATCAAACACAATAATTGTTGTTCAGATGGTTTTCTAGCAAACTGTCCCTCTTGTGACTCTAAATGTAATGAAAGTGTAAAAAAATCCAATATCAGCTGATTTCTGAGTCACATAGTGACTACATGGGGCCAGCTGGATGTTTTTTTCGTGGGATTTTTTCTACAAAATTGAACTAAAATTAAACAAAATGTTTAAAGATTATATTAAAAACACACCAACAAATATCTAGAGTAAAAATAAACAAATTAGAAGATGTCTAGACGCAATAAATAGCAAGTTTTGTTTTCCAAATCATCGGCACGCAGGGTCAACTTGACAATCTTCCTGTGCAATAACCGGTGCGAGTGATGGTTTCTATCCGGTATCAAAATGACCGGTGTTCTAAATGCTACCGATTACGACTATAATTTTTAACCCAATCGGTGTGGGATGCGATTCTGTCAATTCAATTTACCGGGCATAAACTCCGAATGCACCGCCCACTTGATTTTGACCTTTCACGATACCGCAGTTTATGTCTATGATTCCAGCATTTTAATTAGTTATAAGGAGTGTTTAATTGTTGTGATCGTCTAGAAAAATCAATTTGCTATCAAACGGATACAAAAATATATATAGTTTAAGTTAAAAACACCATTTAATTAATGATTTATTGCGTCAACCCTAAAATGCAAATTCTTCGAGGTGACGACAAAGCGCCATCTGCCGACCAAATTTGAATTACCCCCCTTGAACGGCCCTGAAGATTAAATCGCGGGTTTAACGGAAAAAATCGAAGCTGGCCTTTCAACTGATCAGTGCAACGCACAGTCAAAATTTCTGCACCTTCATTTATAGCTGGCAACATCTCGATATAAGTGAAATATTCTTGACTGGGATGTTAAACACCATGACTCAACACAACTCTCACAACTTGGCAACAGATCCTTCTTAGTGACTTATTGTCCAATACTACAAATTAACTTATAAAAACAAGAACTTTTTAATCTGGTTTTACCGGGTATCCTTCTTAATGACTGGTTTAAAATTCATTATCCTTCCTTACTGCAAACAAGCACTTTTCAAACTGGTTTTAACAGAAATCTAAAACTGCAAACACACACAAACAACCACTCACAGGATATAATCCATAATGAATGGTGTTTAATTAATTTTCGGCCAATATTTCAAACTTACAAAATACACAAATAAGCATTTTTAAGTTTTAACAGCTGTCCATCACTGCAAACTCACCAACACACACAAACAAACACTCACTTTTACCTGGTAACATTTGGGAAACAGGAGAAATATAAACACTCAATACTTGCAACTCACAAATATACAAAAATAAACACAAACTTTTACCTGGTAATAATTGGGTTACAGGAAATTTCCATTATGGCCGGTTTTAAATATATTTTCGTCTAATAAATCACAAAATGTACAATAAGCACTTTTTAACCTGGTTTTAACCCTTTTTAATGACTGGTTATAAATTCATCATAGCTGAATGCCTCAAACTCACATACATGCACAAAGAAACATAAACTTTTACCTGGTGTCAACTGGGCAACAGCAGCAATAAGATCATAATTTATAACAGGTTTAGCTTCATGTACTTGTTCCCAGCCTACAGGTGGCGATGCTGGTGGTGATATAAGGAACTGTTTAACGGGATCTGGTGGATGTAAATGTGGATCTCGATGGTGTGTTTCTGTCATTTTAGGCTAAAAACAGAAATAATACCATGATAATTTGGGAATATCTATGCAAACAAAAGAATGAGCAGAAATACTAGCATAAAGAATTCTTCATTGTTCTACTTGTCAATGGGAATTGTGTCAGAAGTCACCTTGGTGTTGCTGCCATTTTTATTTCTTCCTAAAATGGAGCCACATTCAATCATATTTGCAAATTACCATTAAACACAGATACTACAAAACATTAGTATTAGGAGTTAAGAACCCGAAACTAAGAAAACCCATTGGGATTAAATAATGACTTCCAAGTTTCCTAGACCACTGTGGTAGCTCAGTTGGTAGAGTGCTCGCTCCGTAAGTGGGAGGTCGTGGGTTCGAACCAAGACCAGGTCTGACCCAAGACTTGAAAATGGGTAGTGACTGTACTTTCGCCAAGCACTTGGCATTACAAAATGAGTCATTTCTTTCGAATGGGAACTTAAAATAAACGAGGTCCCATGTCACAGTGGGCTTGGCACGATAAAGAACTCTGCTGTATAATGTCATCAGCGCAACGCACAGGCATAATTTTTGCACCTTCGCCTACAGCTGGCCATGTCTCAATATAAGTGAAATATTCTTGACTGGGACGTTAAACACCATTACTCAACTCAAAGTTTACTGTATTGTTCAAGAATATGATGGTCACAACATCAGAGTTCTGCCTTAACTTATATTATATTATATCCGTACCTGAGCAAAATAACATTTGACACACTGACCACAGATATTTGTTTCATGGAGATGAATTCTGGCTTTTGTTGCTACTTCTGGCACACTAAAGTTAACTCTCGCACGGCGGAAACATTTCAAATACATAAATGATGCTGTTGAATCGAAGTTTAAAAATATTCTTTCAAATTCATTCTGAAAATACAAAAACAAGACTTAAATGAATGTTATAAAGCTTTAAATATTTAGTTGACAGTTTGGTGAAAAATAAACTAAACACAGAGTATACTCAATTTTATCTACTGTGAGCAAATGTTACATGTGTTACTGCATGGGAAAAGGGAGATTACTCTAGGTAAATGTTGTTCATTTCATATATCAGCAAGCAACTATCTTCTTGGCATAAAGTAGCTCTATTGTGCATATGGGTCATGTTGGATCAATAAGTAGGTCATTGACTCATTAGTTATAACTAATGAAAAAATCTGTCAACCTTCTAAAGGATAGATTATTTTCAAAATTGAGATGCATATTATTCTCAGATGAGAGTCCATGGCTTTCATAGCCCTCTTGTTTACTTTTGGGGGAAAAGTCACAAATATGCATAACAGAGCTACTTTATGCCTGGGTTAAAGTTTGAAAAAGATTGGTTAAGTATACATGACCTTCAGGGTGTAAACTAGGTTTGTCCATGATTTAACCTAGTGACCTTCTATATACCAAAATAACAAAACATGACACATAAAGGGACATGACTTTTCTTTCAGAAGGAGAATACTGTGGGTAAGTATGAGGAAGATTGGGTAAAATTTGAGACTACTAATGTGTAAACAGAGTTTTTCAATAATTTGATCCAATGACCTACATATTGGCTCAATATAATCTGTGTAGATAACTGATCTAGATTTTGTCAAGAGGGTCATTCTGAGCAAGTTTAAAGAATATAAGACTACTATCTATTTACTCTGCTGGAGAGAAAGGAACAATACTAATATTTCAAAGATTTAAATGGCACGGTTAAAAATGAATTAATCATTTACTTACATGAGCCGAGTCGTTTCTTATAATCCAAATTTCGATCTAATCCATGCATTATAACTCCTTTAATACACCAAAAGGTATTTTGGATGGGTGTTTACAATGGTAAATTTTTTGACAAATTGGCGATGTGTTTTGTGTGACGTAATGATGACGGAAGAATTTATTATTTATGTAGGTTCGCAAGGGGTAGATTGAGTTTTAAAGTTTGAATTTACGTCATTTTTTTCAAATGTTTGAAAATGCAGAAAGGTGGTTCACATTATTACTTTATTAAATAAATTTTGGCCATCCCAGTTACGCAAAAATTAATCCGTTCTTTAGCTGTACTAACCTACGTAAATAGTTGACTCTTTCGTCATGACTACGTAACATAAAGAACCCCGCCATTTTGTAAAAAAGATTTCCATTGTAAACACCCACCCATGTTATATTTTGTCGCATACAATGATACATTATGCAAGGATGGAGCCAAAACAGGAATTTTTAGTAACGACTCGGCCCATGCAAGTAAAAGAATCATTGATTTGTACCCGTCATATTGAAAATAATAGAATATTTTGCGATTTTGCTTTCTCAGAAATAGGCTAAATAAACAGTAACATCGTAGTCTAAAAATTGTTGACAAGTGATTTGATTGAGCTACCTACTTACTTACTCAACATGATTGCAAAATAAATTTAACTTACAAGTAGTTTTGTTAAAAGGATTATTCTGAGCAAGCTTAAAAGGATTGGATTAAAATTAGGGGTTCTGGTGTGTTAACAAGGTTTTTCTGTGGTTTGACATTTTGACCTTTTTATTACACCAACATGGCCAAAGTGGATCACTCTGGACAAATTTAAAGAAGAAATTCTTATTTTAATAATGTTAACAAGGATTTGACCTAGTGATCTACATACTGACACATCATGACAAATACAGGAACTTGACTAAGATTTAGTCAAGAGGATTAGTCTGAGAAAATTTTAAGGACAGTGGTCTAGAATTAATGCCTCTGGTGTGCTAACAAGATTTTTCTATGATTTGACATAGTGACCTACTTATTAAATCAATAACACATCAACTTATTCTTGTGCACATTTCTACCAAGTTTCATTTTAATCCTTGGAGAAATTTAGAAGGCACTGAGCAGACACGAAAAACAACACAAAAATTCTAAGATTTGGCCCACATGACCTTGACCTCTGACCCAAAATACTAACATGATTTATGACACATCATCTTATTATGGTACACATTGCACCTTGAAAATCTATTGAGAGATGTATCAGATATGGAGCAGACAAGACTGTGCGATGGACATACAGCTGGATGGGATGGATGAGATGGATGGGTGGGTGTGTGAATGGATGGACAAAACAAAAATAAACTAGTATATCACCCATTTTTGTTTAAAAAAATTTGATATTCTTTAACCAAAACCCTAGATACTAGTTCTCATGGTGATAGTTACATTAATGTTTAGTAGAGGTGTGACACAAGCTTTTCAGTATCGTTTACACCTGGAAGATGAGAATCAAACAATTCACATCTTCTGGCCTTGTCTTAGTGTTGTCCTTAAATCTCAGCAAAATAAAGCTTAGTATTGATATAATAATGATGCAGGTTTCTATACACAGACAAGCTTAAACTGGAGAATGTAAATCAAATATTTCACATCTTCTAGCCTTACCCTAGTAGTGTTGGCCTTAAACTTCAGAAAAAAATAGTTTAGGAGATCCAGGTTTCTATACATACAGACAAGTTTAAACTGGAGATGTAAATCAAATAACTCGCATCTTCTAGCCTTGCCCTAGTGTTGTCCTTAAATCTCAGTACAGATATAATAATAACTAGAGATTGTAACTGGGATACCAGTTACGTATGATTCCCCACCATCCATAAATAATTTATGGCATATATCTGGTGAAAAGACCCTAGCAGGGTTAGCGCTGGGTTGAAAAAGTCTGTCGTCAAGGAAATCGCCAGTTGTAAAATTTTGTTGCCAATTTCATTACTGTGTCGCCAAAAAGGGTAAATCTTGTGATTTTCACGTCACATGCGTTTTTAATGTTGTGTATACATTTTAAAGGCAGTTGTGTATAAAGTACATTTGTACCGCGCCGACCTGGTAAACTAAAAAAAATCATACCTTGATTGCTTTTTAAAATTTCTTTGAAAGTTAAAGTAGATTTGAATTAAAGTTTTCGGTTGAGAAAAATCGTACATTGGAAGGCCTTCTCGGCATAGGAAGTGACGTTTTCAATGAATTTTATTAAAAAAGAAAACTCGTAGAACCCGTCTCGGGCCTCTGATTTGGCGTCGCCGCGTGTTACAATGAATGAACACGTATGGGAGGGTTTGCGCTGGGCATCGCTAACTGCGATATTTTTCTTTAACTTGCGACAAAACACGGCGCTTTGCGATTTTGTATTTATTTTCATATTTCGACTATTATAATGTCTTGTCATGTGACATATGCATGTATTTGTTTATGTGCTATAAGTATTATTTGTATACTTTATGCAAATAAAGTTTATTTATTATTATTATTATTTGCGATTTTTCTGGCCACAAGTTTTCAAAGTTCACCGGTATCTTGGTCACCAGTAATTACCAGGTGATAACACATTGAAGCCAGTGACGGATCGGCGAGTGTCACTGAATAAACACAGTAATTATTGACTGAGTTGATTAAGATCGTTGTCTTAGGTGCGAATGTAAGACCTTCTAATGATGGGCAGGTAGATCCAAGTAATATTGTAGCGTGTCGACACTGCCTGAGGATATACCCAGGTGCCCTCCCGATGTCGTCAGACAGTATAAACACCGATGGACTCGGAATTATTGTAAAATCCAAAATAAAATATAATAAAAGTTACCCTTTGTGATGTTTATTTAATAATTTTTCTAAAAAGTTTATTGATTAATAATCGTGATTCAATGCGTAATACACATCATAGGAGGCCACCTGTTTGTATTTTAATTACGCGACTTATATCGGTTATTCCTATATGTTTGAAGTTCATAATCATAACGATACATCTACTCAGTCAAAATAGTAAAAGGCGGACATTTTTATATGAAACGTGTATGTTAACTCTGTGTATAGTGTGTTGAAATAGATCGACGCTGTATATATAGTCCGATTTAAAAGACCCCCCTCTATTGAAAAAAACGTACTTTTCAACACGTTGAGGTACATATTAGTTTAGGTGTATTATACGGAATAAATCTCATATTGTTATTTCCAGCATCTAAAAGACCCAGATCTTCATTGCTCTATAGATTATTGAGGTGTTTTTGATGCAAAAGAAATATAGTCGACTCTCGTTAATTCGAAATCGGTTGAATCGAAATTTCGCTTAAATCGAAATGATACAAATGGTCCAGTCAGATCGCTATGTATTTCTAGGTAAATTTGTTAGTTAATTCGATATGCCGAATTTGAAGCGAATTTTCAGTCCAAATTACGAAATATTACAAAAATTTCCATGTTTAAATCGAAGTGAGCTTTCAGTCCAAATTACGAAAATTCCAATGTTTAAATCGAATAAAAAAGACACAAAAATATTTTATCTTAAACTTGAAAATACCTGAAATAATTGTCCATCTCTTATTTGAAAAGTGTTAATAGTAACAGAGTGGCGGCTTACTCGAAAGATTCATTTCCGACTAAAACTACAAATTTTTGTACTCGACATACCGGTCATTAGGAAAGTGTCAGTCAGTAAAAGGAGACATTTCATTGGTGTAAACTTAAAAAAGTGGGCAGTCTTCTACTTCCACAGTCAGTGATTAACAGAAAACCCCCAAGCCATTTGATTTATCAAGGCAAATTGTATACACCATTCATCTCATTGTGTAAGGTTTTAAGTACAGGCGTGTGACGTGACAAGCTGTGGTTTTAAAAATCGCCAAGTTTTTAACGGTCACTAATCGGATTAACTCATAGGTGAAAGCATTGGCTTTGTATAATTAAGGTGTCGTAACCAGCTTATGTCCATTCAGAATTGGTATCCCCGGGTATTTAACTACGTATTTATTTACACCCACCCACCCACCTTCAAGATAACGAAAATAAACGCGTCTTGATTATCTACACAGACAACAGATTATTGGTAGCAAATTTCATCTAAATCCATCAAGCCGTTCCCGAGATATGCGTCAGCATATGGTCTTGAGAGAAGAAGAATAATAAGAATAATAAAAATAATAATAATAATAAGAAGAAACAGAACGAAAACAATATGATTCCCCACCTTCGGTGGTGGGGAATCATAATGAAGCCGGTTTCTATATATACATTTTCTTTTTATTATCCCAGTATAATTACCAGTACATTAACTATTCAATTAAATCCTAGATAATTATCTAAGATGAGATATCATTATCTTTTAAATCTGTGTAGGAATTTCTGGTATACATTATAAGAAGGTTCCTGTCTAATCAATACTTTTAAATAAAAATATTTATAATATCATTACTTTCCTCTAGATGAAGCTTGCTTCTCAATTATTATGGAAAAAGTTCCATTTGTATCCAACACTAAAATTTTAATTTCGACTAAAAAAGCCTAAAAAAAATACGGAATCAAGCAATTTTGAACATTTCTGTGAATTTTTTTTTTAATTTTACATAGAATTTAATAGGTGAGGGTACAAAAGAAACTCTTACCATTATTATCAACACTCAATAAATAATAATAGGCTTTAAATTTATGTTACAAACTCATGAGAGACAAGAGATGCATGTGTCAGTGGCTGTTCCCTCTTTTAAGCTCACAAAATTACTGTCACTTTTAAATAAGTTTGCATTTTTAAAATTTAAACCATTGTATTGTTAATTTACATAAGAATTTAATTTATGTTAGTTGATAAAAAAATTATACAGTTTAGTTGTATAATCCAAGCAAGCATGAAATGAAAGCAATGGGTAATT
Source organism: Anadara kagoshimensis (assembly GCA_021292105.1). Lineage (NCBI taxonomy): Eukaryota > Metazoa > Mollusca > Bivalvia > Arcoida > Arcidae > Anadara > Anadara kagoshimensis. The sequence continues at coordinate 54,144,753 of CM037865.1, forward strand.
CCCGTTTTCACAACATGAAGCATGATGGATGACACCGAAGATTTCATTTAAATAAACTATTTTTACAATACTGGTATTTTTAAATCTAACATTAAATGAAGTCTGTAATAATGAACATTGTCTTTGTGTCATTTATGTCAGAATATTTTATAAGCAGTCTTTTTCTATATAAATATGGTACATGTAGTTGGCACAAATCAGGTTAAACAATTTTTGTCGCCATAGAGGCCCATCACAAATTTCACACTAACAGCTTTGCAGGTCACTCACTATTCTTGTAGAGCCTTTATAAACAATGTTAACTTATTTTAAAGACACAGTGATTTTGCAACATTTTTAAAAACTACCTTCTGCTTTAAGATTGGGAATATTGAAGTTCTGATGTAAAGCAAACAGCATTTTGGCATACAGTACATGTACTTGCAACAGTCAGGTTCCTCAAGGCAAAAACATTGTATTGTGACAATATTTGAATTTATTTTGTGGTACGGTCAACTATTGTAGTCCACTAATATATCACTGTTGATTTGGGAATTTTAAGAGTCAATTTGGGAAATTTTAGTCATTTTTCCCAGGAGAAACTACCCTTTTTTTGGAAGTAAATTTAGCCAAACAAAATCAATAATATCAATTTCACAGCTTTACAGAATAGAAACATGAAGTGGAAGATTCAGACAACTACAGATGTACATCATGTACCGGTACTCCAAAATCAGCTGGCAAAGTAATGAAAAGAACTGGTGCAGCCTAATTTTCTTATTTAAAGAACATCATCTCACACAGGGCCTTGGTGGCTAAGTGATCTATAGCATGTGCTTATGGATCACAGCACCTCTCATTGCCCAAGTTCAACTCAATCTCCAAATATATCCTAGTGTGAGAAAGTTTGTTTGTCAAAGGTAAAGTGGTTTCCAAAAGGCATTCTGATTCTCTCCACCTTCTATCTGCCTAAATATAAGTGAAAAAACCTTGAAGGGCATAAAGCTCAATTGCTTCACTCTAATGCCAGACATAACCCAGCATTTCTGTGACAATACTGCATTTCTGATGAATAATTTTTTTAAAAGATCTAACACAGAAAAACTTGGATAACTAAAAATGCATGGGACCTTGATTTTGACTTCAAGTTAACTGTGTGTAAAACGGGTTCAAGTTTCCAAATTACAAAGAATGGTACAGAAAATTAATTGGCAACAAGTAGACTCTAACCATTTTGAGTCATCTAAGGTATTCCAGATAATAACGCTTCAGCCATAAAGAATCATCTACATTATACAAAATAACAGTAGAATGCTTGTTAGGCTAGACATACCATTTTCTGTTCAGCATAATTTTTATGTAATAATCAGGAAATCCAACAGTGTCACAAGTGTGCTATGTAAAATGTCAACTGTTATAGCATGCCATGCTACACAATGTTGCAAGAGAGGTAACTCTTATCAAAAGTGGTTGTAGTCCGATTATACCATACTAGTTGAACAGCATTGACATGTGTAGCAAAGTACCTGGGAATAACTTTCCATACTTCAGTAACCTATATTTACCATAGGAACTGACATTCTTTAGATGAACCTATTTGTTTTGCTGGCATTCAATTGCCTATGTATACGGTATGTGTCATGACCTCTGATGACGTGACATTTAACTATTGGATTGTGTCATAGAATATCATTCTGTTACGTCACATATTGTTTGATTGGTCAGAATTCTAAAATTAACTTCAACGTTTCTATCCTTATTCGGAAAAAGGCTGTTCTATCAACCCCATATCTTTGTTGGAATCTTGGATAAAATAAATCACTGTAGTGATTATTTTACATTTCTGTCATCCTAAGAATATTTTTATGATTGTAAATATCAGACCTAACATTCTATTTGAGTGTATTCATTTGGTATTGTGAATGAGAGTCAGGAATGGCATATTTAACATATAAACTGCTTTGCAGTTCATTCAATATCCTATTCCTGACTCTCATTCATACAATGTAATACCAAATGAACACACTTAAATATAATGTTATTTCTTAATTAACACCACATAAACAACATATTGAACATAATAAAGAAAGTCAATTCCACCACTACATTCATGAAGCTGAACATGAGCGGCTGTCCAGCATCTGTAAAAGTCAAGAGCTACATACTACACTTGTGTGTCCAATTCTGAAATATATACATTTCTATATGCATCAACTGTCTTATATACATAAAAGTTAGAATTGATTCAGTGGAGTTGTACTAAATTTCAAATTTGCAATTCATAATTATAACAGAAGGGAGTGTTACAGCTATGCTTGGTCAAATAAAAAGAGAACCACAACACATGAGACAGGGGAGAGAGCTGATGACGTACACATGATCGTGCATGACTTGGTAGTAATTCTAGAATCCAAATACCTCCAACTTGCTGCCAAATATACAAGGGGCATAACCAGAGGTTCCTGGTACTATTTATTATACAAGGACCAATACTTATGAAATGACCTTCTTGCCAAGTTCCTTAAGAAGCTGGAATAGCGTCCCAGTACATGCAAAAAAAAGATTAAAAAAAGCCCCTTTTTAATGTATGCATTGATTGATTGAATGAGGTTTTATATTCCAGTCAAGAATATTTCACTTATATATCGAGACGTCACAGCTATATGTGAAGTGGCAGAAATTTTGACCTATGCAGTGGATTTAGAGCAATGTGCAGGGAGGGTTCTTTTACCTGTCATGCCTGTTGTGACACAGGGCATTGGAATGTCTCTTCTGATGGATCCCATGACTTTTATTTCTAAATGTTGAGTGCTTGACAAAAGAACAGCCACTAAGTTGACTAACTCTTTTCAAGTCTTGATCAGCCCCAGCCAAGGTTCTAAACCAAGACCTTCGCATACAAAGCAAACACTCTACCCCAAGCTACTATAGTGGTCTTTAATGCATGAAGCATTTGTGCAAAAGAACACCAATGGTGGACTGAACAGTATGTAGAAAAAATAAATGAAAAGTACCAAAACCTGGATTTTACATGAAAATTAATTATAGTTTACTGCCAAACACATTGATCTGGTTATGGAGCGGACATGATGTTGAGGCAGAAAGTCAGACAGATGGATAGAGCCACACAAACATAGTGATCGGATAGTATCAATGAGTTTGAATAAAATCCATCCATATTATATAGAGGTTATATGGCAAACACAAATTATATTGAGAGGCAGACAGATGCATGGACTAATAGAATCTTACACTGGTAACAGGGTAAGGCAGAGATATCTCAAACTCCGAAAAACAGGAAAATACTCATCCTCGTTTGAGATATCTCTGTCTTACACTGTTGCTGGTGTAAGATTCTATTAATCTCAAATGAGAATGAATATTTTCCTGTCCAGAACGAGCTTTAGTCATAAATTGTTGGTTGAGACAAGGTATAACTACCCAGGAGAGTCAGTGTGTAGCCTGTCTCAACCCTAGGGTGAGACAAGGGTAAAAACAAGGGATCATTGTCACAGGTGTGAGAAAAGCCGTTTCCTCTCCTATGATGAGGTTTGATCAGCTAAAAATATCAATATTATCAGCTTGCATTTGAGCTATAAATATACAGATATTTAGATTTTAACAACAATTACAAACTGACCCAATGTATCTGTGAACAAAATCCGATTTTACAACCCCCCCCCCCCCCCCCCCACCACACACACCACCTTATGTTTATATAGCCACCCATCCCTTTTCACAGAGGCATATTACCTTAGAGTTTGTATCATCATAAACACATTCAGCAACATTAGTGACGATTAAAGCATCTGGCAAATCATCAAATGTTCCAATATTATTTAAGATTGAATCGCTACTCAAAATTCCATCATGATCAACTTCAGACGATTCAAATTCGTTTCCAACATCATCTTCAGAACTGGCCATGTTTGAATTATCCGTCAATTTTCCTCGCATTTCTTTTATGAATAATAAACTGACAGACAATACTGATGATTAAATCTGACATCAATGATGAGTTTACATGGTACCTTCTTCTGGATATACGACGACAACTTGTACATTGACAACTGACGTCAAAAATCCATGTGGTGTTTCCCGAGTGACGTCAATGGTCAGGATTCCCTTAGACGGCTTGGGGCACCAATAGGGATGCGCCAGTCAATGTAATAAAGTAGCAATGTAAGCAGGTATAAGTAGGCACACCGTTTTAATAGTTTGTGCAGGCTGACGAATCAAATTTATTTATTTGTCCAGTTTAGTGTGCAAGGTTGCCATTAAGGTACTAATTTATCGTTAAAACACGGTTTGATTTTATTACATTTTTCATACATAAAGTCCGAATTTTTAGCACTTTTAATTAAAAACGTAACAAAAATGGGAAAAATATGTTTAGTTGAGATTTTCATTCTATCCGCCCGTTTATCCGTTTTTATGGTACAAATCCGTCGAATTGGTCAGCCTGTAATTGTGTCTCATAAATCTCTAACACAAAGCTAAATAAAATCAAGTGCTATTTTTTTAAATTTATTTGTATTTTATATACATTACCTATAAAGAATTCAAAAGAAATAGTACACCGGACCAACAGTTAACAGTGGCGGATCCAGCGGGGGGGGGGGGCACAGGGGGCCCGTGCCCTCCCCCAGTTGCCCCGACTTTTCCCCCTCTCTCTCAGCTAATTGTCAATCAACCAGCGTAATGACCAGTCAATTAGTGGTACTGATTAATTAATTCGTGTATACAGGTAGGAAATTGCAATCAGGTGATGATGAAATTTACCAGTTCGCTGAAGCATGAAAGAATCCAGGTAGTACTGACCAGTCTTATGGGATAATGTAATTTACCTGATCGCTGAGGCGTGAAAGAAACCAGTCAGAATCAGTAGTCATGCTAATTAAGAGACTTCCATGAAGAGTGATTCCATTAATCATACGTGAATTCGTCTAATTTACCTTTTTAAACCAAGGGACATGGCCGAGAGAGAGAGAACTAATTTTTAGCACACAAGATGACCTTTTTTGTATATTTTTATAGCACGATGTTCTATTTCTATATAAAAGTCCAAATTTTTGTACAATTTTTGTACATTTTTATTTGTAATTGGTTTTAATGGGAAAAAATCTGTCTCATTTGATTTTTTATTCTATTCGTCCGTTTATCGGCTTTACGGAACAAATCCGTCTAAAATATTCAGTGTGTTTTTCTAGTGACAAGATTCTTGTGTTCAATTGCATACAATGATGAAACTGACTAACTAGTCATTTTAAAACTAATAATACAATAAAATTAACTTTAAAGTTCAGTTGGATGTCATACAGTTCATTTTAAACAAGTGTGGAAAAGGGGTAGTGGTAGTAGGAGACCTACCCCTTTGGTGTATGTAGCAGGCAGGTCAGTTGTTAGAGTGCTTGCTCCGTAAGTTAAGGGGGTCGAGGGTTTGGTCTCTGGTCAGGTCTGACCCAAGAATGAAAAAATGTAGTGACTGTTCGCTCGGCATTGAAAAATGAATGCGGGTCATTCGAACAAACCTTAAAAACCGAGGCCCCTTGTCACGGTAGGCGTGGCACGATAAAGAACTCTCACTGCATAATACCATCACCGCAAAGCACAGGTAAGTATTTCTGCATCTACACCTATAGCTGGTGATGTATCGATATAAGTGAAATATTATTGACTTAGAAGTTAAACCCCATTAATCAATGATCAATCAAACTTAGGACCGGGATTCAAACAGAAAGACTTTCCACTGATGAACTTGATCTATCAACCCAACTGGATCACCCAGACCACGTTCATCCATTTATCGACCAAATTAAATCAAAACACTGGTATCCCTCCGATGGATCAACGTATCGATCTGCAATATAACGCAAAAAAGAGTCGGTCTGGAATTGCGGTGCACAACTACACCTCGACAGATAAAAAGACCGACATTACAAGTTACCGACGGCGATAAATTTCGACAGTACAGTTGATAGAGATATTCTGAACTCATCGACACTCATAGCCACTTGCGTCAATATTACAATTTTTGAAAAAAAGCTAGACTGATTAGTTCTTTGACTGGTTTAGATCCAATTTGAATGCGAGATAAAAAGGACTTCCGACGGTGATCAAGATGCAGGAAATTGCACCATTTATACTGAAAAAAACCCTAGTTATACCCCCGCTTAAAAAGTGGGGGTATATAGTGATAGGGTGTCCGTCCGTGTGTCCGTTCGTCCTTCCGTTACACCTTAGGGTACCTATCTCTTATCCGCAACTCATCCTAAACCTTTCAATGGATTTTCATGAAACTTTCACACAATCTTTGTGATATAATGTAGATGTGCACCTCCTATATCCGATGGATTTTTTTATGTGGGGGAGGGGGGGGGGGTGGTATTTTTGTGAGCTTGTGGCTCATAGTTTTTCTAGTTGTAGAAGGGATGGTTGGGGTCCCTCCAGTCGCATGATATCTACGCCCCTCATGATCATGATTATATATTTTGTCATTCAAGTCAGTGTTTGTCCAAAGTAAGGAGTTTCAACAACTTTTGCGTGTCTTCATAAATTTATAAATGATACTTACTGTTGTACAGTTACTCTTGGCAACTGAGTTGTTTATAGACCTGCCGGGTATTTTAGATATATCATTCCGTTAGGGCATTAAAATATTTAATTTTCAAATATCTAGTCATCAGTGCCAAACTGGGGTGGGGCGGGGGGTTGAGGGTGTCTATAATAGATGTAATTGACTATTGCACTTCTGAAATTGACATATGGGACATTTCCTCGGGTGAGCAATAATGCCAATGGGCCTCTTATATAGTTTCTATTTTTGTTTTATTATTATCATTTTTTTTTAATTTATAATGAAATCGTTTCTTGTGCTGGGTCATAACAATAAGTCCTTGGATTCATTCTCAGTGTAATTGTCTGCAAGTTATGCTACGTGGTGGACTTTGAATAATGTTAGATGCGAAATTGTTTTTAAATACACGATTCAGTCGTGCATGAATCATTAGTTTACTCTCTCGGTTTAAAAGTGCAATAGTCAATTACATCTATTATAGGCACCCTCAGCCCCCACCCCACCCCAGTTTGGCACCTGATGACTAGTTTTTTGAAATTAAATATTTTAATGCCCTAACGGAATGATACATCTAAAATACCCGGCAGGTCTATCGACAACTCAACAAGTTGACATGTGTAACCGTGTCAGGGGCGGATACAGGATTTTTTGAAAGGGGGGGGGGGGTGAGAACTATCCAGGATTTTTTAAAAGGGGGGTTGAGATCTATACAGGATTTTTTTAAGGGGAGGGGCGAGAATTATATCAATGCTAGATGCGAGCGCCGAAGGCGCGAGCTTCCAGAGACGATGGGTCTAGGGCAGAGCCCCGATGGGGGCCAAGAAAATAATTTTAATATTTTAATCAGTCAATATCTCACCTTCTCTCTCTTTAAATTTTTCAAAGGGGGGGGGTTGCAACCCCCGCAACCCCTCCCCTAAATCCGCCACTGCGTGTACAACAGTACGTATCATTTATAAATTTATGAAGACACGCAAAAGTTGTTGAAACTCCCTACTTTGGACAAACACTTCTAATCTTATGATAATCCTAAATTGGAGAACACTTGAATGTCATGCTTGAAATAAAAGATATAGTCATGCAGATTCGACAGTACCGGCTTCTCCTGCCTATAGTGCATTTCTCGAGTCAGTTAATGTGCTGTGATATCTAGCCTGTTCGCACACATTTTATACAATTTTTGAATTTAATCAATATTGTCATATAACACTCTTTGAATATTTAATCAATATTGGACATCATATAACACTTTTGAACATCAGTGTATTTTATGATTAAATTCAAAACTTATATGACACAACAAAACGAAGCGAATCTGCTTTCAAAATGAGTCGTTGACTCCTGAAGGAACATTGCAAGCCTAAAGTAAAGTGTGGTGCTGGTCATAAGAGCAAGAGGGCAAGCATTTTATTTTGTACGGAAGCGTACAGTGATCACATTTTAAATTCACTTTCAAACACTTTTTAAAAAAGGTTTAAATGTTACAGATTGAAGAATAAATTTTACATATTATTAAAGTGTAAATTTTACATTTAAACTTCCCACGGTAAACTGTAAATTAAAGTATAAAATATAAAAAAGGGCGAATAAAATAGTGGCCCTAGAGCGCCTCCGTATTTTTAAAATTCACTCGTATTTTTTTTTTTTTTTTCGATAAAGGGAGACTACTCGTGTGATCTTGTGGTGGTGAAATCACGTGGTAGTATGTACCACCAACAACGTGTTTATATTATATCTCATGCGCGACATTACAGGCATATCTGACTATTCAGACACGTTGCAAATTAAAATTTTATCATTTTGAATAAAAAATTAAAGTCGTAATTATGGCACGAACTCGCGATGTACGACACGTGGAGTTTGCGCATTTGGGTTTCAAGCGTTCGCGCGCATTTCCGGCATTGGTGCACATGGTCGACCCACAAATTCCTTTCCGGAAAAATAAATAGGTTTCGGTTGAGCAGCGATGGAACAAGTCCCCGCCGCCATGGATAGACACTTGGATGTAATACAGTGTCATAAAGGTTTGTTTCATATTTCAAATAATTAACGATTCGTGCATGTAAGACAACTTCAATATGTATTTTGACAAGTCTCCGGAGTGTGATTCTCTGTCATTCTCATGATATCTGATAATAGATGTTATAGTATCTTATTGTTTATAGAGAACACGTGGGGTTGATCAAGTTTATGTTTTATACTTTCACATGTTAAATACTTGACACATTGCCGTGTACACCAGTAAATAGATAGTTGTAAATATGACTACTAAAGTTCTGAATGTGAGAACAGATCGAAATTAGTAATGACATGAATTACAGAAGGTTTTATTGATAATGTAGCTTGTCATTGAAAATATTTAATCTGATTATAGATATTGTAATTTAGTTATAGAAGGGTTTGTGTGAATCACATTCAGATGTTGTTAAAGTATTAAAATGAACAGTAACTGTTGTATATGTGAAAGTTTGTACATGTCTAGATCTTGAGATGTGGAGCTTTAGGAGGTTGGTTTGGTAGAAACTTTACTTACGTGTACTTTAACGTTTTATCAGTTTTATCAATCTTTGTCGAGTGTACATGTCTAGATCTTGAGATGTGGAGCTTTAGGAGGTTGGTTTGGTTGAAACTTTACTTACATGTACTGAAACATTTTATCAGTTTTATCAATCTTTGTCAAGTTTCGAATTCATGACAGTGCTCGGAAATGGTATCTGTAATAAAAAACACAAGATTTGTACATGGTTCTAGAAACTTGTAGCCTGGGGACCTGGGGTACAACAGTAACTCTTGTAGCCATGACTGTCCCGAACTTGTATGTGTGTAGTGCTTAAAAGTGAGCTCTGCACTGCATGTGGAAGCTTAGAATCTGTGACTTATATGCCTGCCATGTGTATGCTTTTGGAATTGATTTGAAACTTTTTCTTTATTGCAATTGATGTTAAGCTATGAATGGAGATGGTTTGAAGCTCTGTATGCTGTAATGTGAAACTTTGTCAGGAATTTGAAGCTTTGTAAACCAGTAATGTCAAGACTTGTATATAACATATCCCTGATGTGAAGCTTTGTCAGTATTGTGAAGCTTTGTGTGTCAGTAATGTGATGCTTTATATGTCAGTGATGTGAGCTTTGTGTCAGAAATGTGAAACTGTGTGTCAGTAATGTGAAGCTTTGTGTCGGTAATATGAAGCTTTGTATGTCAGTAATATGAAGCTGTGTGTCAGTAATGTGAAGCTTTGTGTGTCAATAATGTGTAGGTTTGTGTCTGTGATGTGAAGCTTTATATGTCAGTAATGTGAAGGTTTATATGTCAGTAAGGTGAAGCTTTATATGTCAGTAATGTGAAGCTTTGTGTGTCAGTAATGTGATGCTTTATATGTCAGTAATGTGAGCTTTGTGTCAGTAATGTGAAACTGTGTCGGTAATATGAAGCTTTGTATGTCAGTAATGTGAAGCTTTGTGTGTCAATATTGTGTAGGCTTGTGTGTCTGTGATGTGAAGCTTTATATGTCAGTAATGTGAAGCTTTGTATGTCAGTAAGGTGAAGCTTTATATGTCAGTAAGGTGAAGCTTTGTGTGTCAATAATGTGTAGGTTTATATGTCGGTAATGTGAAGCTTAGTGTGTCAGTAAGGTCAGTAATGTGAAGCTGTGTCAGTAATGTGAAGCATTGTATGTCAATAATGTGAAGCTTTATGTGTCTGATGTGAAGCTTTGTCAGTAATGTGAAGCTTTTTAATTCAGTAATGTAAAGATTTATTTGTCAGTAATGTGAAGCTTTGTGATGCTTTGTATGTCTAATATGAAGCTTTTTATGTCTAATGTGAAGCTTTGTATGTCAATAATGTGAAGTTTTGTATGTCAATAATGTGAATCTTTGTATGTTGCGAGTAATTTACTCGAAAATGCGACCTAAAATGCTGAAATGGCGATCAAAATTTAGGCCTCAGTCGCCGCGTGGCGACTGTACAAATTACCAGTTCCGACTTTGTCAAAATCGTTTTCTGTTCCGGACATTACTTTTATGATCTAGGTTATCAGAGTGTTTGTAAATGTACCCTTTTTTTAATGACTGTGGCAATCGCTTTCTTGACTCGGATGTATATATCGGCATGGCCTCCGCCAAAAGGCAATCGTCTTTAAATACATTTGGATTCGGCAAACCAAGTGATGCTTCCACTTCCAAAGTACGAAAAACAGACGATATATCCTCGTCCAAAGTCTAGATAGACGAAACATCAAAACGATCGTTTGCAACTAAATGAATTTCCATGGTTGAGATTCGACAAGGAAACCCAACGAATGTTTTGTACTGTGTGTGAATCAGCACCGTCGATGGCGGGGAAGACAGACTTTGTTTCCTCAGGTTGCACAAGTTTCAAGAAAGAGTCACTTACAATACACTCGAAAAGCAAACGCCACTGTTTGATTCGTGATGACATTGTTGAAAGTTAAAATCGGGGAAGCACAGTAAAGCAGACTTTTGCTAGACAGGTCAGTAAACGCGATGAAAAAATGCAGTGATTTGTCAATAAACAACACTATGCAGTGTTAAATTTGTTGTTCTTTTATTTTTTTCATGCATGTAATTTTGGCGACTACTCTTAAAGGTTGTGGCGAGTAGTGTTCTGTAAATGGCGACCAAAATTTTGACCTTGGTCGCCATATGGCTACCAAATTCTGAAACCTACTTGGAGGGTATGTCAGTGATGTGAAGCTTTGTATGTCAATAGTGTGAAGGTTTGTATGTCAATAATGTGAAGCTTTGTATGTCAGTGATGTGAGGCTTTGTATGTCAGTGATGCGAAAATTTGTAAGCTGGTGGTTTGAAGCTTTTTATGTCAGTGATGCAATGTTTCCATTCCTGGTAGCCAAAATCCCCATTGGGAACTAATTTCTGAGGAATTCTTTCAAAAAGTAACCTATTTTAGCAAATTTGTGGAAAAATACTTTAAAAAGAGCTATATTTTCACAAATTTTGGAAATTTGGCTACTAATTATTTTAAATTTGTGGAAACCTAGGTGATGCAATATTTGGCTAATGACTTTTAGTCTAGGTGTTGGCGGAAAGCTTGTGAGCAATGTGAAGCATTGTTTGGAAATAGAAAATTATCTTTGTACATCAGTTATATAGTTTTTGATTACTTTGTATGTAACTAGACTTTACAAGGAATAGATCTAGAAGACTTGATAACTGACAGCCGATTTAAAATCAACTGTGTAAACCCATGTTGCTGCTTGGGTAATAATACACACATTTCTGCTATAACAATTAAGATAAAGGAATATGTGTATTATGGTGTGTATTAATCATAAATGGGTCCTTTTGCGAGTTTTAATGGCAGCTTGTAATAATCCTTTGAGAGTTTACCCTTATCTAACAATATACAGATGTACCATTCTGTTTATATATATATATAAATATCTGACAGATATACAATTGATATCGGTCTTAAATGTAGAATATCACAAAATTGGGCACTAATTAATTTGATCAAGTTTCAGTTAAGTTTATATCTTGTTTTAAGTGTATTTACTTTGCAATTGGATGGTACATGTGGTAGATTCAGTCTGTCTGACAAAGAACTGTCTTTAACTGGGGAATTCTTGCAATTGCTTTTTGATGAGGCCAGACAAAATGAAAAAATGTCTTCCAATTGTATTGAAGTGTATTTCTGCATTTTTACTTCTACACATCAGTGTTTTCCTTTAGAATCGACAACATGCAACACCTAAAACTCCAAATTGGCCAGTTATAATTAATGATATTGCCTTTAAAAGACTTGAAAATCATTTTTGGACTATTTGGCCCCCTTGCCCCCTGGTCTGTTGGATTAGTCAGTCTACCTCCTGCTTCAAATTTTATGGAGATCACAGACACATGCATTGGAAATTAGGGGTGTGCGATATTACCGGTATACCGGTATATTGCGGTATGGCAGGGTCGATACAATATACTGGTACGCAAAATAAAAAACCGGTATACCGCCGAAATTTAAAAAAATCAGTAGATTATGCTTTACGGTCATTATTTTGTTATTAACACTAAAAAGACTGTAATATAATCTTTATCTCGTAAGTGTTTGTCAACAAAATAAAGCGCCTCTGAGATACAGAATGTATACATGTTATAACCGATAATGGCAGACGACGAAGTAAAACTTTTATAAAAAACAAACGAGCAACGGCAAAAGTGTGGGAACATTTTAAATTTAGGCAAATAGCGGGGACAATTAATGAAAATATAGCAGTATGCCCTGTCTAACCCTGCAGACGTTAAATATGCTGGGGGTACAAGTAATCTTACTTCGCACATTCGCCGCCATCACCCAAACTTGGATGCCGGTTCGTTTATCTTTTAAGCATTTATTAACTTTGCAATATATTGCAATATGTATTGCAATATTTTCTCAAATATTGCAATATATTGCAATATGCTTTTTTCCCCAATACCCACCCCTATTGGAAATACAGATAAACAGAATTGTTGTATACATCATTTCATGTTCATTCATTCATTCATTCATTCATTCATTCATTCATTCATTCATTCATTCATTCATTTATTCATTCATTCATTCATTCATTCATTCATTCAAGAATATTTCATTTGTATCGTTCATGTTTTTGTCACTGAATTGTTATGGATAAAAAAGTGCTTGACAGATTGTACCAATACATGTGTAGGCTGTAAAGTAATTTGATCATCTAAATTTAGATGTATTTTCAATCAAGCTATAACAGTTATGCATATGCAGTGTTATTGCCACTAAATTTTACTGGATTTTTGACAAGAAACTTGTGTGTGTTCAACTGTGTTGTATAATTTGTCATTTTTCACCTTTTGTAATGACTGTCACACCTGATAAAGTGACTGTTTTAACTGGTATGTATATATAGAAGTATGTACCGGTATGTAAATATACTTGTAAGTAAATAGTTTCTTATCCCTGATCAAGTTGTAAAACAAATATTTTAATAGCTGGTATATAATGTGTTTGACATAATCCTTAACTGTTTAGTGGACTGGTAGGTAGGACTTAGAGCTGTAGTAGAGTGTGTCAAGTTTAACCTGGTCATGCGACCTTTAATTTGAATATCCAAACAGACATATCCATTTTGTAATTTAGGGGCTATATAAAGTTGATGTATAAGGATAGATGATAGTAATACTGGATACCTGGTGTTTATGGTAATGAAACATGCTATGTTACCTAAATCATACACTCGACTAGCTCAATCTACTATTCAAATTAAAGGTCAAACAGCCAGGTCAAATTTGAGATACTACACATACATATATAGCTACTGGCTATATGTAGTGATCTAAAACAAATTCTCAATCCATGCATAAGTAAATCTAAGGTACCTATACACAACAGTAGTGTTCTGTATTGAACCAGAGTCCTGGTCGAACCTTTTAAATAGCACAAAATTGGGTAAACTTCTGTTTTCTATACCTGTGGATTTTACTGTGCAGAATTTGTTGAGTTCCATCTATAACCTTCACTAAAATTTTAACTGCAGATAAAAGTCTAAAATGACAGTAAATCCATTTTGAACATTCTCCAAATTTTCTCATATTTGCTAATAGGAGTTTCATGTAAGGGAACTTTAGGGAAGTCTTCCTCAGAATTTACAGGCACAAGGAAAGAGTTATTGGCACCAGCTTTCCAGTCTGACTTAGGGGTCTTTATCTAAAGCACACACTTTACTCTTTAGGATCACAGTGTCTCTCACCACCTGGACAGAGCCCAGTGTGAGAATGTGACAGTGTCTCTCACCACCTGGACAGAGCCCAGTGTGAGAATGCGACAGTGTCTCTCACGACCTGGACAGAGCCCAGTGTGAGAATGTGACAGTGTCTCTCACCACCTGGACAGAGCCCAGTGTGAGAATGCGACAGTGTCTCTCACCACCTGGACACTCTCACCACCTGGACAGAGCCCAGTGTGAGAATGTGACAGTGTCTCTCACCACCTGGACAGAGCCCAGTGTGAGAATGTGACAGTGTCTCTCACCACCTGGACAGAGCCCAGTGTGAGAATGTGGCAGTGTCTCTCACCACCTGGACAGAGCCCAGTGTGAGAATGTGACAGTGTCTCTCACCACCTGGACAGAGCCCAGTGTGAGAATGTGACAGTGTCTCTCACCACCTGGACAGAGCCCAGTGTGAGAATGTGACAATGTCTCTCACCACCTGGACAGAGCCAAGTGTGAGAATGTGACAGTGTCTCTCACCACCTGGACAGAGCCAAGTGTGAGAATGTGACAGTGTCTCTCACCACCTGGGCAGAGCCCAGTGTGAGAATGTGACAGTGTCTCTCACCACCTGGACAGAGCCCAGTGTGAGAATGTGACAGTGTCTTCTCTCACCACCTGGACAGAGCCCAGTGTGAGAATGCGACAGTGTCTCTCACCACCTGGACAGAGCCCAGTGTGAGAATGTGACAGTGTCTTCTCTCACCACCTGGACAGAGCCCAGTGTGAGAATGTTACAGTGTCTTCTCTCACCACCTGGACAGAGCCCAGTGTGAGAATGCGACAGTGTCTCTCACCACCTGGACAGAGCTCAGTGTGAGAATGTGACAGTGTCTCTCACCACCTGGACAGAGCCCAGTGTGAGAATGCGACAGTGTCTCTCACCACCTGGACAGAGCCCAGTGTGAGAATGTTTGTTGCCTCTCTTTCTGAAGGTCAGTGGTTTTATCCTGGCACTCAGGTTTCCTCCAGTATCCATTAACTGACCACCTCGATATTATACTAGCATTTGAAAGATTCTGGACTGGAACTTAAAACTTCACTCCTTCTACATTATACTCCAGTTTGACCATGGGGTTTGATGACCGGTCTAAAAAATGAATCTAAATGTCTTACTGCCTACAGGTATTTTTGAATTCTATTTGGGCAGATTCAAGTCGGAGAAAGCTTGTAAGATAACATTCTGAAGTTCTGTACTGTGCTATTATACGTTGGTTTCCTCTACCACATCTTAGAACTGACCTCCATGGCGATATGTGAAATGTTGTTAATTTTGGCATAAAGCACTATTATTTCACCCTACTTTACTCTCCAGTTTGGCCTAAATTGGGTCTCTTTCTTGGACTGTGCAATTTTGCAATGTACAAGAACATAGATTTAATGCAGGGTAATTTACTGGTACAGTGGTACACTGTACTAGAATTGAGTCATTACTAGAGCATCTTGTATCTTGTATGGTACTATAATTGAGAGTCATAACTTGAGCATTTAAGACATGATTCAGATTTAAAAAAACTGACACTAAAATACTATAGTAGTAGTAGCAGGTATAGTTTTATATAAAAGTATTTCACAGGTATACATGTATATATAATGCTTTTTGTACACTTTTATGTAGATAATAAAGTTTAAGAATTTTAATTGCAAGGTTGGTATTTTCACAGTCCACTGCTTGTGTTTTACAAAGTGGTTTCATTGATAACTATGCTAGCTTAATGTGTGGTTTAAACATTGTTATATATTAACTAAACAAAGAATTGGGAACACTTCTCCTGGTAATAGTTGCTTCTACAACCACCACCATCACCACCACAATTTCTGCCTAGGTAGCCCTTTGAATAGATTTAATGAAGGCAAAAGTTTTCAAGATAGGCATAAAATATGGCAACAACACATTTTCAGCCATTGTGATTAAATAGAAGCAAAATCTAAAAAAAACAAAAACAAAAAAACAGCTTTTACTGGTTTCTGTTGGTTGATGCTTTTAAAGAATTTTGAAGAAATTGTCGTACCTGCAACTGCCAAACATTCCCTTCTCTATTTTAAAAAAAAGGTGGAGGAGGAAAAAGGAAAAAAAAAAATAAAAAAACAGCAAAAACAAACATTGAATAATTACTGGACTTTTATAGGTTATAGATTTGCTTTTAGGGTATTATTGCCAATTATATAGATATTAAATGATATAGTGACTATGTTGTATGACTTTAGGGAGTTGTAAGAACATTGACATGGAGTTCAAATGAAGCATGTGAAGTCACTATAATTAACAACAGGTAGTTGTTGATATAAATACTAGATTGGTTTGTTCATGTTGATTAGCTCTGTTAATATACAATAAACAATATTAAACTTAATGTTTAATGTCAGAAATCCTGGTATGTCAGAAATCTTGGTATGACTTTTTTGACATGAAGGTCTTGTATAGACAGTAAATTTATACAAGTTTAAAGGGGTCAGCAAGTTTCAAAATTAAGACCAGTCTTCAGGCAATAGATCATGTGCACCTACTATTGAATTGCAGCATTACTTTTGAAGAAAGTGGAATCTTTGAAGGGTGTTGACAACCTTAAAAGTTTTAACAGTTTAACATCTACATGGTTACACACCCAAAGAGAGAAAGAGAGGGAAATAATTTCAAAGAAAAGGGGTTAGGAGGTTATACATAAAAAATGGCATCGATGGATTGAATTTCATGTAATTTGTACACAGTAAAACCTTAATTCTTTGCCACCATTTGTTCACTCAAATATTGACATTATAAAGGGGTTTGGGGAAAAAACAACGGAGGCTTATAATAAACAAATACATAGTACAAATAGATTTTGGGACTTCAAAATAGTGCAACAATATTAGTAGAAGGAGTTCCATATGCACCCTCAGCTAAGATTTTAATTTCCATTAAAAAAGCCTAAAAATGACGGAATCAATCAATTTTGAACATTTCCTTGAAAAATAATTTTACATAGAATGTAATAGGTGGGGTACAAAAGGAACTCTTAGTGTTATCCAATAAGGGACATGACAAAGTTATCAAGAGGAACAGTGGTTTCATAAAAGTCAGCAAGGCAACAAAAGTTGTCTACAACTTGTTGGGATTTGGATTAAGTTAATCACCTTCAATTTCACTTTGTTCGCATTTTGCAATACCGTTTACTCCATACTTGCTGCCTACTGTAGGATATTTGTCTTTTTTTTTTAAATTTACTGAAAAGACAGGGGGATTATAACCAGGATTTACTGTATAAGTCTGTTTTATTTTGCTACAATTTGTTGATGAATTGTTATAAGTATTTTAGAACAATGTGACATTATATTGTAGATAACACTTCCAAGTAATAAGGAAGCAATGTAGTTATATTAAAGTAGATTTTATATAAGTCTGTTATTGTGTGTGACTGTATTACTCAGTGGGGTGTTAAAATATCACAAAAATAAACTTAACTATAAAAATAACAAGTGTGTGAAAATTGTAGAAAAATAAAACTCTTTAGATCTGTAGTATTTTCATATTAAAATAAAAAGTGGGATATATAGAAAAATACTGCAAAAGCAGTCTGAGTTCTCATGGGTTCAACTTTTCCCAGGTCTGAGGTCCGGGACCTATTGATTTTTACATTGGAACCCTTAATATTAAAAACGAAAAAAAAAAAAAAAATCCAATGGACCTGTCTTTTTACCTAATTAAAAGAACCAACTATCACATTATTCTCTGATAACATAATTGCACATGGATGTTGGACTGTCAAAAGTTAATGCAAGACCTGCCAAAACCAAAGACAAAAGGTCCCGGACCTTCCATCACAAAACATTACCACTATTTTGAACCCCTGGTTCTGTTCAAAGTGGGGTAATGGATTATTTTAAACCTTTACACAAGTGACCATAAGAATAAGCTTTTAAGCTTTTCACTGATTTAATCATATTATGGTTTATAAAAGAACACTTGCACAATAAAAAGATAAAGATCACATTTCTACACCTGCAGAATTACTTACCTGGGATAAATCCTGATTTGTATCACTACTAGATATGGGTATATTTCCCTTCCTAAAGCATTGTACACACCCTCATTCAAAAAATATCAATCTTTATTCAAGTTCTATCAAAATTAAACATAATTTACTTCACAAACACTGTGACTCTGATACAGTTGACACGTTATCTCGAACTCGACAGGGAAATGCAAAAAGTTCGACTTATCCGGAGTTCGAGATAACCGATGTTAAAAACGGCAACAAAAGGGAAGTAACTCGTACACGCCTACCGGAAGTCGCTTTCGGTTTTCGACTTCCGGTTTTATCTTGTCAAACTGTGTGTCATCGGCATTGACATTTTAAGATGCAATGATAAATGATTCAATTATGCATTTTGTCTTTTAAGATTAACTTTAATTACTCAAATCTGTCAATAACTGATTGCGCTATTGTTATTAGCCGACAAATAGTGAAGTCCACTTTGGTCTCCATACCAGTTTCGCTTAGTGTACTTTAATCACCCCAAGCTTCCGGTTGTATTGAGTAATGTTCACATCACACGCTTTCGGCAGCCATGTTCAGCTTGGGAGTAATTATAACACCTGCTAATCTCCTTGATGGTTTAATTGCTTATGCAAGGGATAATAATTAAGGGCTTAAGGAAATTGGGAGGTCAGTGCAATGTTGTAATTTTAAAATCAACACGAGGCCGACAGTCAAATATTTTATTTATGTCGGAATGTGTTTTTTCTACCAAAAAATCTGTAGGCATTGACAAATTTGATTTTCCTAAATTTTTTGTTCGAGTTAACGAGTGTCATTTTCTTAGGATTTTCATTCAAGGGGACGAAAATATTGTTCGACATATCCGATAATTCGAGATATCCGAGTTCGAGATAACTGGAGTGATTTTGATTAATAAAGAACAACTCTGTTCGGACTTTTTAAAAAAGTTCGAGATATCCGGTAGTTCGAGATATCCGAGTTCGAGATAACGAGATTCAACTGTAGTTATTATTTGAAACTACAACTATAACTGGTGATGTGCTGATATAAGTGAATTACTAGATATAAAATTTAATTTCACCAATTCTTTCATGTTGAAGACAATCCAGGTATTGAAGCCAAAGCATGTTCTTGTGTGATGATGCAATAAATTAAGAAAATGAGGTCTTTGTATATTGGCTACATCCATGTATAGATACAGATCATTATAGATACAGAAATGTCCATGTAATACCCCAAATTTCATTGATTTCAATAAAGCCAGCAAAACGGCAGAAGTGTCTGCTACTTTTTTTACCCCCTGCAAACAAAGTTTAGGGGGGTATCAGTGCTTCAGATTGTTTTTACAGATAGTGGGCCACAAGGGCCCACCAGGTCCAATAACAAGGGGTCATTTCTTGTTATAGTGGGTCATGTTTTGCCACATAATTAAATGTTATGCCACGACCACGTGACTGAAAGTGAAAGTCGGCACTTGACATCTTCATATAATGCACCAAAAGCGATCTTGTCATCTGCTAATTTATACTTTGTTAACCTTTACGATATATTTTAAACTCTTTCAACTCCATGATTCATTTTATGTATCTACTTCTCTGCGCTTTGTGTTGTTTTAAAAAATGTGAATAGAGTCGTCTGCATCTCATAGCCATGGTTGCCGCTAGCATATTAAATGAACGACAACGTCCGAGGTCATAAAAAGTTTTATTACGAGTTCTCCCCCTTTGAATATTAATGTTAATAACCGACGCATAGAGCAAAGAGAAGGGGCTTGTCGGGAGTCCTGTCTACATGCTGATTATGAGATAAACAAAGATGCTAGAGATTTTCCGATAGAAAACGAAAACAGAAAGTCAAATCGGAAAACCGCATGGAATCTAATATGTAGTTTTGGGAAGAAATTATTAACGATCAATTTGGCTAAGAAAAACCATGCGCCACGTGGACCCATTAGAAGAAAATGTTATGCGCCATTTTTTAAAATAATGCGGGATTGGCGCGGGCGCACCGACAATCTGAAGCACTGGGGTATATAGGAATCGCCCTGTCTGGGTGTCTGTCCCAATATCGTGTCTGCTCCATATCTTCCATGTCTATGGATGGATTTTGATCAAACTTGGCACAAATGTAAACCAACACAAGATGATTTGTCGCATACAAAATTTATGTGCATAAGTCAAAGGTCAAGGTGAGGAGGTCAGTGTTTCCGGGCACTGGGTATTTGGCTCTCAAGAGACGGTTCTAGTTGGAATTGGATTAATTTTGACATCTAGACACCCACTTTCAATATGTTTACATTTGCAGTACATATCACTTCATGCTTGCTGCTAACTTTAAAAAATTTGTCTTTGACCTGAAAATTTACTAGAGTGGCTGATCTGAACTAAATTATAAAATTTGTTATATTGTAATAACTAGATTTTGACATTGTAGGCAAATACTGTCCTTAGAGAATGATGTTTTCAGAATGAAGAAATTTCTCAGCAGAAAAATGGCCAAAATATAAAACAAAAATACTAGAGTATTCTAAAATGTAAATATTGACTAAAGTAAAATTTGCAGTTTGTAGGATGTTAGTATTAGAAGCACTATCTATTGAATTTATAATTAAACATATGTTAACTTATTTGGCATTATTCCAGTGGCGTTATCAATATCCAGCAATTATTTTAATGCATCTAGTTAATTTTGATATAAACCTCAGCAGTATACCGAGGAGAATACTGCCTGATGTATAGAAAAACCAACACTATAAAATATATTATCTTCTACATACACCTGACTTCTCCTGTTACCCGACCATGCTGGTTAAATGAAGCATGTAAAAATCTATATATAAAATAAACAGAAATAACTGATTTTATATACATACACTATACATGTATAAATTATGATATTTAAGTGAAATGATTTGAGGTTATTTTTGGTTATATGGAAGATAACGATTTCTTAAAAGGTTAAAAGTGAATGAACAAATGTTGTTGGGGAAAAAACGGTGTAATTTGCCTGCATATCTACACATATGGATAAAAGAAAAAACAACTTAATACATATGGCTAAGAGAAGAAACAGCTTTATATTGGGTGCCAACACTTTTGCCAAGAATATTAAAAAAAAAAAACCAAAAAACATAAATAAAAAAAATTGCTGCTATTAACACTCTAAAGCATGTTTACACCAATATCCATATGCAACTGTTGATCGACTAACAGTTACCAAAAGCTGTTGTCTTACACAAGCTATTTGGTAATACAAAAGCACTTGTCTTGCACAAGTTATTTAGCAAGATAAATTGTCTTTCACAATTTATCAGGCAAGACACAAGTACAAGTAATTGTCTTGTACAAGTAATTGGGCAATACAAACTCTTCTCTCTTTGTATGGGGGGAATCAGTGGCTGAAAGTTAATGGTTCCTTGTTCAGTTAAGCAACTACTGGTATTTTGCTTCAGCTGGTGTATATATAGAAAATTTTCAATATTAAACAAAAAGTGCATGAACTCCCCAGAATTTAAGCTTTGAGGTATCTGGGAGTTTTAAGTTTTGAATTTGAATTTCTAAATTAAAAACATTGGTATAAAATATGGTCTTTTAGTTATACATGGCATTTGATTAACACCATTTCAAGTTATCCAAGTTATACTGAAAATTATATTCACTAAGTACTTTTGTACAGTTTTTTTTTTTTTTTTAGAAAAATGTGAATAGCATGCCATATAAAAAACACCTAAAGCATTATGAATGTATAAGAAGTTGAAAGTGCCGTAGGTGTGGTACTGTCATATATATATGTTAGTAAGGTTAAGATAGTCATATAAAGATCATGATAGACAATTAGACAATTATTATGTAGTACTGACAAGTACCTGTTTTTGTAAGGCCAAATTAAAAACAAATATCTGTAGTTTTGGTAATAGTCTTAGTGATATTAGCCTAGGGTGGCAGGCAGGGTTATCAGGCAATTATTGTGTAGTACTGACAAGTACCTGTTTTTGTAAGGCCAAATTAAAAAAAAAATATCTGTAGTTTTGGTAATAGTCTTAGTGATATTAGCCCAGGGTGGCAGGCAGGGTTATCAGGCAATTATTGTGTAGGACCGAGCAAGTCCTAGTAATATTAGGCATGTGGTTAATGTGTTGTACATAGGTTATATAAAGCATAGATTCTGACTTTATCCCCATCCTCACCTGATACATTATTGAGAAGTGATTCTGACTGTAATGGTTATAACCCCCCATCCCCATCCATGCCTGATAAGTTATATTGAGAAGTGATTCTGACTTTAATATAGATATAATCACCCCATCCCCCCCCCCCCCCATCCCCACCCCATAAGTTATATTGAGTATATTGAGAAGTGATTCTGACTTTAATGGTTATAACCCACCCCTCCATCCCTACCCCCACCCGATAAGTTATATTGAGAGGTGATTCTAACTTTTAACTGCACTCTTCATTAAAATTTAGGGTTGTTAAGGTAATTGGAACCATGTATGTTATTATTTGTGCCTAAGTAAGGATAGCGATAAAACTATGTCATACTTTACTTTTAGATGGACAGTAGCTTTAGGTCATTCTGTAAATTCATCATTGTATGTACACATAGATATTAGGAAAACAACATTGACCTGTCCGTTTGACCTTTGATTTAAATATTCATTATGGACAAGTTAATTCAAGTAATAGGAATAATGAGTGTATATTTCATATACCTGATGTGAACACTAATCATGGACAATGTGTATATGTGTTAACTGTGAATCCTAACGCTACCCTCCTACATGGATATTCCTAATGAAAGGTCAAACAGACAGGTCAATGTTGTTTGTCTATACATACTGAGGTATGTAGTGTATAAAGTCAGCCCTTAATAAATATCACCTTAAAGGTATTTAATAAAAACATCAATCCTAATCAACCCTCTATCACCTTAGTAAATTTGTCATCAGTACTAAAATAAATGTTGGTTTAAATCCTAATTGCATTCTTTAAGAGTAGAAATATATGTATATGTTCTAAGTTCTAACTATCTAAAATATTTTAATATTGTTAAAATCATCCCTTTATTTAATGTAATCGGTAAGATTCAAACTCCCAATGAAAGCGATTATCATTCTTTATAATATTCAGGGGTGGGTACATTCAGTGTGGATTATACTTACTGCCTTTTAGTTGCCCAGTTTCATGCAAGATAGTTTGTTGTGAAGGCATTAGTCTACTTGTATTAAACTAATTGTTATATTTTCAAATTGATAGAGCATTTGCTCGAGCGTTAGGAAGGTGGGATCTGACCAATAAACCAGTAAATAAGTTTCCATTTCATGTAGCCAAAATTACCATTGGCTACTGATTTCCAAGAAATTATTTTTAAAAAAAAGTAAATTATTTTAGTGAATTTATGGGGGGAAAATTGTAAAGAAGTGAAATTTGGTTTCTAACAATTTGTGAAAACCTAAAGTATAGTGACCATTTCTGTAAGAAGCAGTTCCAATTAGAATAAAATGTAGAGTACCTTAGTACAAGCATGACATGGTATAAAAATGACCAATTGTCTTCAAAGGAGGCTGCAATGGCCTACTGGATAAGACGTCAGTCTACAAATCCAAGGTCTCTCACCACTGAGTTCAAGTCCCGCTCAGACCACATGTGGGAAAGGGAATTTTCTTTGCTGTTTGCCTTTATTGGTTTACCCGGTATCAGTATAATGTGACAAAGGGAGTGGTACACTTGTCTGCCACATACTGACTCGGTGAGGTAGCACCTGAAAGTCGCCCTGAGTGTGGGTTGGTACAAGGCAGACCATAAAACACTCACTCGTCACATGCATACAAGAAATTGTTCATAGATTAATCCATAGTTTAATAGAGTAATTCTCATTGTAAGTAGTTGAAAAATTGCTGATGCAAAGTTAAGCAACATTGATCAACAACAACATAATTGTCTTCAATATGCTTTTCCTTTACTTATAACGTGAATGTGAAATATTTTTGACTCTCAAGTTTTCAACATCTAAATATCATTTGAACTTGTCCAAAAGTCTCTTTTTCACTACAAATGAATTGTTTGTTTCAATCTTTGGTATGTTTGATCATTAGTTTTGCAATCTTGTGTAATATTGAGTTTGAAAGGTCAAATTTGGACAGTTTCTAATTATTTTTTTCTGCTGAAAGTAGGTCACTATCTCATGAGTATGACCTACTTTTTAAAATCAGTTAATTTTGTGGTAAGTATATATAACAAAGGCCCTACCTCACGGTCTGGTAGCTAGATTTATTTATCAGTTTGATAAAAATGTGAAATATTTACATAAAATTAGATTATACATTCATTCAAAGCTTATACAAAGTACTATTTATAAATTTCAGATGGTGGCATACTTCTTGGGGCATCAAGTTTAACAGGCCGCTATTGGCTGGGATCACTGTGGTTTTATAATAATCCAGAAAATGCTCCAGATGTGGAAAAGTGTACAGGTGGAGTACAGCTTGAGGCCGGACTAAGTGACGCAAAATGGGTTGAAGCATGCAGAGTGTTTGTTGGTCTTGATACAGGTGATTACTTTTTACACTTTAACTTTAGAAAAGCCTTAATGGGGTTTGTCGCTGTACCATATGATACCTCTAATGTTTTTGCAGAACACTTATTTCCAATGGATATGGAATAACATAAGATGACGTTTTCCCGTAGAAATGACGTCATTCCGGGAACTTGCAACGTTAACACATTTTCCAAAACGTTAAGAGCTAGTAATTACTTGGTACAGGGATGAACCCCATTGGTGGTAGCATGATCTAACCTAGCTTACAGATCACAATGTCTCACCACTTGGGTTCATATCCTACACTGGGACAGATCTTAGTCTTAGAAAGTGTGTCAGTTTACTTGCCAAAGGTCTGGTTTCATCCCAAAACTGACCACTTTCAAATTGCAAGAAGTGAAATGGCTGGGGTGTAAAACAGCATTCAAAACAACCAACATATAAATTTCTCCATCATTCATCTCAATTTGCTTATTAACCAAGTTAAAAATAACAGCCTACCCAACAGCTAGATTCTAATTTTTTGGTGGGCACAATGGTCTTTAGGCAGAAAATCCATTCCATGGATAACAAAATTATGTCGTGTATTAAAGAATTTTGAACAAATCAAGATCAAGCCTGTCAAAGTTTTGAGAATGTTTTACCCATGTTACTGTAATTGTATTAATTTTAGCAGTGTATAAATTTGAGCTATTTTACGCAATGATACAGTTGATAAAGGTACTTGCCCTTCCATAGCACTCAGCCTCACTTCCCTGGTAGAAGTTCACATGTTTGATCAAATTTGTCAGTTTCAAAGTTTTTACATTGCTTTAGGATTGAGATTTGTACATGGATTAGTAAGTTTGTTTTTGATTGCGCTAATTTAAACCTGGTGACAAATTAAATATGATCACAGTGCACACATTGATCTGCAAGATTGACGACAATTCACTTCCATGCGAATTTACCAATATTATAATGTGCACTTTACATTATTAACTTAAACGTAAATAGGTCAAATAATACATGTACATTTTTTACAGGTGGTGTGGCTATGTGGCAGTTAGAAGATAATTTTAGTACCTTTGTACACCAGCATTCAGCCACAGATCATGATGATCTTGTTAATTCTGTCAGTGTGTCAAGTGATAAAAAATCTGCTGTATCTGGGAGTAGAGATTGTTGGTAAGTTTTACATTTAGAATTCAAACCTCAGTAAAGGCCCTCTGGATACTTGTACTTCATTTACAGGTGCTCTTCATAACACTAATATGAACATAGTTTGTCAGGATTTCTGATACCAGTTACTGTAAACTGACTTTTATTTGCGGGATATTTACTTTCACAATTCTCTTATTAAAAGCATTTTGTGACTATTTATTTTCATGATATGGGAATTAAGTGAACATTTGAAATTAATGAAAATATTTTCAGAAACAAATTTGTGACCATTAACTTTTGTGATTATTTTGTCCTTGCGAAACATGCAATAGTTAATCACACACAAATAAAAGTTGGTTTACAGTAGTATTTAAGAAGTGACATTCTGATCATGGTATTTCAAGGGGTTATGAAAGATAGTGTGGCATGTGACAAATTCAATGAAGGGCTTTGCCCTTCATTTTGAATTTGGCAAGCACCACACTATCTTTCATTACCCTATGAAATACCATGATTAGAATGTCATTTCTTATATTTACAATAAATATTTTGTACCTTGGCGCTATTTTTTCCATATCTGCGCGTGTGATATAGAGTTTTTAGCCATGCAAGATCGGCGTATCTCACATGACCACGCGCCCCCCTGTGTAGGACATGACATAATATTGCGGGAAAATTGATACACATCAAGGGTCATGACCCCATTGTCTTTCATTGGGAATTGAAATACAATTGCTTCTGTATGTTTCATCGAAGACAGGTACAGTCATATTGTAAATATAACTTGTTAAAGACAAGTTTTGGCACCTTCTTGAAGGCATCGTGGTAAATGCATGTTTCCATGATAAACTGAACCTGTCAATAAAGACCACATAATGGTTGTCCACCAAAGTGGTTCTTATATAGCAGGTGCCCTTTTACTGAAATGTTTTACAGGACATGTACTTACTAACACATTTTCAGTACATTTTATACTTTTCGACTTAATTATCTTGTTTATGAGACAATCTGTGTTAACAAATTGTTAAAGCATCAGCCATGCTGAATGCTTTATAGCGATCGTTGGATTTTTTCGTATTTAGCGCCGCTCTCATTTCACCTTGACAGCCAATCAAATCCTTCGTTTCGACTGAAATTACGGGAATTTCCATATAGGGTATCCCAGGTATGTATAAACTCTAATCTGAGTGATTGGGGCTCCCGGAAAGTTACGAAAACAATGTTTTCATCATGTACACATGTGCCGATCTGAAATGTATTCATACGCGTATTAGTCCGTAATTGTTTTTGCTGGATATATATTTTTAATTCTTCACTTTTGTATAAAAACCATAAAAATCCATGAAGTATACGCCCCTCGGAAAGCCCAACAAAGATGACGATCTTGTCAGTTCGCGCCGACGTTCTTCTTTTTGACCTACAGTGCTGTACATGTGGTTGTTTTACAGTCGCCGCCATATTGGATTTTTTTAATTTACGCAAAGTGACATAGATAAATAAACACAAAGTATGCTCATTAAACAGTTTTTAAGTTAAATAACTCCAAACATGGATCACATTTGATGATAAATTATATATATTTTTTTAAAAATTGATTGTCAATAATATTTCGTGTTTGGGATATCCCGACCTGGTTCATTAATATTCATCATAACGTCACGAGGATTTTCCCGCTTTCATTGGGTATTAAAATTCATTCCTGTCAGTTTGCCGGTAGCGAAATTATGCATAACAAAAAAGTAGAAATCAAAGATTATTCCCAAAAATGTGATACGAAACTGAAAGAAGTTTATTTACAAGTTATTGGCTATGTTGATAAATCGTTTGTGACTCGTGAAGTTGTGTAGGATATCGATACCGTAGTTCGTATGCAAATTAGCCATGTGTTTGGGGGCATGGCATTTGACACCCGATGCCCCTGCTTAAATGTATTCACATAGCGTAGTGACTGACCTTTTTAGTCCAGTGCACCCTTGCCCCTTTTAAAATGATCATGACACCCTGTCCTTTTCAGTTATCAGTTTAATATAAAAACGACATGCTTTATTCTCGAATCTCTGCTACATACTTCCGATCTTCCGCACACACTCCACTTCTCACCATATGTCTCCGAAGACAGACAATTTCATCATCAATGTTCATTTAAATACCCTTTCCAGTTGTTTATTTTGAAACAACAAAATAAATCGCAAGAAGGAACAACTTGAAATCAAAATCTAAACAAAACTGAAAAAAACGATGTTTTAAAATTTTCAGATAAAATTTATTTACCTTGTTACAAGTCCTTATTAGATCGTTTTACAGTGGATATCCGATTAAAGTTGTTGTCAGTAGTTTAATCCATGGTTTTTACAACCTTTAATTTCCTTTAATGAAGCCATGTTACTTTATTTCACATAAAATGTGGCCACTGGACATGAGGAAAACTGATTGTGCTTTCTTAAGTTCTTCCGATTTCTAGAGCACCGTTGGTGAAGTAGAACAGAAACTAAGGGCGGGGAAAATATGGTACCAATCTTGTGAACTCAACTCCTCTTACAGTTTTCAACCAAAAACCTTGAAACTTCACAGAATGTTTCTATATATATTGAGGATGTGCACCTGACTTTATGGAAATATTTCAAGATTTTTTCCCCATTTTTCAAGACTTTGAAACTTAGTCACTTTTTAGCAAGTATTTGAATGGGGGTACCTACTTTGTGAACTCAACTCCTCTTACAGATTTCAACCAAAAACCTTGAAACTTCACAGAATGTTAATATATATATTGAGGATGTGCACCTGACTTTATGGAAATATTTCAAGATTTTTTCCCCATTTTTCAAGACTTTGAAACTTAGTCACTTTTTAGCAAGTATTTGAATGGGGGTACCTACTTTGTGAACTCAACTCCTCTTACAGATTTCAACCAAAAACCTTGAAACTTCACAGAATGTTAATATATATATTGAGGATGTGACCTGACTTTATGGAAATATTTCAAGATTTTTTTCCCCATTTTTCCAGACTTTAAAACTTAGTCACTTTTTAGCAAGTATTTGAATGGGGGTACCTACTTTGTGAACTCAACTCCTCTTACAGTTTTCAACCAAAAGCGTTGAAACTTCACAGAATGTTTATATATATATTGAAGATGTGCACCTGACTTTATGGAAATATTTCAAGATTTTTTCTCCATTTTTCCAGACTTTGAAACTTAGTCACTTTTTAGCAAGTATTAGAATGGGGGTACCTACTTTGTGAACTCAACTCCTCTTACAGTTTCTCTTAAATTCAAAGTAATTTTATTGTAACATTTTAGTTGTCTAAATAATAATCAATTAATTTTCAATTAATCCTATTCAGAAATATTTCCCCCTTTTGTACTCAATTCTTGTCAACGAACTTTTTTGAAAGAGACAGTTGCCTGGACAACTTCTGTAATTGGGAGGTACAGATTATTAGCTTATTGTGTCAGGATGGTTTATACCAATTCAGGCTTTTGAAGCTCACTTGGACAATTTATATATATTCAACAATAATTTTAAATACATTTAAATTATTTCTAAAACAAAGGTTTTATTTTTATTTTTATTTTTTTCAAATTAATTGTGAATTCAATGAATAAAATTAATGACTTCAACAATGGTTAATCTGTCAGTTGCAAGTCAAGGGAAATAGCTGGTCATGGTGAAAGTTTTTTTTTTGTGATGATGACACTATGGTGATGATGATGTGGCATGATGATCTGGTGAAGATGATGACAATAATAATGATGATGATGACATTCAGTTCTGCTGCTGCCGATGATGATGATGATGATGTCACCATGATGATACGACATGAGGAGATATAATGATGATGATAATGATGATGATGATGATGATGTCACCATGATGATGATGTGACACAAGGAGATATGATAATGATGTTGATGATGGTGATGACATGAGTTCTGTTGATGCCGATGATGATAATGATTATCATGATGAAGAAGATGATAGTGATGGTGGTGATGAAAATAAGCTCTGCTGCTATGAGTGATGATGGTGATGATGACGATGTGACTTGACGAACTATGATGATGATTATGATGGTGACATGAGTTCTGTTGCTACCGATGATGATGATGGTGGCAATGATGACATTCAGTACTGCTGAGCGCTGCCCATAGTATGATGATGATGATGATGATGATGATGATGATGATGATGATGATGATGATGATGAAGATGGTGATGATGATGATGGTGGCAATGATGACATTCAGTACTGCTGAGCACTGCCCATAGTATGATGATGATGATGATGATGAAGATGGTGGTGATGATGATGATGGTGGTTGTGATGACATTCAGTTCTGCTGCTGTCAATGATAATAATAATTTACGATAATGATGATAATAACAAAGCCAATGTGTTCATGCTGATGATGTGACATGATGATGACATTCAGTACTGCTGCTGCTGATAATGATGATGATTATGTGACACGAACAGCTATGATGATGATGTGACCATATTAATGATGTAACATGAGGATTTCTGAAAATGATTAATATAATGGTGGTGGTGATTGTCATGGCATGGGTTCTACTGCTGCTGCTAATGACGACGACGATGATGATGATGATGATGATATCTTCATGTTGATGATCAAAATGTGATATGAGGAGTGATAATGATGATGATGGTGGTGATTATAGATCCAGTTTGGGTTTTCTTCCAGTCAACTGCGTTTTAGTGGAGTTATGCCCCTTTTACTTTGTGAATTTTATCAAAATGATGGTTTCTCTGGACTTTTTTCCGTTACGCTTGAGATATTTCACTCAGATTTGGGGTCGGGTCTTTAGTAGCCTCTCTTGGTTTTTGAAAAATTTAAATTTATATTTATGCGAATTACTTAGTTTACTCAATTGATAAACATTGCGTGTCATGTCCATTTTGACCATTGTAACATATTTATACGTTAGAACCTAACAACTTGCATAAAAAGCAGACTTGTTGTTAGAAGCCTCCCGATCACAGTATCTATTATTTGCATGATTTTCATTTGTTACTGATTCATTAGACAAATCTCAGTTTCAAGTGCACATTTTTTTTTATCAAATTGCTCAGTTTAGCTGATGCTTCAGTACCTTCAGTACTTTGATTTTTAATATAAGAATTACAAAAATTTAGCCTTGTTAACTTAATAAATGACAGTAACAACCTTGGTTTTATGATGATAAAGAGATTTTAATTGATGGATTGAATCTTAAATACAATTTGGTTTTATTTTTTGTGAAATAAATTTTAAGCTTTTTGACCTTGACACAAAAAGTGGGTTTTGTTTTATATAATTACATTGTAGTTTTGTGAAATAAATTCTGGAATTATTAGTAGTTTTAGGAGTTAATTACTGTTTAATTCAATTTAGTGTTTTGCGAAATTTCAATGTGTTTTATCCTGATGCAAAAATATAGCCTATATTGATATAACTGATGTAATTTTGTCTAAAAAATTCCAGAATTAATTAGTAGCAGCCATGAGTTAATTAGTATTCGTGACAGTTTATATCTTCTTATAAGGAAGTCGTTAAGGTTGCATACCTGTCCTTGTCAAGGTAGATGGTAGACTTGTTATCCCTAAAATATTCATACTGGGCCTTGCTTACTACAATAACTTGTTTCAGGAGTTAAATATTTATTATATTTTTTGCATATCATTACCAGTAATCTGCATGTTATTTAGGTACTCTGTAGTGTATATGTGTTTCAAATATAGGGGGTACCTGGCTAGAGTTTAATACAGTGGACAATGGTGTTTTACACCTTAGTCAAGATTCTTTCACTTATATCAAGGGCATCAGTTTTGGGATGATGGAGGAAACCAGAGTACCTGGACTAAACAGACATTTGGCAAGCAAATTGAAAGATTAGTAAAATTGGGTTCTTTCCCCAGGGTGGTTTCAATCTAGGCTGCTGTGATCAATAAGTACCCACTTAAAACCACATAAGCCACAGATGCCCCTATATATAGGGTAGAGTTGAAGAGGATAGAAACTTACACCAAAGTGCAGAAAAAATAACTTCAGAACTACTGTTCACAAAGATTGAATTAAATTTGCAAAGTGGATGTTAGGTCTACGTCATTTGAGAAAACAATTCACAAGTTTATTCCTTTGATGCTTTTACAATTTATTTGAAAATATTTAATATGTATAATTGATATGGATGGTTGATAAGTTTGTGCAGCAATTAATCCTAGATAGATTTTTGTATTCATATGTAATTTTGACAACAGGTGCTTTCAATCATGGAGAGAAGGACTGCAATTTTCAGAATTTCAGGCGTCAATTTTTTCAATTTTTCAAAATGTCACAAAAACAAATTTTGTTTTTTGCTTGACACATTATTCCTTGTGGTAATATTGAGTCATTGACATATAACTCCCATATTGGTGGTATATGTTGAAAAACAGTTTTATCCATTTTCATGTATTCTTAAATTTTTAAGAATATTTTGACATTAAACTTGTAATATTTTAGTAACCCCCAGGGCTTTGAAATTTTACCCACAAATAACACTTGAGATTTTAGATAACTTATAGATGGCCCTTGTAATCGTTTCAAAATTTATAACATCTGGATACAATTATTTGATGAAATACAGATCTATATATAAATACTGCAGAATTTGTGGCATTTAAAAAAAAAAACATCTACTACAGAAAATCTCTTTTAAGATTTCAAAAGTCATT
Organism: Anadara kagoshimensis; assembly: GCA_021292105.1. Lineage (NCBI taxonomy): Eukaryota > Metazoa > Mollusca > Bivalvia > Arcoida > Arcidae > Anadara > Anadara kagoshimensis. Next base: position 54,177,449 of record CM037865.1, read on the forward strand.
AAAACTTGTACCAGCAAAATGATTTGTAGGTTATGAACTACAAAAAGAGAGAGGTATTAAAAGGTAGTTTAATTTGTGCGACTAAACTGAAGGTGAAATTTGTATATATAAAAAAATCCTTGTTAAATACTGGTAATAAATCTGCCAAATCAGTTTCAATGTGTTTTTTGGCTATTTTGTTAAAAGGAATTTTGTTTACAAAGGTGACATCCTTTTGGCGGAAAATCAGAAAAAGATCAAAATAGCTTGTTTAATCTGACAATGCTGTAGTTACTTATAGTTCATTCTATCATGTCTACAATTTTATTTAATCAAGTGCATTGATTAATTTCAAGTAGTACAGGGGCTCTTTTATAGTCTTTATCAAGATTTCTGAATAAACTTGACTTACTGGTAATCTATTTTATAAAGAGCCCTAAGTTTTACACTGTTTAGCTATTTATTACTGTAACAGTTTCTTTTCTGAAGTGAGCTGGACCAACAATTCAAAATACATGTAGTTCATCTTCTTCCCTGGTAGTACAGGCTGTTCTGCTAGACATCAATTGGTACTAATCACTAAAGTTATAACAATTGATTGGTAAAAAGGATACATTAAAAAGAGAAGTTATTTTGAACATTTACAGTGTTTTCCATAAGAGGTGGCAACAGGCAGATTTGACTGCCTAAAGTTCCAAATTGTCCGGTTAGAATTCATAAAATTGCCTTCAGAAGACCTGAAAATCGTTTTTGGCCTAGGTGCCCCCCTTGACCCCAGGCCTTTTGGATTAGTGAATCTACCTCCTGCTACAGAGATCCTTTAAGGGAAATCACTGATCTTTAAAAAATTTAAAATTTTTTACATACTTTTTAATGTGACAGAGATACAGAAAGAAGTTAACTAGATATCTGATAATCATTTACACCTTAGTAAGACATCATTATTTATTACTCATTACTCTCCCTAAAATTTGTGGAAAATGAATGCTTTTTGTCATTGGTAATGGGTCATTTTTAAAGACCTTACAAAAATCCTTGGTTTACATGTAAAAAAATTGAAATGTGTTTATTATTCTGAAGCTGAAACTTGCATTCTCAAAAAATAGTTTGTCAAAACTAAAAACCAAAAGAAATTTTAGAAATACAATATTTATTTCTGGAAATTTCGGTGTTCATGTAATAAAATTTTATATTTTATTTCAGTGTTAAAGTTTGGGACTTGGAGACCTTAGCTGCATTAAAGTCATATCACGGTAAGCCTTTCTTACACACACATAAACACACACACACACACACACTACAGCGCCGAATCCCATTGATCCCTTGACAAAGAATATCGATTGACATCTTACTTTTTTTCACTTTCTGTATAATATTGATTCAAGTTTAGAGTGGATTTTAATTCAAATAAAGTAATGTTGTTTTTCACCCTATCCAAGATTTTTTCACCTGTATTAAGGGTGTCAATTCTGATATAGTGGAGGAACCTAGAGAAAACCACCAATGAGCTGAATGGAAATTTTCTCCATAAGATTTGCCCAGTTGGGATTCAAACCAAGGCAGTGAGTGGCACTTTGATCCATAAGTTTACACTTTAGACAACTTGGCGATTGAGGCCCCACTATAAATAATTAAAATTTAATGCAAATTTTTATCTTTCAGGTCATAGCGACGTAGTTTCATGTGTCAGTTGTCATCCAACAGAACCAGATTTGTTTTTATCATGTTCAGAGGTATGTTATTTGTGTAATATACACAAAGCGTAGTGTTTGGCGAAGCCCTTGATTTTGACATTTGATACACCACACCTTAAATTTTAATGACAATCTTTTCTGAATGGTTTTGTGTCTGCTATATAAACAAGTGTCAAATAAGATTTCTATGTATTGCATTTGAAATGCTGTTTGTAATCATACTAATATACGCCTAAAAATCTAAGGGAGATAATTCTAGGACGTCTTTAAAATGAGAAATAATAATTTGATACACAGTTGATCAACCACTCACAGTGAAAATGTAACTGCACGCCTATAGAAAGACTATCTGTTCACAAAGTGCAGATTTTGTTTATCTCCTTAAATTTTCAAATATACAATCTCTATATAAAGACACTTGTTCCTTAAGATTAGATGTGTTTTACCTTTGGTTAAAATTTCAACCTACAACACCCGTATGAAGACTACCTGTTTATAAAGTCCATATTTCTTAGGTCCTGTAAGTGGTATTTATATTCATGGTTTACTGTATTTTGTAGGATGGAAACCTTTATATGTGGGACAAAAGGAAATCTCGGCCAGTTACAGTTTTAGGTATGTTTTCTTTTAAAATTTTATATAAAATTTTGAATTTAAAAGAGTTCAAGAATACTAATGATCTATCTCGCTCTTGTGGCTGACCTAAAACATGAGTAACTGCAGTCAATTACAAAACAGTTAATTGACAATCATCATTTAAAAAATGACCATACATCCAATAAATTCCATGTTTCATGTTTTAATGAACAATTTACTTTTGTAGCTTCTTTATCTTTACTTGTGTAAAAGCTTCTTTGATTGCTTACTGTTCAACCATTTTTAGCTCACCTGACCAAAGGTCATGTGAGCTTATGGCATAGCGCAGCGTGTGTATGTGCGTGCGTGTGTGCGTGCGTGTGTGCGTGCGTGCGTGTGTGCGTCGTTAACACCTATTTTCGACTTCTCCTCTGAAACTACTGGACAGTTTTTAATGAAACTTTGTCAGAAGTATATATGGGCCGGTGCAATTCAGATTTGTTCGTGGCGTTGCTATGGCTACCATAACTAGGTCAAGGTGACCTAGGGGTGCAAAAATCTTAAAAAATCTTCTTCTCTGAAACCAATGATTGGAGAAAAAATCTGATGTGATATTTGGCTTCTCTAGGGTCTTAAGCCTATAGTTTGTTCATTTTGTGAAATTCAGATAAAAAATAGGTTACGCGTTTTTGCGTTTAATTTTGAAAAAATCGTAAAATAGCTTCAAATTGTTATAACTTGACTATTTGACCAGATAATGACATGGGGTTTTCAGTTTTGACATTTTCTTGTTAGTATCTTCAAAATGAGGTCAAGGTCAATTGTGAAGGTCGTGACCTAATTTTTTTTACCTCTGATTATAATTATTATCTCGAAAACTATAAACTTTTTGTATAGGCATGTATATTAGAATGTTGTAGGTATTGATACAACTATCATTTTGATGTATAGAAAAAGGTCATGGGTTCAAAGGTCAAGGTCACAGATGCGAAACAATACCGAAATGGTTAATTATCTCGAAAACTATTAACATTTTGTATAGGCATGTATATTAGAATGTTGTAGGTATTGATACAACGATCATTTTGATGTATAGAAAAAGGTCATGGGTTCAAAGGTCAAGGTCACAGATGTGAAACAATACTGAAATGGTTAATTATCTCGAAAACTATAAACTTTTTGTATAGGCATGTATATTAGAATGTTGTAGGTATTGATACAACAATCATTTTGATGTATAGAAAAAGGTCATGGGTTCAAAGGTCAAGGTCACAGATGCGAAACAATATTGAAATGGTTAATTATCTCAAAAACTATAAACATTTTGTATAGGCATATATATAAGAATGTTGTAAGTATCGATGCAACGATCATTTTGATGTATAGAAAAAGGTCATGGGTTCAAAGGTCAAGGCCAAAGATGCGAAACAAAACCAAAATGGTTAATTATCTCGAAAACTATAAACATTTTGTATAGGCATGTATATTAGAATGTTGTAGGTATTGATACAACGATCATTTTGATGTATAGAAAAAGGTCATGGGTTCAAAGGTCAAAGTCACAGATGCGAAACAATACCAAAATGGTTAATTATCTCAAAAACTATAAACTTTTTGTATAGGGATATATATAAGAATGTTGTAGGTATCGATGCAATGATCATTTTGATGTATAGAAAAAGGTCATGGATTCAAAGGTCAAGGTCAAAGATGCAAAACAAAACCAAACTGGTTAATTATCTCGAAAACTATAAACATTTTGTATAGGCATGTATATTAGAATGTTGTAGGTATTGATACAACGATCATTTTGATGTATAGAAAAAGGTCATGGGTTCAAAGGTCAAGGTCACAGATGTGAAACAATACTGAAATGGTTAATTATCTCGAAAACTATAAACTTTTTGTATAGGCATGTATATTAGAATGTTGTAGGTATTGATACACCGATCATTTTGATGTATAGAAGAAGGTCATGGGTTCAAGGGTCAAGGTCACAGATGCAAAACAATACTGAAATAGTTAATTATCTTGAAAACTATAAACTTTTTGTATAGGCTTGTATATTAGAATGTTGTAGGTATTGATACAACGATCATTTTGATGTATAGAAAAAGGTCATGGGTTCAAAGGTCAAGGTCACAGATGTGAAACAATACTGAAATGGTTAATTATCTCGAAAACTATAAACTTTTTGTATAGGCATGTATATTAGAATGTTGTAGGTATTGATACACCGATCATTTTGATGTATAGAAAAAGGTCATGGGTTCAAAGGTCAAAGTCACAGATGCGAAACAATACCAAAATGGTTAATTATCTCAAAAACTATAAACTTTTTGGATAGGCATTTATATTAGAATGTTGTAGGTATTGATACATCGATCATTTTGATGTATAGAAAAAGGTCGTGGGTTCAAGGGTCAAGGTCACAGATGCAAAACAATACTGAAATAGTTAATTATCTTGAAAACTATAAACTTTTTGTATAGGCTTGTATATTAGAATGTTGTAGGTATTGATACAACGATCATTTTGATGTATAGAAGAAGGTCATGGGTTCAAGGGTCAAGGTCACAGATGCAAAACAATACTGAAATAGTTAATTATCTTGAAAACTATAAACTTTTTGTATAGGCTTGTATATTAGAATGTTGTAGGTATTGATACAACGATCATTTTGATGTATAGAAAAAGGTCATGGGTTCAAAGGTCAAGGTCACTGATGCAAAACAATACCAAAATGGTTAATTATCTCGAAAACTATAAACTTTTTGTAAGGCATGTATATTAGAATGTTGTAGGTATTGATACAATGGTTATCATGATGTAAAGAAAAAAGTCATTGGGGTTTAGTATTTATGTGTTCTTTAAATCTATCAGCTAGCCATTAGTTATCAGGTGAGCGTATCAGGCCCATGGGCCTCTTGTTTTAAAGACATTTCTGTGTCAATATTTATAAATAAAAAAAAACCATTGTAATGTAAATCACCTTTTGGTAAAATAAATGTTTATTGGTAAGTGAATTTAATATCTCCAAAAATTCATGTAACAAAATTGTTGTTTTAAACTAATTTGAAAAAATTTAAATAATTGCATTTTATGTGATCTGCAATATAAACAGCTTGTATTGTAGATTACAATGTTATGTTAATGATAACTTCTTACAAATTCAGATACCTCACCTCTAGGACATTGTCCAAGTTACGCAACCTGGCAACCAGGCTCAGAACATATATACGCAGTAGCAGATAATACAGGTCAAATTGTTGTCAAGGACCACAGAGTTGCTATAGGAACACCATTGTCTTTCACTCCACATAACAGATTGATATCAAAATTAGAATTTTCAAATGACAGGTATGAGTGTAAATTGTGATGTAGGCATGACTGCTGAGTAATTTTGTCACCATCTTTTGGACTTTTGGATTCAAAAATCATTCTGAAATTAGAATTTTTTTTAAGGTAATTATCATCTGCCTAATTGGAAGAAAAGCTGGATACTAGAGTAGAGAAATACTTCAATTTTGGCATGGGGAATTTGAAATAAAAATTCTTTGTTGTTTTCATTATTATACCGTGCTTCGTAGAAGAGGGGGTATTCTGCTCTACCTTTGCCCTTCCATCCATCCCTCTCTCCAAAACAAAAATTTTGGTAACAGTTTTCTCAGTTTTCTCAGCAACTCCTAAACACAGCCAATTGAAATTTTTATGCCTGTTCAGTATGAGGCTCTTTGCCTCAAATATTGATTTCAAGTCTGCCAGAGCTCGCAGTGACCTAATAGATAACATGTTAGTCTCCAAATCCAGGGTTCCGAGTTTGAGTCCCACTCAGACCACATATGGGAAGTGGGTTTTCCATTTTCCTTTGCTGATGGCCTGTAGTGGTTCACCCGGTTTCAGTATCATGTGATTTGGGGTGGGGGGTGGGGTGGGGTATGCCATGTGTAACAAGAGTGTCCACATTTTATATTGAAATTTATACAAAGTTTACAAATTGCTTTGAAATGTAGATGTTTAATTTCGGCATTAATCATTTAAAATTTTGTATAAGTAAAGGGTGTGTGTGTGTGTGTGTGTATGTGTGTGTGTGTGTGTCTTGTTAACAAATACGTAAGTAACACTTGATCATATCTTTTCTACCTGTTGTAGTCCAAGTTTATTAGCTTCAATATCAGAGGATTGTACGACTGTAGTTACATCTATCACATCAGACAGTTACAAACAAATGTAAGTATACAATAACCAGGTCTCTTATCATGTCTCGCTGTTCTTTCGCTTTGCATTAGACATATGAAATGAAAGTCATGGTTTATTTGGATTGGAACTTCAAATAAGCGAGGTTTCGTGTCACAGTGGGCTTGGCACGCTAAAGAACCTTGCTGTATAATGCCATCAGCGCAATGGACAGGCAAAATTTCTGCACCTTCACCTATAGCTGGCGACGTCTCGATATAAGTGAAATATTCTTAAACTGGGACGTTAAACACCATTACTCAACTCAACTTTTATCTTGTCTTGACCCAACATTCAGAGCATCTGTTCATTAAGTACATCACATGATATTAGGGCTTTCTAGTCTACATGTTTATGTTTCGTGTTTGCCTGGTAAACATTTACAAAATCTGTAAAGGGTCACAAGGTGTTATCATAATAATGACAACATTATTACATTACGTTTTACATGTTATTTGGTTGAAAATGCATAACTATGAAGCACTTTTTCATGAAACATCAAACAAAGCATCAACATTGATAGGAGACGTGCATATTTGTAACCCGAGTTGGTTTGCTCATATTCCTGGGAGTTATTGCTTTTTGAACATAACTGCAAATCACACAAAAAAAACCCAAAAAAACCTACTGGCGGGGGATCCTTATTCACTAAATTTGCTTGGTTTTTTTTTCAGATACAGAAACACATCACACAAAGATTTTGTAAGAGGGCTTTCTTGGAGCAGCAACAACAAACTGTTTACTTGCGGCTGGGATTCACAAGTTTTAGCACATTCTATTAGTGAAGTATCTGAAACATCTAAATCAGACTCTGAACCTGTTGTCATGGAAATCAACGGGGATATCAATACAGAACAAAGTGATAATAAAGTAAAATGTAACGGAACTGGGACTGACGTATTGGAGAGTGGCGATGCCAAGATAACTACTTGATAACTACCTCATCTTAATACTGATTTTATCGTATCAAAACTGCCGTTTCTATGGTAACCTACTCGGTGAACTGGCCAGTTCATATTTTAATACTGGAAGATCAGGGAGTGACCAGTGTTAGTAATTGAACTTTAAATGTTGCAAAAAGTGCTACAAAAATTAGCATCTACAATTTTATTTGTTTTTCTCTGGGAGAAATTTTGATTGTAGAATCTTGTTGCATATTGTTTATGTTGGATTAAGGGGTACTATATGTAACTACTTAGTTGTTGGAATACTGCATTTGTGAAGAATTTGTATCTTCTTGGATTTTGTCATAGAATGGGTATATCTTTATAACCACCATTAGTGTATTTTTCACCATCTTAGTGCTCACAATTTTAGGGTTTAGAATATTTGCTGGAAATTTGTAAACTGTTAAAAATGGTTCTATTTTTCAAAGAAATTTGAAACTTTTGTGTTACACAAGATGTTTTTACCAAAAGTTTAAAATTGCAGCCTAACAACATTCAATAAATGTGTAATTATCCTGTTTTTCCTACACAAATTAGGAAATTTGAAGTTGACTCAATTTAGAAATTATGAAAATTAAAACACTAAATCTGGAAATGGACACAATTTAATTCTAGAAAACCGAAACATGGAGAACTAGATTGGGATTTTTTTAATTTTTTTGGGAAAATATGCTTCTTTTTTGCATTGGAATTGCTTCCCAGTTTTGGCAGTAAATATAGGGTAGTAAAAACCCCGACTTCAGTTTCCGGTTTTCAATTGTAACTGATAATTGAACTGAATTAATTATTGATATTATACATTTATACATGTAGGTATTGTATTTACTAGGAAAGTTTAAATTTGAGCTTATGAAATTAGCAGGTTGTAACTACAATCCATGTAATATGTTCGTCTTTCAAACATGAGAAAATTCCACAAAGGGAAATAACCATTAGTTTTGCTTTTTAGTATAATATTTTATTAACCATTAACATCAACAATCAGCTCTTTTAACTGTTAATGTTTGCATCTGTCTTGCTGGAGAATTTCATCAAGGGAAAGCAAGGACGCAGGAATTTATGGCATTTCACCAACTGGAAGTAGATGGGAAATCACAGGAATTGTGAATTTGAAAATAGTAAAACACTAATATATATTACTCCCTTACAATCGGATCAATTTCATTCCAAAGTTAATTATACTATGAAACAGACTAATGTTAATTAGGAATTTTTTTAATTTGATAATTTTTACGACAATCGTCACTTCAAGATATTTGCATACTTTTATTTTTGAGTTGCTGAATGATGTTCAATGAAAATATAAGTGAATTATATTCAAAATAAAATATTAGCAAACATTTTTTTCCATCTTGTTACTTTGCAAATTTATGCAATAATTGAAAACTAACTTCTGAAATTTTTTTGATTTATGGTAATTGGTAGACAAATATGTATAAGGAGCCTTCATAATTGGTTGGTATTTAATAAAATTTATATATAAAAGTGAAAATAGCATAGATAAAGAAGAAATATGTTTCAACTTTCCTGGTCACAGGGTTCCCACGCATCCTTGAAAACGGGAAAACCCCGGGAATTTCAATTTATTAATTCCCGGTCGGGAAAACCATTGAATTCCACAAAAAATTAAAAATCCGGGAAAAAGTCTTGAATTTTGCCGATACGTTACGTTGGTAAGGGGAAAGAGAGATAACTCTTACTTGCACGACAATTCCTAGTCGCTAAACACGGAAACGACCAATTCATTTTTCGTTTTAACAATTATAAGTGCCGATCAAGTCATCAATGCGTTTGTAATTGATGAGAAATAATATGATGTTGTCATGGTTTTAATGTCTTCAAAGTAACATAGATTTTATACCATGTGGCGGTCCAACATTAATATTGTTAAATATTTTATATCAAGAGAAACGCTTGGCTTTGTAAAAGGAACGAAGTTTCCGAAAGCAATAATATTGAATGATGTCTGTTTAAAATCGGATTTGGTGAATTTAGACGAATCTTCTTTAGTATTTCTTTCTGTATTATTACCAACATCAAGGACATTTTTCAGAGCTAACGGCATTAGACGTTTATGAAGTGACGGACTTAATTTGTAACTTAAAAGAATTAATATTAAATAAACAGGCAGTTAATACAACCACATACCTTGTCATATTTTCTTTATTGGTGTAAAATGAATCAACATTATGAATCGGTCAAGATTTACACATGTATACATGTATGATATTCCAGATTCACAAGATAGTACATGTACTTATATAAAATGCTTATCATTAATGTTAAACTTAAAGGTAATTAGACTATTAGGTTTTAGGGTTATATCAAGAAATCCTGTCCTTGAAAAGTGTGAAAAACCCTTAAAAAAACCTGGAAAAGCCCTGGAATTTTTAAAAGAGAAAAGAGTGGGAACCCTGTGGTCATTTAATAAAAGCAGGTTTTACTGCATTTTAAAATGTTATCTAGTGAAATCAAACCCAATGTTAATGTTTTTGTAGGCACGATACAAAGTCCTGTATTTGCGAGTCAATAAATATGGCAAAAATAATGTATACAGTGTATACAAGTCTTTGTTTTATCATCCCATAACTTGAAAAGTACCAAAAAGGACTGAACAATGGGGATTACTGCTTTACCACATGTTTTATCATCCCATAATTTGAAAAGTGCCAAAAAAAGGACTGAACAATGGGGATCACTGCTTTACCATGTGATACTCCCTCGGGTTTCTGTTGAACAATTATTTTCATTGGATATGTAATCATATCAGTTCATTTTTCCCTTAAAAAGACGTTATTCCAGAATTCGTGACTTAAATGTTTTCCGAGACATCTTACACAAACCAGAATGTTAAGGAGTGTTGATCACATGGTAGAGCAGCGAACCCCATTATTTGTAAGTGTATTTGCAATAGTAATATTCTTATTGGATGTGTTTGTATCATTTTATCAATAATCTAGAATACATGTTCTTAAATGTATCTTCTTTTTTGTTCGTTTGTTTCAACTAGTCTTGAAATCGGCAATCAATCTTCCTATTATTATGTACAAACTAAATAACATTGTTTCTGTTCATCATGGCTTTGTAATCTGGTTGATTTCAGTCTTCTGGGGAGTACTTAACATCTCTTTATATTATATTCTTTTTCAACTGGAATGATTGTGCTTTCTTTTTTAAAGCTAGATCAAGAGAAAAGTTCACAACCCCTACCATTTAATGCAACCTTCAACTTTGTTCCTCAAATTGGTGAGATATTTTCACTTTTCAATAACTTATTTGCCCCCATATACAATTTCCTTTTGTAAGGTCTCACAGCTAAGATTAGTTAAAATTAAAAGTGATACTTCATCTATATCTTAAGGTCTAGTATATACCAGTACACCTACCAATCATTGGGTTTGTAAGGTCTCGCAGTTAAGATTAGTGGAAATTAAAACTGATACTTCATCTATAATATCTTGAGGTCTAGTATATACCAGTATACCTACCAATCATTGGGACCAACAGTCAATATTTTTGCATATTGAATACATGAAATACACTCATTTGTGTTAGGGTATAGCAGCTGTATTATTGGAATGTTTTTGCTGGAGAGAATTTTTGAATTATTTATAGGCTCAGTGTTAGTGTTAGTTTACCCCTTATGGTACCCCACAACAAAATTTGTGCAAGTTAAACACTACTTATCATAAAGATGCTACATTGAAAATGTGGGAAATTTGTAATTCACTCATTTGGGGAAAATAAATGAAATTGAAACTTAAATCTGGCTCTTATCAGTATGTAGCATTAAACTTTGTGATAAAAATGGACACATTTTACAGAAAACAGAAAAGGGAGAACTGGTAATCTAGATCACCAGAGAATTTTTTTAATGATTGATTGCTCCCCTCTACCACTTTTCCAACTGAAGGCCCAGAGCCAAAACATGAGCTAATTAAAATGAAAATACTTGGTACTTTTCTTTTGAGAATTCTATGGAGCCCAAGGATAAACAACGCTTTTGTTTTGCGGGTATCTGAAAGCCCATTTTCCTTCAAAAAAGTTCACATGCAATAAATAACAGAGGGTTAACATTCCATGTAGCTTGTATTTAATTTCTGTAAACATTTTTTCTGCATGGCTGGTTTCAATTTTATGTTCAAGAAATGCAAGCATAGTGCTAATTATGTTACATGTTCATCATAATGTTGGTATTAATATTAAAAAAGATTTTATCTATAAACAGTTTTTGTTTGCTTCTGATTGTTGATCATATATTGAGAAAGTTGTCATTTTCTCTCAGAATGTGCAGAAAGTCAGCAGTTTTCTCTGGATACTCTAGACTAGTGGCCTCCACCTTTTCAGAACTGACTTCCTCTATACAAGGGAATAAAATCTAAATTCCTTATTGAAGACACCAGGACCCTGTTGTTTGAAGCTTGATTGATTTAATCAATTATAATCAGAGAATCAATAAAAGTAAAAATAATCATAACCAAAGCAATAATTTGTAACAGTATTCCTTAGTTTTATGAAATTCTATTCATTTCTGACATTTAATTTTAACTCATAAAATTTTGACTAAATTTATTCAAGTAATCAAGCAACTGGGTTCTGCTCAATTTTATGAAAGTGATTGGTAGCCAAGTGGAAAGTCAGAATGCAAGCTGAATGTCTACGACTGCACACGACAGTAAAAAATGTTCACTTTCTGATGGCGATGTACATGTATACATAAAGGTACAAGCCTGTTTTAGTGTCAGAATTTTGTAATGTTACAATGATTATTGCTTACAAACAACACACTGTTATTACCCATTTGTGTTGTTTCATTCTCGTATGTGTTACCTCTGCTATCGGATATTGACCAACCTTTATCTTACATTTAGAAAACTATGGAATTTGTACACAAAAGGTTAAAAAGTTTTTTCACGCTACCTGTTATGTGGCTCACCCTTGCAGTTCTTTGAAGTAAGAACATGGACATCGTACAGGTATGAATTTCTGCAACTTCAATTATAGCCGATGTCCCATATACATGTACATTGAAATAATCTCAATTTTGATGCAAATCCTCCTTGTATTCTGATTGAAAATCAAAGTCAATTTTCTTAGGTACCCATGATGAATTGATTATGTTATAGAACCTTACTTAATTTCTTATCAACACATTGGTCCAGATTTCTGCAACTTTACCTGTTCCAGATAACTTCTGGTACAATCATTTAATCTCTTCTTATATAGAGGCCAAAAGTGACCTTTTAACTTATAGGTTTAAGTATATTAACTAGCTTTCATAAGCAGCTAGCCTTTTTAAGGCAAATGGAAAAAAAAAGAAACATGTAACCACTTAAGACAAACTACAAATGATTCTAATTGAGGTCACCCATAGTAATACAGTGGTTGTAGAAGCAGACAGGGCAAGGATATACAAAAACTTTGGTGATGCGATGGGACAGACTTGATGCTTTACTTTGATTTTTTTATTATTAATATTTTGTCTACAAAAATCTGCATCAAAAACAATCAAATCATCAAAAGAAATGTAAAGTCTGCTACATAGCAACGAGTGAACGAAAAAATAAACTAATCATTAAAACTTGAGTGGTTATCAAAAACAAATATCCAAATCACCCAAAGCAAAGTTAAAACTTCGAAACTGAAAAAATTAAGTTAAACATGTGAACTTCCACCAGGGATGTGAGGCCAGGTTCTCTGGAAGGGTAAGCACCTTCTGTTCAGCTAGCTACATCCATCACATCTGAACATTAAACTTAAGGGGGTATATACACAATGTGTCAAGGTTGTTCCAGCGATCATTCATAAGATAAGCTAGGGAACACAAGACAAATCCCTGGCAAAGTCTAAACTCTGGACTTGAAAGGTTCTTTGCTTACACAATGATCTTTTAAGGAGACCAAGAAGTTTTAAGACCAACCATAATACTCCGTGTGTGGGTTTGACACTCGCACAAAACAGTTATTATGGCAGGAGAAATTGCATGATGTATACAAAATATTTCAGCATAAGTTGTAGGAAAAGTGCTGAAAGTTGCTTATGAAGAGACAGACAACCTGAATCCAGTATACAGATAGATATATATACATGTGTATATATGCATATGGTATGACCTGACCATTGGACCACTAGAAATGCTGGAAAGATGTGTATATAGTTTTAAAACAGCAACATAAAAATTTGTTAGTTATTTATAAACTATAGTTTTATTAACATAGCAATATACAATTTTACATATTATACAAAAATATTGATAATGAAGGTGACATGATAAAGAGATTCTACAATGTCTAAAACCTAACGATATAAAATGTATGACAAAACTGAAATTCTCACTAACACAGTAACTAAATGTCCCTAAACTCACTCCACGGTAACTAAATAAATAAATGTTCCTAAACTTGCTTCTACAGTTAAACCATCTTTTTAACCTTGACGATTATGATCAGATGATCCGATCATGTCTTTATACATCCAAGTAAAAATATTTGTCATAATAGCAATTCAAATTTAGATGAATGACAAACATCTATCTATAAAGACCACCTCTTGTCAAGAGCAAGTGATCCTATGATACCTGTATACACCTATTCTTTGTTCATAAAGACCACCTCTTGTTAACAGCAGGTGATCTTATCTACCTGTATACAGGTATAAGAAGCATGTTAAAAAACATAAGATACAGCCATTTCAGCATAACTGCTTGCAAGACGGAACACAGAATGAGCACTATAATAAATTAACGATACATAAACCGGGTATAACTTCTTCTTGGACACTTAATCTCTCTAAATAAGGCATTCTTTATGGAAAACCAAATTAATTTTTTAAATACATGTACAAAAAGAATGTTAATTTGTCAACTCTGTAAGTAGTATGAGTCTTAAATTTGCTGTATCTATAAAACTTGGAAATGTTCGGTGGTGTTTTAATCACAACACAATGACATATTTGTATAGTTCCTATAAGGTTATCACAGCCTCTGTCTTTGAATACCAAAACCTTCCTTAACCATGAATAGTTGAAAACAATTCTGTGAGTCTAATATGGTGTTGCTCTGTAAAAGATAAAAAATAAAACATAAATATTATGTACATAAATAATGCAACCTGTCTGAAACCAAACCATGTCCAAGTCATAAATTGTTTGGTAAATCATTCCAAATATCATTGGAAACTATACAAAAATCTCATAGTCATTTTCTATTGAAAGTACATGTAACAGAAATATTTTGAGGCACAAATATTTCTGAACAATGATGTACCATATGAAAACATTCTTTACACAACTTAACTCTTTCTCAAAAGTAACAAAGACAAAAGTACAAGGGATTGGTCTGTTACTGTATTTTCTGATGAATGTGAAAATAAATTAATTTTGTAATCCAAGTTTTTGACCATTTAATAGTTGAATTGTTTATTTAACAGATATAATTATGTACTAATAAATTTAAAAATATGTTTTAGAAATATTCAATTTTTTTTATCAGAAATCTGTTTACAATGTAACTTGTTTCTATATTGGCAAACCCCATTTTAAGGCATTTAAACCCTATAAACACATTTTCTCATTGTACGTCATGCATTTCTTATACACCGATGGCTTTAACATGCATGTAAAGGCCAATGGTTAAAATATGCAAAAGATAAGTAACAACTAAACATGGAAACTTGAATACAAAATATATATTTATTTTTTTCAAAGTTATTGCTTTTCAGAGCAACTGATTGTGTTATCTCCCTTTAATTTTAAAGAGTCATGAAAATTCAGGGTTGAAAAATATAGCATGGAATGAACAGTCTAGTATAGGTACTTCTTAATAAGATATTTTAATGTACACTGTAATGTGTACAGGCCAATTTAATTTTTATTACAAATGCCTATTATGGTGTCATTTAAATTTCCATCTGATTTTAACAGAACAAGGGTAGTTGTAATGTTGTAAACCTCAGCAACAACATTAGAGTATTGCAATGTTTTAAATGATTTGGGGGAAATATGACAGGTAAAATCTGCAATACTTTAGTAATCATTGTTTACCATATTCTGCAGGTCACAAAATTTTGAGTTTTGCAGAGTTTTAATTCAAACTTTAAGGGAGATAATTTCTACAATTTGAAATCAAATTGACATTTAAAGAAAACCAAATTGGGGCATAATCTGGAGTCAGTATTTCATAAAATACAACCAAACCTTGTTTTAATGCCATTTGATAACATTACTGTCTTGCTTATTGTCGCATTTTAAAATTTGAAATCTAGGTATCTAAACTGTTGCAGGCCTGTATCAAGACTGCTAATATAAACACAGGATATAACTAATCAGGAAACAGACAACATAAATACTGTACCTTGCAAAAGTGATTATAGAAATTATTCCAAATATGAGTTCTAATCCGAGAAATGCTAGTTGTATGGCTGCCAATATCACATCAACACGTAACACATATGTTTGCCATAGCAACAAAAATATGGCTCCCAATATGGCTGGTATACTGAGTAATATTGAAACGGCAACACCTGCTATCCTCTCTGTTAAATTACCTTTTTGTGCTGGAAGTAAATAAAATTATAGGGTACTAGTATATTATTATGAGCATCATATTTAGCCAGCAATTCAAAACAAGTTACTTGCATCCACAAGATACAGAGCTGTGGAAAAAGAATCTTCTGTGCCGGTTTGGTTTTGGATATATCTATGCTTAACCAGGGATTTTATAAGTTTTTCATAACTACCTTCTGTCTTTTTAATTGGGAACAAAATTTAATCCGTTTTCATAGATTTACTTGTTTATCAATGTTGTTTTGTGGAATTCTATTGGTCTAATTCAGAAATTTTAGTCATTTTTCTCAAGAGGAAACTACCTTTTTTCAGTAGTGATTTGATACAAACAAAATCACTGTTAACATTCATATACATATGGCATTTTTTGAAATATTACATTATCATATTTTGTGATATATGAGATCAATTGTAGTCGCATTACAACACCAAGGCAAAACATGTCAAATGATTGAGGTTTCAGTCTTGTTTGTACACCATGTTTATGTAACAGTTTTCGTTTTACTATTAAAACATTCCCAATAAATCTAAACAAGACTGCTGAAATATTTTAAAAATTCATTGATAAATTTCTGTCATTTTCCAACTCCTACAGTACACTAATACATGCATCACTAAATGTGGTAAATTGCTGAAAAACATATTATCTATTTAAAGCCAAGTTTTTTAGTATAATCGTGTTTTCTTACCGAAAAATATTCTTAAAGCTTCTATACCAGCCAGAATAAAAACTAAGATGACCTCAGCAGGTAGGACATTTTCAGCATAAGGTAATGTCTCACCTGCAAAAAAATATACTGAAAGTTTAACTTAATTCTTATACATATGATCTGCAAAATACACAGAAACATAACCATCATGCTTTAGTTATATAAAATCAGTTTTGGAATGGTAGAAGAAATATGTGCCCCATGATAAACACCAAATAATTTTCCCTGAGTTCTAAACAAATATTTATTAATTTTGTTTAGAATTGTGTTTTACTGCCACATAAAAATTACCGTAATCTGGTTACATAGAGAAAGTCAGTTTTGGCATGTTGGATGTGATATAGGAAATTTGTATCCAGAGAAAACCACCAACCTCTGCAAGTGAACTGATAACTTTCTAACCCTAGAGTCTAATTTAAAGAGCTGCCAACTGACCCGCAACCAGCAGGTCCATCTCGCATTTAGTGAATTCCCGCTGACCTGCCAAGAAGTGGACTGACCCGCAATTAAGCATACAGTTTGAGGACTTGCAGTATTCATTCATTACCACTCGAATCCACATGTAATAGCGGCATATTTGAGTTTTTACATGGGTGGACTAAGGGTCTAATTGGGACTAAGTTTGTGTCTGTAGCCTAGCGTATGAAAAATTACAAAATCATGACACGCATAAAATGTATCCATTTGTCTGTGAAATTACACAAAGCACACCATTTTTAATCTTCTTATAATTTTTTCCCGGGTTTGGTGCAGCCAAATTGCACAAAAAAAGGGTTGACAGCTCTAAATTTAGTGGGTGCTTTAGACCACTTAACCACTAAGACTCTTCCTAAATTAATGTCATCATTGGAAGACACACATTCCACTTAAAGTTTGTGTAATGATGGTGTTCACCAGATTGAAGAGATAAGAAAATAATTGTTATTTAATAAATGACTTACCTTTGAATATAAAAATTAAAATCTCACACAAAAAGAAGAATCCAAAATACCAAGCATTAATGTACAATAACACTTGATAAGGTAAAGATGATCTCTAGTGATATGTTAAGGATACAAATTTCTCATAATTTCATTAAAATCTAAAAACTCACAATTCTCAATTTTTGAAAATTCATAACCCCCCACCCCCTCCCAAAAACAAAAACAAATACATGTAGAAATCACATTATCAAGATGCCCCTTTGTTAAATTTTCGCAAACATTTTTTTTTGTTAGTTAGTTTTAAATGTTACCATGGAATCAATAAAATTTCAAAATGTTTAGACCTTAAACCAGTAATTAATGAAATTTGTGAATCAGAGTTTAAGGTCTACATGTGGACTGTTGGCCAATGTACAGACCATAACATTATCGAGTTGACCTTTAAATTAAATTTTTATCATGTACCAGTACATTTAGGTATAGGGAACACAGGTGATCATTTCTTCTACATCATGGGAAACGTACATTGTTTATGTATTAACTGCATGTACTACTGTGCATAAAGGCTATTTTGAACATGCATATATTGCGATTAAATTTTTATTTGTATCTTTTTGTTAACATTTTAATTATATTTCAGCACAGAAAAGAGAGACCTAAGTGGTAAAAAATTGTTTTCTTTTAAATCGGTCTATGTGAGTGTGTGCATACCATAAATGTTGCCACTTTTTCAATAAAATCAAAATTGTTAAGTATTAATACTCCTATTAGGTACCTCATTGGTTATATGTAGGTTGTCCAGGTGTGAATTGTCTTAATTCAATCACGCAGGTAAAAGGTACATTCATTTGTAATATGGGGCCCAAATGGATAGCTGGAAAACATATTTTCTGTCACAAATGTGATTTTTTGTATATACAGACGTTAACCAAAACATGCAACATTGACAAAAATATAATTTTTAGTTAGGTCTATGAATAGTAAATAAATATGCACTGTTAATTTGTCCGAGCAATTCTTTATTAAAATGTAATTTACAATATTCCATGTTCAAAATAGCCTTTATGCACAGTAGGTGAACACACCTATATGAATATTCCTAATGAAAGGTCAAGCAGACAGGTCAATGTTCTTTGCCTATATACTATTTGGGACAAGACAATATATATTCAGATATATATTAAAACAGGTTTTTTAATAAAGCTATGCTCATATAAGCAAAACCAAGCAAATGCAGAGGTGTGTATTTTGACCTGGTCCAACTAAAAGCAATTTTCCATACTAAGAGGCATGGTACATGTGGTAAACAAGTATATTCTGATTTGTTTTTATATTTTGTAGTAAAAGGATACAATAATTGATATTCGACCTGAAATATAAAATAACAAAAATTAAGCTAATACATAACATTAATTATGTTTGTGGTAATTTAACAACAATATAGACATTATACCAGCAGTTCAAAGGGACTACAGTATATATATTTTATTTTTTATTGATCATATCAACTCTAAGTCAACTTCATTAACAGCCATCATAACTAGTATGCAACAATTAATTGATAAAACGAAACTTAAATAAAAAAAAATAATAAAATAAAACCTTTTCCATATTATCATCACTGGAGAAAATTTTATTCATTAACACCACTAAATGCAATCACTCGTCTAAATTGCAGGGTCGACCAGGGATCGAACCCATGACCTCCCACACTAAAGGTGAGTGCTCTACCACTGAGCTACTCAGAACCCTACAGTTTTATGTGCTCATATAAACAATAAATTGATCTGCATAAATAGTCACAATCTAATCTTAACTTTGTCAAATTTATTACACGAGACAAAAGTATCAATTACATTAACAAGAATTTTAATTATTTAACTCATGGAAGTAAATGGATAAGAATTTGATAAAATGTTCCATTTGAAATAGTTTCGACTTTTGTATTATCTGAAGTTAACACACAGTTAACAAAAAGGATTGCTAATTATTATGCCTGCTAATGTGCTACGAGTCTATCAAATAGTCTTGGGAAAATGAGTTTATGTTCTGAGAGAGAGAGAGAGAGAAGAGAGAATTAAAATGGAAATCTTTCTCGATGCCGATGGGAAATAAAAATGTGGTGACTTGTCAGAACATGATAATTAAGTTTTTATCCACAAACTTCCATTACATTGACACGATTTGAAAATTGAGTGTACTTTCAAAAATATGAACAATTACACAAATTTCAAACCCAAATAGTTCTGAATATATGCTACTACTGCAAGTATTTGCATAAATTTTACCCTTGTTTTGGCGCTGTGGCTGTCCTGTGTTCGCCATTTTGTAAACAAATGCGTTACTGCGTTCCTGCTGAAATTTCTTTTTCCGGTTGTTCAAATATGTCAAGTTTGTTAATTTTTTAAAATATATTTTGTATATACTTATATTAAAATGTATTTAAAAATCATCCATTTGGCATAAAACCTGATAAAAGATTTTAGACACCAGTATCTGTTTTAGGCATACTACAAAACGTAGACGAAAAAATTCACGTTTTCGGAGAGGATCGTCTGCAAGCTTACAAATACTTTTCTCAAACAGGACCGGGAAATTATGCAAACACATGGAATAGTCGAAAATAGCCACACACCAACGACAAATGTGTGTGTTTCTAGTAGTTCCACATGAGTGTTCTAGCGACAAAACTAAGCTGTCACTGTGGGTACATGAACACAGGGTGGCTGTCAACCCGGCATACTATTCCAACTGACCAATCAGAATGCAGCTTTTTGGGTACCGTGCCAAGTAATTTCGCATTACTGGAAAATGTTAGGCGATGTTTTAATACACACCACAAGTTAACATATTTAATTTAATGAATTTTTTCAACGTGGGCGCTTGTAATCACATATATAGCATACTTACTTATGAAACAATAAGCCGGTTTCAATACATTGATAGGGTCAGAAGTGAGAGATGTCTTTCATTTATCAGTTATTCATAGTGGAATTTAGTAAAGTGATTATTCTAATATTTGAAATGTTTAAACAAAATTCATTTAAATATAGATATTTTAAAATTTTCAATGATCAGTTTTTAGGTTTTACAAATAAAATTTTATTGTGTCTGGCCTGAATTAGATTTTAAGTCAGTAGTGATCTACATACAATTTTAAATGTGTATCTAAATTATTATAATTATCTAAATTTGTGATACTTTAATGAAATGTTTGGTTAATGGTATTAATTTCCAATTCAATATATCGATATTTAATTTTTTTTTCTATTCGGTTAGATTATTTGTATCAAAGTATGTGAAGATTGTTCAAAACTAATGAAAAGGCTCCTGCAATATAATACATATAATAAAGATTTTCTAAAATCTTTTTTTTATTTGCATGCTATACACAGATATGTAAAAATTGTTAAAAATTAATGGGAAATTCCGACACTCCTCGGTGTACCCGGGGCTAAGTATCCTTGACTTTGACTGGTCATTTATTTTCCATATTTCAATTCCGACAGATTATTTGCATGCTCATATACACTGATATGTAAAAGTTGTTCAAAATTAATGGAAAAATTCACCCCTTTACCCAAGTACCCGTGACTTGGACTGGTCATTTATTTTCCACATTTCACTCTTTATTTTAATAAACTTCCTATTCTTTCGTAAAGATGCAGAGTGAAAATTGTTTTTGACACAAGTTTTGCTTTGAGGAGAAAAACTTCACTGCGTCTTGACACGTGATTTATAATCAACCTATCACAGCCCTGAACACAAGACCATAAAATGTATGAACGGTTGTAACAAGTCCATATTTTGCAGCATGCTTACAAGTCAGTTTGACGCTTGAAGTTGGATTTTTACCTCGCGTGCAAGCGTTTACAGGACTAAGATCTAGCCACATCATCAGCATTTTGAGAAATTCCACGAAAGAATAACTTCCAAATTGTTAATCGGTTTAAAACGATTGAACTTTTTTACTGGCTAATAATTGGTTTAATTTACCGGTATCAAAAAGAAACTAGTGAGATAATCAAAAGTAGGTCAAGTTTATACCACGTGACAACTTACTTCCTCTTTCTCCACAACATCACCACACGAGTTGTCACGATGTCTGCTCCAACACCAGCTGTTAACCGTGGAATTGTCAAACAGGTACTGTTAACTTCATAATTTTTACATAGATTTGTTTCAGAATACATACTCTTTTTGTATATATTAATATATCGGCGTTTTCTTTCTTTGAATATATTATTTTTGTTGTGATTTACCGAAAAATGTGTACACGTACACACTTTTGAATTATTGTTATTATCTACAGGGGATTTTGCTAAACCGATTTCCTGATTTTGGTCAAAATAGTTAAATCGATGTGAAGTTATATTTTTGTTTGGTTCTTTTGTCAATGAATAGCTGCTAGTTTTACGAACATAACATCATAAGTAAAAATGAATTTCACATTTGTTTCTCATTTAGAGTTGTAGAAATACCTTGAATTGAAAATCAAGTTATAATTTCACAGTTCTGTTGTTTAGATCAGGTTCTTTTGTAAAAACAAATTCGTCTTTCTTTGATGAGAAAGTCCTGTTCTTCCACATGTAAAATTTTATTTAAAATAATTTTTCATTTTGAAAATTCAATTAAATTAAAATTTTAATTTCATTGGAACCTTCTCCTTTTGTCTTTTGTAGAGTTCCTTTTTATTTAATACAAAATCCAGATAAATAATATGTTTTTAGAAATATCATTTCTCAACTGTTAGTCTGTGTTCAATTTAGCACTTCTTAGATTAGTTTTTACATGTTTTAGTTAAAACAATATTTTATTCACAAAAACAATACAATGATACAATAACATACATATACATGAAGAAAAGGATTTGAGAACAACACCAAGGTCTTATATTAACTTGTCTCCACATTCTTTGCTTAAAATACATAAAGTTATAGGATCAGGAAAGCAAGTTAAAGAATTAAATAATGCATGAAGTATTATATTGTTAAAGTAGATGATATGAGAGAGAGAGCGCGCACTTCTTACAAGTTAAACAAATCATGAAAAAGGTCGTGTTTCTGCTAAATTATACAATTTACCCTAAATATTTCTGCCTACCCTAAACTTTTTATGACAACATTTTGACAAGCACTTTTAAATTTACCACCTTGTCGCATGTGGTCAAGATATTATATTTATTATGAATATTTGTTGGGCTATAAGCTCGTTTTGCTTTATGCCAATAAATTATACTATTATTGTATAAAAAAAAAATAATAATTAAAAAAAATGATAACATTAAATAAAATTGTTTATCCAGCGACCCTAATTTTCTAAGAGCGTAAGTTGTAACTCATAATTTTTTGGGCCAAACCAAATACGTTTGTAGTACATTTTTGTTACAGATATTTACAAAGTATAATCTACAATCATCAATATTGACAAGTATCTAGTATCTCTACAATATAGAATATGTCTTGGTATTATATATCTTTATATAATTAAAACACCAAATATTTGTTTCAACTCTCACAGGTATCCAGAAATTTTCAGAGTACTTTCTAAAGCTAGAAAACTGTCACAAAAACCATGACAAACATGGTACATTACCATAGTAAATTAGTATATTTGGAAAATGTATGAAAGAAATATAAAGCTGTTAAAACATCTTAACTCAAATTTATTTTTTCCAATTCATTCTGTTGTAGGTCTTATCTGGAGATGCTGTTGTCATCAGGGGACAACCCCGAGGTGGCCCTCCACCCGAAAGGACAATATGTTTTTCTAATATCACAGCACCACGGATGGCTCGTAGACCAAACCCAAATACAGAAACATCTATGGAAAACAAAGACGAGGTATCATACATATTTATAATCAACAGCTTTTGTAGGAACTATGGTAACACAAGAAAACTTTTAAAAAATGTCTTTGTTTACATCGGGGCTTTCATCTTGCCCTTGTCTTTTGGGGTCAAATTGACTTGCTTTGAAATATCAAGAGATAAAACAGATGAATACAAGTAGTAAAGTATCCAATTTTTAAGAGTTAAAAACAGTAGATAAACAGGATAGAGTGGCAACATTCACTATCATGTTCTGGCATTTGTGACTTATCTATGGATAAATTTATGTTTCCATTCCTGGTAGCCAACATTTCTGAGATATTTTTTCAATTAAAAACCTTTTCTTATCAGATTTGTGAAAAAGTACTTAATAAACAGTAAATGATAGTACTATATTTTCACATAAGGAAATTTGGCAACTTAAAATTTTAAATTTGTGGAATCCTAGTACATGTAAATAAATGGTAGTGTTTCACTCAATGAAATTTGTTTATTTATTACTTATGCAAAGTTAGACATTATATTAGAATTAATTAATTATTTGTTTTCTATTTTTGTCCATTTCAGCAACCATATGCATGGGAAGCTAGAGAATATCTGAGAAAAAAGCTGATAAACAAAGAAGTTGTCTTCACAGTAGAGTACACAGTTCCTGGTACAGGGAGAGAATATGGTTGTGTTTATTTAGGAAAAGGTACACATTTATATCTTATTCAGAACATCCTAGTGTGTTAAATTAGCCATGGACTGATGTCCTAGATCTAGAATAAATACTTTTGGTCTTGATTATTCTAAAGTGGAGAAGACTGATTGTCATATGACAAAATTAATACTAAGTCAAAATTTGACGTTGGCTGATAATTTATGATTTTTTTAAAAAAAGTAACCTATTTTAGCAAATTTGTAAAAAATACTTTTAAAAAGGACTATATTTTCATTGGTTTTGGAAATTTAGCTTTAATCAAAAACAACACTGTTTTCCAAAATTTTGTGATGTACCGTAGTTCAATGAGTTGTAGAAATAAAGTACAACTAGTTTTTTTTTAAATCATAAAATAACAGTTATTTATAATATATTTACTATTAACTATGCTATTTTCATCATCGGAATACTATTACTACAGTAAAACACAGTTATAAAGAAGCCTTGTTTTTATCTTTGTTATAAAAATACTTCATTACATTGTTATATATAGACTTATATAGAGAAGTGATGAGGCCCAATATTTGACTTCGTGCTATCCATGTGTTTGTTGTAAGCATGTTCTTTATATTCATGTTTTACTGTATTCATATGCATTTGTACTTAATTATTTCAGATACTTCAGGTGAAAATTTGACAGAATTACTGATATCAGAGGGACTGGTAGATGTTAGACGACTTGGACTTAAACCAGATGAGTAAGTAATTTGCATATACAAAATTACAAATGTGTATGTGTGATAGTATCTTAAGAAAAAACAACCTAAACTAAAATCTGACTTGACTGAAGGTTGACATGTTATGTTAGTTTACTGAATTGTAAACAATATTCTTGTAAATAAGTTCACGCAAGAAAAAAATCATTAATTGTAAATATTAAAACTTTTTAAGTTATCAAAATGTCTAAAGTTTATGCAAGAAAAATGTGGATTTTTGCAGATTGATTTTTCCCAATCTCAATTCAAGGTCACCTTCCTAAAGTGAACAGATTTTTCCCAATCTCAATCCAAGTTCCCCTTCCTAAAGTGATCAGATTTTTCCCAATTTAATTCCAATGTCCCCTTCCTTAATTGCACAAAAAATCCCTTATAACACTAGGCTAAGTCCCTTAGTCACAAAGTGTTGATGGAGGAAATATTGCTAGCTGTATTGTTAATATGGTGTTAATTGTTAATAAAAAGCTTACAGGATAAAGATGGTTTACATGATAAATTTGATAAATAATCTGGTAATATGTGGCATTGGTCATTAATTTATTTAACCAGTACAGGTGTATTATAGATCTTTAATATTTATGATGGCCATTGGCTCTGGTATTGTTCCCATGGGGTAAACCAGTTTAGAACTCTTTGTAATGGGTGAAAAATATACCCAGAGGGTAATCATAATATAAAATGTTTGTTAGTTTTGACATCTGTCAAAAGGAAAATCGAGCAGAGTAACTGATATTAAAAATGACTTTATCTTCCTTTTTTAAAAAAAAACCTTATCTTTGTTTTCCTTTACCAAACTAGAACTTAAATGATTTAAATAACTGATAAGAAATAACATAATAACTTTATTCTTCTAAGCCCTAGTTATGAAGAAAAAGAAAAAAAATACAATTTGCTTAATTAAAAATGGTTACAATAAATGTAATATTCTATTATAATACCTTGAAAATGAGTTGGGTTTTTTTAAAGGGAATATTTGTTTCATACTGTAGAAAAGTTTTAAATGACAACAATACACACAATAGATGAAAGATGACATTGTTTCATGTTACAGTGGTGTCAGTAACCCAGGAGATCGGGGTGATATTAAACAATGTTACAATGGTATTACTGGAGATCCACAAATTTTAAATTATTTAATTTCTTGACATATTTACAAAATTTGTGGAAATAAAGTTCCTTTTAAAGTATTTTAAACAAATCTGCTAAAATAGGTTACTTTCTTTTAGAAAGAATTTATCAGAAATTAATAGCCAATGTTGATTTTGCATACAAGACATAGGAACAAAGAGTATTATTATGTTTACTGCATGGATACATACAATACTGTTACATACAATTTTATACAGAGTATACAGTTAAGGGTAAATTTAAAAATGTTTGTTTATTTTCTCTCTCTGTAGTACTGCACAACAGAGGCTGGTACAACTTGAAGATGCTGCAAAGGCTGCTGGGAAGGGTAAATGGACAGCAGAAGGTACAAACGATCATGTCAGAGATGTCAAATGGGTTGTGGAAAATCCAAGAAATTTTGTTGATTCACATCATGGAAAACCTATTGATGGTAAGTTGTTTTTGTTCATTTAGCTTGTCTTTTTTTTGAAAGAGTATGTGAAAGATTGGGAGTTCGAACACCTGTTGGCCTCTGACCATGACTTTAAAATGGCTGTTTTTTGGATAAATACTCAGCTTTTAATAAAAGAAAGTCACTGGGCCCTTTGAAAGAAATCTTTCAGGGTTCGTACAGGCCTGGAAAAGTCCTTAATTTTTAGACCCTAAAAACAAGTCTGACCCTAAAAACCCCTTAAATTTATCCTGAAGGCCCTAAAAAGCCCTTGAATTTTGCCAATTAGGTGTTGATATTACCGGTAAATGATTGTAATTAGACTGACAAAATAAATAAATAAATAAGTTACATTGAAATGAGGGATTTAAAGGTATCTGGCCCTCCCGAACACCAAAATCAACCCCCACTTCAAGTCGTTACTATGGACATGTAAGTACGGTAATTGTTTTATTGATTTAATTGTCTTTGCACCAATGTTTTTCTTATAAAATCGTTCCTCTGATTAGGCCTTCAATTTGCAAATGAGACCCTGAAAAGACCCTAAAAATTCCTTAAATTTGGAGACCAAATGTCTGTACGAATCCTGTCTTTAAAACCAATGTATTGTGTCACGGCAGACATGGCACGTAAAAGAACCTTTTCTGCTCATTGTCTGGGGGCATTGCAAAGGTAAAAATTTCTGCCACTTCACCTATAGCTGGTGACGTCTGGTTTTAAGTGAAATATTCTTGACTGGGACATATAACCCCATTCATTCAATCAATCTTTATAAAAGATTATGTGTAACCAGTTAAAAAATTGCTTCTGTTATGTTTAAAATTACTCCAAACAAATTTGAATTTCTGTTGTTAGTTCTCTGTATATCTTTATTATAAGTCCTTCAAGGAAGGATCTCCAGAAAATACCGAACTGTATATGAATTGGTGCATGAGAAAAAAAGGTGCTTAAAGCCAAAACCATGAACCATTGGAGTCATTGATGTCACTTTTAATTTAGATTATTATCCATTGAAATGATTAAATAATACACCTTGCAGTAGGTAAAAATCCACCACATTATTGCCTATACATGTAAGCAAAATGTCTAAATGTTTTTAACTTTTTGTTACTGGAACCCATGTTTCTACATTCAATCATTCACTAAAGTTTCAGTAATTATGTCCCCTGCCCGAAGTAGAGGTACATATAGTGTTTACTCCAATTCTTCTGCCAACCATGTCCACCATTTTTCTCAAAGACAGAGCTATATGAAACTTCACTGGAACAATCTTTGAAGGGAATACATGTTCAACTTGCTATCCATATTTTGATCATGCACATGGTTTGGAAAACATAGGTTTCCAAGTTGGGGTTCAATTTGGGTACTGTCTTGAAATAGCATCTCATTTCAGATATAACTTTTGAATGTTTTAATTTTTCTTACAGCTGTTATAGAGCATGTTAGAGATGGTGTACAGTTAGAGCGTTTTTATTACCATCGTTTGACTATGTTACAGTCATGTTATCAGGAATTAAGGTATAGTGTAGATTATTTGTTAACTACCATAGTTGTGTAGTCGAACATGGAATGGGCTTGATTTAAACCAATGATTCAGTTGGGGAACATGGGCTTTTTTAACCATTGATGGAAATTTTATCACAGTGGCAGAAACAATATTTTCCAAGTTTTTGTGGTATTTTTCTCAATAACCTCTAATTTTTTTAATCATTGATGGAAATCCTATCACAGTTGCAGAAACAATATTTTCCAAGTTTTTGTGGTATATTTCCCAATAACCCTTATTTTGCTAACAGTTACATCACCAGAAATATATGAATTGTTAATTATGTACATTTTTATACCTCCTACAAAAAAGTTTAGAGATTACATGGGAATGTATATAGGAATCACCTTCTTGGTCAGCAAGTCCATTCATCTGGCTGTCCGTCCGAATATCTTGTTCGCTCCATATCTTTCATGTTTATGGATAGATTTTGTTTAAACTTGAAACAAATGTTAATCAACATGAGACAATATATTACAAACCTAATTTAGGTGCATAGGTCATGACCTTATGAAAAATAGGGGGTTGGGTTGAGTCAGTCTTTTTGAAAATTTTAGCTGAAAAAATGGCTTTGGATGTTTTTCATATGTATACATGTATATTTAATCTCTTTCAAATTAAAATTTATGATTTCAGCCACGTAAAATGTTGAAAATTTTATTATCATGATTAATGTCTTTGTTTTCCAGTGTCCAATGTTTAAACAAGATGAAACAGGAACCCAAGTTAGTGAACCATTTGCTGCTGAAGCTAAATTTTTCACAGAAGTTCGACTTCTACAGAGAGATGTTAAAGTTATATTAGAGGGAGTCTCAAACCAGAATCTTCTAGGCTCTGTCTTACATCCGGTATGTATTTATTGTTGACTTTCACTGTAGGGTTGAGTTGAGTTGTGTTGAGTAATGGTGTTAAACATCCAAGTCAAGAATATTTAACTTATATCGAGATGCCGCCAGCTATTGGGGAAGTGGCAGAAATTTTGCCTGTGCATTGCCCTGATGTCATTATACAACAGGGTTCTTTATCGTGCCAAGCCCATCGTGACACAGGACCTTGTTTATTTTAAGTTCCTATCCGAAAGAATCATGACTTATTTTTTTTATGCCGGGTGTTTGGCAAAAGAACAGTCACTACCCACTTTCAAGTCTTTGGTCAGACCCGGTCAGAGATCAAACCCATGACCTCCCATTTACGGACCGGGCACTCTACCAACTGAGCTACCGCATTGTTCCTCGATGTAAAGTAGGAAAAGCAGTCAAACTTGAATAACATGTGAATGGAATCATTATTTAAATCACTTGATTATTGTATAAAGAATATTAAATTAATTCAGTTAGTAGTGCAGTGTATATATATGTATATATGACCCTTTTAAGAGACTTGGACATTTTTACAAACAATTTTTCATGCATATTCCAATACAAGAAAAAAGAAGAGATGATGTAGAATAAAGAACATGTATATCAACAAATTGTAAATTTTTATGATCTTGAATGGGTATTTTTTGGGGGGGGGGATATTGTGTTTGTCTGGTCATATGCCTGTTCATCTGCCAAAACTGTGTTAAATATCTCATACATTTCTAGATAGATCTTGATCAAACTTCTAACAATATTGTACAATCATGGATCATGTAAATTATGTAGGTCAGTAGGTCAAATGTTGCAATTTTACGGAGCATATGTCTGCTTACTGAAGACTCTTGTTCTTGTATATTGAAATACCATTCATAATAGTAAGTGTTATTTTGATACCTATGTAGTTTGATAAAAAATTGTATTTTTATCTTTGTTTTTTATCAGAATGGTAATATAGCAGAATTATTACTTAAAGAAGGATTTGCTCGCTGTGTGGACTGGAGTATGGGTGTTGTGTCCCAGGGACCAGATAAACTTAGAGCTGCTGAAAAGTATGTATAAAATATTTTGAGGAATAACTATCAAAATCATTAACAGATAAGAGTGGTCATTAAAAAAGATTTTATAAAGTACCTGTTAACTGGAAAAAAGTTAAAATAAATTAAATATCGAGAATAAATTTTAGAAGAAGAATGTGATTGACCTGCTTTGATTTTTGGTCAAATTCCAAGTACTGAGATCTTAAAAGTCAGAAAATAAAAGTTGAAAGCATGTTAAACTTTGTAATTTATTCTGTGGCATGAAAACTTATTTAATTTTTTCTAAAATATATTTTAAGAATTGCCAAAGAGAAGAGATTGCGTATCTGGAAAGACTACACACCAAGCGGACCAACAATTGATGTGAAAGACAAAAACTTTTCAGGAAAGGTAATCACTTATTTATTTTCACATAAATTCGCGACTTATCCCATTTGTGGTTTTAAATATCACATGAATATTTACAGCACACAGATATTTCTATGTTGACAGACATATATATGTTGTATTCAATGAGATTGCAAATGCGAATTCAAATATACGCGAATAAGGCCAAGATGGTCTTGATGCGAAATTTTCTACTTGCGAAAAATAAGTGATCTACAGTATAATATCTGCTTGACATTTTATTACCACATCGATATAAGACTTGGGTATTAAACATAATTACTCTACTCTTATACACTCCTCATAATTTTTTTAACCAAGTCTTATGCCTGTGCTAACAGATCACAGATCCTAGTGCCTCTCACTGCCTAGGTTCAATACAAGCTTGGACAAATCCTAGTGTGAGAAAGTCTGCTTGTTTCCTTAATGAAGGTCTGTGGTTTTCTCCATACACTCCAGTTTTTCTCTACCATCCCAGAACTAACCGTTTCAATATAAATGAAAAAATCTTGACTGTGCCATAATCATTTTGCCACTCCACTGTTTAACACCTTGGTTTTCAGTCTTATCTCGGACTGTTTCAAACACTGGTAAAAGAAAAAAACGGTTGTAATTAATGTTGTCATTTCATCCACATTTTTGCTAAGATATTCATTTTGTCCACAGGTAGTTGAAGTGGTAAATGGAGATGCATTAGTTGTTAAATTATCTGATGGAGCCTTTAAGAAAGTGTTTCTGTCCAGTGTCAGACCACCAAGGTATGAATAAAGTTTATATGTCTGTAAATATCATTACATAACCACTGCAGTAGCTCAGTTGGTAGAGTGCTCCCTCCATAAGTAGGAGGTTGTGGGTTTGAACCCCGGCTAGGTCTGACCCAAGACTTGAAAGTGGGTAGTGACTGTTCTTTCGCCAAGCACTCGGCATTACAAAATGAAAGTCATGGTGTTTTTGGATGGAAACTTAAAATAAAGGAGGTCCCGTGTTGCAGTGGGCTTGGCACGCTAAAGAATGCTGCTGTATAATGTAATCAGCGCAACACGCAGGCAAAATTTCTTCAATTTCGCCTTTAGCTGGTGATGTCTTAATATAAGTGAAATATTCTTGACTGGGACGTTAAACACCATTACTCAACTCAACTCTCGCTCAACTCGCTCCACTACATGAATTTTGATATGCATGTATAACTATTATTTACCAAGGGTTCCACAAATGTAAAATTATTACTGGTAGTAGCTAAATTTCCAAAATTTGTCAAAAATAGAGTCCTTTTTAAAGTATTTTGAACAAGCTTGCTGAAATAGATTACTTTTTAAACAATTTATCGGAAATTAGTAGCTATTGGTAATTTTGGCTACTAGGAATGGAAACATAGATTTTACTCTCAAGCATAAAAGCTTTCTTATTTTCTTAGTTAATACTTGGCTTGCCTGTACAAAGTGCATAAGTCATTGTTGTGATTCTTAATTATTATATGTTTTTATTTATTAGACAAACAGCAGAAGTGGTTGAGAATGTATCACCCAATAAGAGAACTCGTCCATTGTATGATATACCATACATGTTTGAAGCCAGAGAATTTCTAAGGAAAAAATTGATCGGGAAAAAGGTAAAAGATTTATGTACTTGATGGGATGGTCTAAAAATGATGCAGTGATTTTGAAAAACATTAGAGTAATAAATTAACATTACATTAATACATTATTGCTATTTTTAGTTTTAGAATTAGGAAAATCTTAAGAAATGATTTTGAAACATTAAAAAATTATTTTAACATTTATAGAGATATATGGTTTCTGTATGAATAGTTACATAAACAGTGTACAAATACTATAAAAGATTAAAAATAAGAAATACATGTATTTGACTAATTTTTGCAATTGGTTATAAAAGAATACAATATGTTGCGGAACAAATTTTAACATTTTACATTTTAAATTTAGATTTAAGATATTATTTTACATGTGTTGTATACATTTTTTACTGTTTTACATGTAGGTCAGTGTTCAAGTTGATTATATCCAGCCACCTAATCAAGGATTTCCTGAGAAGACATGTTGTACAGTCACAGTGGGAGGAGTGTGAGTGTTATATTACTTTAAAACATTACATTGAGGTTTGCCATGAGGTTTCACATGTGATACCATCTAACGTTGATGTGGAACACTTATTTCACATGGATATGGACTCGCATAAGATGATGTTTTCCTGTAAAAAACGGTTTTATTCAGGGAATATGTGACATTAACTTTCTGCACAAACGTTAATGGGTATTGATCACATGGTACAGCTTCAAACCCCATTATCATCAGTTTCTTTAGATGCTGTTTTTATACAGGTTTTGAAGTTACTGTGTCGATCCATTGTATTGTCCAGAACAATGTTTTTGCACAGATTTCCCAGAAACAAATTTACATTGTATGCTTAAAGTCTCTCATTGTGGAATAAAACATTATTACTCTAACTAAAATTTGAGTTCAATTTTCATAAAAAATATTCAGCGACAAATTCCGGTGGGAATTAAATCTGGCAAATTTGAAATTTGAATAAAACCTTAATTTTCAAGATATTCGCGAGTTTAAACATGTTAAAGTATCATATTGAAGATTGAGGTAAGCTTATTACTTAAAAATTTTGTTAAACTTTTTATTTGTAGTACTGTTAAGTACTGTCAAAATGTTTTGGAAAATCTTAGTAAATGAATGATTGACGTATCGCCGGACACGCCCACAATGTTCCTACACTGGCCGCCATCACAGTACCAAAGCAGCATCATGGCAACTAATGACGTTCTAGTGTCGGTGACGTCATTAAACCGCACAATTTAGGCCAAGTTTTCATTCTTTTTGCGTGCAATTCAAGCATGTCAACCCTTTGTCGGAACATAGTGGGCGTAGCCGGCTATCCGTCAATTGTGAAACTGGAGCCAATACTCACAAATTTACAATCTAAATCTTAGTATAGCATCAAAAAGAGCATGTGTCTGTCCAAAATTTATTATTTCAGTAATTGTTTCTTCTACGATCCATGAAACTTTGAGTCCACAAATTTAAATGTACAAACAGTATATATACAGAGGTATTTTTTAATATTTAAATCCAGGAATGTAGCAGAAGCTATTGTTGGTAAAGGTTTAGCTGGAGTTATCCGTTATCGACAGGATGATGACCAGAGATCATCTCATTACGATGAATTACTGGCTGCTGAAGCAAGAGCTCAGAAAAAAATGATGGGAATGCATTCAAAGAAAGAAGCACCAATACACAGAGTGGCTGAAATTTCAGGAGTGAGTTAAATCATAGTTTTATTATATTTCATATGTTCCTTTGTTGTACAGATACTTTGGTTTCAGGCCCTGATTTCACAGTTAAACCTTAACAAAAAAATTTCTTTATCTAGATTCGGCAAATTTAAAACCTGAATAATTCTGTCCATTTCCAAGATATTAAGATTTTAAGGTGTCATATTAAAGGCAATTTTATGTTGATGGAATAATAATGGATTTTTAAAATTGTTTATTTGTACTACCATTGTCATAATTTACTAAAATCAAATTAAGGAAACATCTTCCTTTTAATAAATTTTAGTTTAGTCATAACTAGAATATTTTGAACTGTCGCACAAATATTAATTAAATCATTTAGTCTTGTGCTAATTACAATTTAATTAATGATTTATTACATTCATTTTGAATTGTGTAACTTGACAGTGATCGGCATCAATAAAATACATATCGGTACAGATTTAAGTAGTTCTGAAGTTCTTATTATCATAATCAGTTTTCAAAACTGGAGGAGTCAGGTGAATCTCTATATAATGGCCACATGTCCATAAAGACCTTTTTTTACTGGTTCTCTTAGGTGGCCTTTATAGACAGGCTTGACCAGACTTTTACCTGTAGGGTCAGAAATTTTGATAAAAATGATCTTAACTTGCACAGTGTTCCAGCAATAAATAGATTGGAAATTAAAAATTGGAGATTAAATTTATTTTGAATGTTTTTATTTACAGGACATTGCTAAAGCCAAACAGTTTCTTCCATTCCTCCAACGAGCTGGAAAGTCGGAGGCGATTGTAGAATTTGTAGCCAGTGGTTCCAGAGTTAGATTATTTATACCAAGAGAAACTTGCCTTATAACATTCCTTATCTCAGGTACAATATATATGATACTGTAAAAAACAATTGCCTGCTATGTAGTAGGTCCTTGGGTCAACACCTGCTATGACCTATTTTATTCATTTTCTTGTTTTATTCACATTTTCATTAAAAAATTTGAATCTCTCCATTTGAAGACATTCAGTATATCCACTTGAAAAATTTAAGAAATAATTTCTGAGAAATTCTTTCAAAAAGTAACCTTTCTCATCAAATTTATGAAAAAAACTTAAAAAAGGACTCTTTTACAAGATTTTGGAAATTTAGCCACTGATAATTTTGAATTTGTGAAAACCTAGAAATCTGATATAATACATTACTCAGAATAAGACTTTGATTAAAAGGGAATGTAATTTTATTGTAAATCTCAAACTTCAGGTATTGAATGTCCTCGAGCTTCTAGACCTGCTCCCGGGGGTGGTAGTATTCCATCTGATGCATTTGGAGAGGAAGCCATGTTATTTACCAAAGAACTCTGTTTGCAAAGAGAGGTAAGTCACACTTAAAGAATCTTATTTGTATGACTGATTATCTAGATATAATTAAATTACTAGTAAGAAATTAATTCTCAAATTCTGTGTTATCTTCTGGCACATCTATAAAAGTTTGATTTACTAATATGTTGCCATAGTAACAACCTTGTCTCAAATTCCTCATTTTTAATGTGTGTTTTTGTGCAATGGATTGACTGATCAGTTGTACCATGATGTACCAGTTCAGTAAAGTTTTATAAAAATATACCAGTTTGCTTTAAGATTTACTTTTCTATAAATCACAGTGAAAAGGTTAAAATCTAGAAAATAAATTAGGACCATATAGTTTTTTGATGTAGGACAAATATTTCAAAGTTACAGAAATTATTTAATGCTTTTGTAATTAAAAAACTTTTTTATAATTTTTTTATTAGGTTGAAGTACAGGTTGAATCTATGGATAAGGGAGGTAACTTTATTGGATGGTTGTTTGTCGAAAATACAAACTTGTCGTTAGCATTAGTAGAAGAAGGACTAGCATCAGTACATTTCACAGCAGAGAGAAGTCCTTATTACAAAGCTTTACAGGTGGCAGAAGAAAATGCAAAGAAAAGGAAAGCAAATGTAAGTTAAAAAGCCTGCTAGCTTCAAACTAGAAAAACTGTGAGCCACAAGCTCACAAAAATACCCCCCGCTCCCCCCACATAAAAAAAATCCATCGGATCAAATTTTTAAATAGGAGGTTCATATTATATCACAAAGATTGTGTGAAAGTTTCTTGAAAATTCATTGAAGGGTTTAGGATGAGTTGCGGATAAGAGATAGGTACCCTAAGGTGTAACGGAAGGACACCCCTATCACTATATACCCCCACTTTTTAAGCGGGGGGTATAATAAGAGTGTTCACACCACTCATCTGGGCACCTAGTGCAAGAACAAATTCACCTGGCACTCAGAGAGGCCAAAGTGGCCTAATGGATAAGATGCCAGTCTACAAATTCAGTGGTCTCTCACCACTGTTAGTTCGAGTCCTGCTCAGACCACATGTGGGAAAGTAAATTTTCCTTGCCATTGGCTTTACTGGTTCACCTGGTGTCAGCATAATGTAACTGGGGTAGTGGTACGCTTGTGTGTGGTATACTGACTTGTTGAGCTAGCACCTTAAAGTCACCCTGAGTGTGCGCTGGTACAAGGCAGACCATAAAAACAAACTTGCACTTCACATGCATACAGGAACTTGTTCATAGATTAATTTATAAAGATTAATAAAGAAGTTCTTGTTGCGAATAGCTGAATGTGACGTTAATTAACATTCCGCAACAAAAACAACCTGGCTCTTTAAATTTACTTAACTACATGTAGAGTATGTGACTTTCCTATAAAATTGTCAGTCAGATACTTTGATGATTTTAGTAAACCCCTTTGGGATAATTTTATGGATGTGATTTACCTTCCTGAAAACAAGTAAATGTTTGGGGAGATTTCAACTCAAATATCTAAATTTGGTATATTTTAAATCTGAATGATTTTGTTAGTTTTTAAAGGTCACCGGTCACCAAATTTATCAATTTTGTATTTTGCATTCCTATGGGTAGAATAATCAATATTGATGTGTCTGACGGTTTCCCGTGCCTTACATTTACCTGTAATACACTAAAACCTTACCTTAACGAACTGCTAATACTCGGTAGTTTCCGACACCGCTCGTAACTTTCCCGCGAACTAATTGATGACGTACATGGTGTTAAGCTGCTGAGGAAAGACACATTACCTATATATGTATCCATATATTACATGTGGGTTTGTGTGCAGTTTTGAAGGGTTTTAAAGTTTATTTTCAAGTCAAAGTGATATATTTTGTGAAGTTTTGATAGAATAAAAACACATTGACCGATGAACATGTTTTTCCACAAATTTCAAAACAAATTAAAGCCAGATTTACACAAGTCCTTCATGCAGCTTTTTAATTAACTCAGATTAAACATTACGAGATAAGTCAGGGAAATAAGAGTGGTAAAATCATTTAAGACAATTCAAATTCTTATGAATTAATTCAGTCAAATATATAGATTTTAAACAATTTTAATTTTCAAAATTAATTTAATTCCGTTATTCTATCAGTTCACCAAATCACACGTTCAAACAGAGACGTATGTCTTGTTCAAATTAACTAATCTAATTTAACTTTCAGAATCCATCAAAAATGACAAATAACATTTACCGATATCTTAAAGATATACGCACGTGTCAATTAATGTTGCATATCGTAAGGTAAACTCTGTTAATTACAGGTGATAGATGTCTACTTCTATGCAGGATGTTTCCCAATGTAGCATATTGATAATCTCTTAATTACTGGTATGTAAGGAGGTGTAAATCACACTTTGAACGATGTTAATTTATTGTGAATAAATGAAAAAAAGTTTCACTTGAGTTTTGAGTCCTTAGTTAGTCGAGCATAACCCCACTGGTATCACATTTTGATAAAGTTCTTTTCATCCAATTAAAATTAAAGCGTAATAAAGTTATTATATGAATTTTTTATTTTTTTTTTTTTTTTATCATGGGAACAGTAATGATAATGATGATATATTATTATTATTATTATTATTATTATTATTATTAAACTTACTGCAAATAAGAATAGGAATCTATTGAATTGAAATTGTTTTCATATTTAAGTAATACTGGGGTGAAATATTTTATTTTAGAGATAATAAGAAATTATTTTTTAAACCTGTATTTTAATATTTTCGTTGTACAACAAACTAAAGGTCTTGAACCCAGATTCTACCAGAAAACAGGTATTTTTATTAATTAGATGGGTAAATAATAATAATAATAATAATAATAATAATAATAAATAAATCATTGATTTTAATCTAAAATGGAATTAAAAATGGGCCACTTTCTAAAACAAATATTAATTAAAATCAATTGAGGTCATCATATAGCTGTACTAGAGAGAAGAAAAGATTTTTTTTAAAAATAAAAAACAAAAATTAGGGTTCTTTTTATTATTCCTAATGATAAAAAGATAAAAATAAAAATAAATAAATAAATGAATAACTAAGAGATATGTAAAGATAATTAAAATGATATTAAATATAAATGAAAATTAAATGAACAATATTTCTTATAAAACGGAAATTTGGGTTCTTTTATTATTTGTTGTGATAAATAAAAAATAAATAAATGAATGAATGAATGAATGAATGAATGAATAATTAATTAATAAATTAATCAATCAATCAATCAATCAATTAAATAACTAATTAATTTAATTTTTTATGGATATAAATAAATGAATGAATGATTAATTAATTTATTTATTTATTTATTTATTTATTTATTTTATTTATTTATTTATTTATTTATTTCTTGGCTTTAATTAATGAATTAATTGGTCTTAATTAATGAATTATTTAATTATTAATTAACTAATTAATGTATGCTAAAAAAATAAATGTTTAAAAACACTTATTTTTGATAAATTTGGGTAATAAATGCAGTTCACTATACAAGCCTTATTTACTAAATAGCTGGGATAACACCTTCTGCGTCACTTCCGGTTTTGTGCCCTTTTACTACCAAAGGGAGATAACACTGTTTTTCAACAGTTTCAGGACTTTAATTTACGCTGTAGAAAAGGACAGAAATGATTAAAAAATGTTATTTGTGGCTAAATCGACTTTTTATGATGCAATCTTTAGGAAAATAATACTAAAAAAATTTCGGTTTTTGGTGACCGGTGACCTTTAAGATATTTATGCATTAAAGGTATCATTTTGAAGATCAGTTGAAGCTTATTACATCTATATTCTAAATTCTTAAAGACTTTTTATCAGTGATACCATAAAATGTAGTCAAAATTGACCAGATTTAAGTTAAGGAAAATAAAAGTTACGGCATGATTGTGAAACTGGGGCCCGGTGTTACAATGTCATTTTTGCAGGGGTCCAAAATTCCCAAGGTCCGAGGTCCAGGACCAGGAGCAGATATTACAAAATGCAATATTGAACCCCTGGTTTAGTTTTAAAGATTTGTTCATCAGTCAGTACATTAATTTTTATCCAATTTCAGCTATGGTCAAAAGTTGTAGAAACCAAAGAAACGGAGGAACCAGTTGAGGAACCTAAAGAACGTAAAGTAGATTATCAAAAAGTTGTCGTAACAGAAGTATCAGATGAACTCAAATTCTACGCACAATACGTAGATAATGGTAGGTCTGCTATATAACTGTACTATTGAAATGAACAGTGTTCCTTCTCGAGGGGATAATGGGACCATTGATTCCTTATTTTGCTAAATGGTATCATTGTT
This sequence comes from Anadara kagoshimensis, assembly GCA_021292105.1. Taxonomy (NCBI): domain Eukaryota; kingdom Metazoa; phylum Mollusca; class Bivalvia; order Arcoida; family Arcidae; genus Anadara; species Anadara kagoshimensis. Next base: position 54,216,667 of record CM037865.1, read on the forward strand.
AAATCCATAGTGGGTCATATTTAACATTACATGAATGGAAAAATATTAAAGTTGTGGTGTTTCAGAGAAAAGCTTTTGAAAATGGCCCCTTCCTACACAATCCTTGATTAAACCCATCTTGAAGCACAGGATACATGTATAAATGTAACTTACCCAGTATCTAGTCGTATAAATTACATGTATTATCATACGTTACTCTGACAATGAAGATGAGGAAATACATGATTGCATGTGATTGACGTCTGAAAAGAGCTATAATGTATATATCGAAAACTATTACTTTTGTAATCCCCTGGCTTTTCAACCTTTCCGTCTGGAATTCTCGTCTGCACAAATTCTCCAAAAATATGAAGCATATTTCATGAAACTGGTGGTGCAAAGCATAAACACTGATAGGAGATGTGCAAATCGTTAACCCGAGTTGGTTTGCTCATTTTCCTGGGAGTTATTGCCCTTTCAACATAAGTGCATATCTCAAAAAAAGAACATGCTGGTGGGGATCCTGATTCACTGAATTTGCATGTTAATATTTGATTCAATATCACTTCTATCAAAATGTCTTAAGTTACAGAATTAAAATGTATCTATTTAACCTATGACTTGTGTTAGAATTTAGTTTGAACTACTACATTTGTGAATTCGACATCACCAACCATTGTCAATATGTTGCCAGCTACCGATTAAAGTCTTTACATTATAATGATTCAGTTTCTGAATACTGCATTGGCAATGTGTTTCACTTTAATAATATTGAGTCATTGTTTACATTTCTGGTAGCCAAAATTGCTATTGGCTCTTAATTTCTGAGAAATTATTTAAAAAAGTAACCTATTTTACCAAATATGTGTAAAAATTCTGTAAAAAAGACTAGGTTTCCACAAAGTTTAAAAACTAACAATTTTAAATTTGTGGAAACCTAGTGAGTGTTTTACCTTTTTATTCCATATTAAGACTAATTTGTTTTAATTGGTTTAATTAACATTTTAGGTCCACAGTTAGAAAAATTAATGGAACAACTAAGATTAGAGATGGAAACCAACCCACCTTTACCAGGATCCTACACACCAAAACGAGGAGATATGTGTGCTGCTAAGTTTTCTGCTGATGATCAATGGTAAGTTTAAATTTGAAAAAAAACCACATTACTTTATTTAATATTGAAGTAGAAAGAAATGTATATGATATTGGATCCCATAAACTTTTTTATTTCTTGGAGAATTGAGAAATGATGTTTTATGCCACAGTAAAGATTTTATCACCGATAACAAGATTGTCAGTTCTCAAATGGTGGAGGAAATCAGACTTTCTGGAGAAAACCACTGACCTTCAGCAAGCAAACTGACAAATTTTCTCACATTAAGATCTGTCCTGAGCAGGATTCGAACCTAGGCATTGTGAGGCACTGAGGTCCATGGGTGCAGGCTTTAGACCACTCTACCACCAATGCCCAAATTTCCTGTGTACATCTGCAACTACAACCCCTACACATACCATTATGGTAAAATATTTTTATGTTATATATGATATTTTTTCTTTTAATTTCTAATATCGCTTTATGAATATTATAGGTATAGAGCCAGAGTTGAAAAGGTAGACAGAAATCAAGTTACAGTGCAGTTTATAGATTATGGCAACGTAAGTATAACACACACACACACACATTTACAGTCACAACAATGAATAGCTACATCACTGCCGATTGTTTTTTTAAAATTTATGATACATGATGTATGCACAAACAAAAGTTGTCTTTCATAGACAGCAGTTCTCGGATGAATTCATTAAAACCCATTCAGTACAGGGAAAGACGAGGCTGAGGGTACCAAAATCAGTTCCATGTAAGGTTTACATGAGGCATTTCTGACACAAGACATTTTATAAAGTTCTATAATTGCATTGAATTGGTTATATAAAATATGGAAATATATTGTATAATTTTCATATAGTCAAACCTGCCTTAAAGGTCACCTCTGTATAAGAGCACCTGTTTATAAGGGGTAGTAGAATTGTATCCCAATTGTTGCTTTTTCATATCATTTGAACCTGTATATAAGGCCACTTTTAGTGGTTCCATTGGCCATGATTGGGTGGCCTTAATAGATAGGTTTGAATGTAAATACTTGTATGTTTTGAACATGACGTCTAATTTGTGCATTTTGTGTTGACTCGTTTTCTGTGGCACTGTCTATTTTCATGCAACATGTTATTCATCTGAAGCATTTATATTTTATTTATGATTTTATATTTTCAGCGGGAAAATACACAGCCAGCACAATTGACAGTTTTACCAGCAACATATCAAACACTAAAACCCCAGGCAACAGAACTATGTGTAGCATGTGTAATGTTACCTCCAGATGTAAGTATTGTATTAGGCCTCAGTGGTATTAGGTATAATATGTCCTTTTTGGGCCGTGATGGTCTTATGGTCTATGCTCTTTGTGGGCCTTGATGGTCTTAAGGTATAATATTCCCTTCTTGGAGTTTTATGATATAATGGTTTAATGTTCCCTTTTAGGGCATTGGTGGTCTTACCGTTTAATGTGGGCTTTTGGGGCTTTTGTGATATTGTGGCTAATATGTTATTTGGGGGGGGGGGGGGGGGGGGGGGTAGGGGTTCTTATATTCTAATGTGCTTTATTGGGACTTTGATGATCTGATGGTCTAATGTTCCCTTTTAGGGTGTTGGTGGTCTTGGGGTTTGATTTTGGCTTTGAAACCTTGATGCTCTTATGGTCCAATGTGTCTTTTTAGGACCTTGATGCTCTTATGGTCCAATTTGTCATTTTGTGACATTGGTGGTCTTTTGTGCTCTTTTGAGGCCTTGGTGGTCTTATGTGCTCTTTTTGGGCATTGGAAGGGGACTTTTAAAATTTTAAAATTTCGATTACCAAATATGAATCATTATTTTTGTTCATTCCCAGCCAAGTCTCAATTAATTGACTGATTGTATTTTTTTTAAATAAGATTCTGAAATTGATGTCTAATGGTATGGAAGGTGTTAAATAGGAGAATAATTTTCATGTTGTATGTGTATAAATTTTAGCAGCTTTGTATATTTCACTGAGAGGTCAAATAGTTTTCATTTACTCTATCTTTCGTGTGCAGGTTCATTTACTGAATACAAATTATAAAAAATTACCATGTGTTGCATTTGAATTATTACAGGAAGATGCTAAAGCTGATGCACTGGACGCTTTTTACAACGAAATTATCAACAAAGAACTGTTACTAAACACAGAGTATAAAATCGGAGGCGCAGAATATGTATCTATTTATTTCCCAGATACAAAGGATGACGTAGCAAAGGAGTTAATAGCAGGGGGATATATACTCGCTGAAAACAGGAGAGAAAAACGTTTGGCTAAGATTGTGACAGAATACAAACAAGCACAAGAAAAGGCCAAGTCAGCAAGAGTAAGTATTGTTTAGTCATCAAGTTTTGTTATTTATTTTGTTTAACCCCATTAGTCGTTAATTAAATGAGAAGCTTTTGGCATTGATTGATAACAGGACTGGATCGTTTAATTACCAAGGTAATCAGCTACATTATAGCGACATCATGATTTCTATGCATCTGGCAGGTTTTTAGGAAACGTATTGTTAGTGTATTGGACTTGTTGATGGAGAACCATTGATTTGCATTGTCATCTTTATGAATTTTGCAATTGTACAGCAACTTCTTTCTTTGAAAGTAGACATGATATGTAAATAATTCATATGTCTATGGACTGATAAATTTCTGCCTACAAATTGATTTTTTTTGAGAAGGGTCTTTGTGCTATTGGTCCCTAGATAATAATTTTGTCCCTTGAAAATAAAGTCTATGGCCCATCTTTTCAATTGTATTTGATTTCTGAACTTTTGAGTAAATCTGATTCTAGTTCTTTTTTTTCAAACATTTTACATAATATAGATGTATTAAGACAAAGACATCACTCATGCTATCCTTTTCTCATTCAAACTAAGTTGACTGATACAGCTTAAAATGATGCCATAAGACATATGCAATGCATTGATAAAAAAGGTGTGGTAGTATGAATAAAGAATTTTTCACGTAAAATGCATCGAGTAATGTCATTATGTCAATCCCAGTTTTGAAAAAAAAAGTCCTAAGTTTTAGCAAGATCTGGACCAGGATGACCCGACCAACTGCAATTATGGATTGAACTTGGAAAGTTTTGTGTGATCTATTTAATAGATTAGGACTTCTTCTTAGTACATGTTTGTTTATCTTACACCTTTGATTATTTATAATGTTTTAATTTTATTTATTTCAGGTCAACATGTGGAGATATGGCGATTTTACAGCTGATGATGCTGTGGAATTTGGCTACAAGATGTGAACAATAATGTCATCCGTTAGATGGCAGGCTGCATTTACACAAGTGGAAACCTAGAAAATTTCGTTTTATTAAATATAAAATATAATAAATTATTTTTCAAACTACAGAGCTTTTTATCAAAGCCTTTAAAGCCAGTTCATTTCTTTGAGCATCATTTTATTTATGTTTAAAAATGGAAAAGCTGCTGGATGTCATTACAATATAACATGAATTTCATTACTAGTATCTGTAACATGATTAATGTATCATTTTCCGTAACTTATCAAATAAAAGGATGTTGTGATCATCTGAATATACATGTAGATACAGTTTATCATATTTTCTGAAAACTCGGATAGGGATTTCTTTACCTATTTTGAGAAGTATGTTGGTGTTTGCATTTTTATTGATTGAAGATTATATTAATCTTACAAGTCACAATATAGATAAAAATTTCATTAAGAGGTACATATTCAATTTTTTTTTTTTTACATTAAAAAACTTTCATATCTATACCAAAGATTATTATAGAAATGGTTAGCTGATATTAGAGTACAATGATCTATGATGTGCCTTTTATAGAAAACAAAATTTTTGTAATTCATGTATATTAATACAAGAAATGACCTGGCTTTAAAAGTAATTGATTTTTTTTTGGTCGTTTTAATTACGACATGCGGCATCAACACAAGTGGAATCTAGGTCCTGTTATATATATAATTATACATATATGTTTATTTTTTCACAAAAAATGGATTTTTATACAGTCAGAGAAACATGTTATTACTTAAAATCTCTTCATTCTGGTTGACCCTCTTAATTCTGGTTGATGTGTGTTAGTTCAGATTTGGACGTTGTGAGTCTTATGATGCATCAAGACTTTTTGACTAGTAGCATGTCATTAGTTATACCATGTGTCTCATTGAGGCATCTTGACAATGGCAGTTATTGGTTCCACGTCTGAACCATTACTAATGGAAGTTATTGGTCACATGCAGCATCAAGACATTTTTAAAACTGCAGGTTATTGGTCATATGCAGTTTTTGGTCGTTCTGTCAAATTATCAGATTGTTGAGTTTCTTATGAGAGAAAAAGCTGTTTTGGAATTTTCTTTGCACAATTCATGAATGAATAGTTTGTATTTAACTTAATTGAAAACATTTCATATAAAACATCTTAGAAGCATATTAATTTCTGTGTGCAGATTTTTTCTTTGAAACCTAATGTATACATGGGTGGGACGGAATATGTAAGATTTTCAACCCTTCCATTTCCGATGTTAACTCGCAAACATGGATATCATATGGCATCATTCAAATTCATTTATTTTTTATAATACCACCAAATCAAATGTTATACATTCAGCTGTTTTGGTGGATAAAAAGACTAACGTTGGATACCTGCTCTGTGAGCTAACCAAGCTGACTCTGTTTATGGACACCTTACACTCTAACAAATTATCCTTCTATAGATAATAGGATAAATAATAAAGTTTTTATATTTATTTCATTTAAGTACATATTATCACAACATTGTAATTAGATTATATCACTGTAGTTTTTAAGACTTAATTCTGTAATTTGAGATTGCAGGTTCAATCTCTATTTACAAATACAAATGTATGGAGAAATTTTTATCACTTCAGATTTTAATACTTGTTACAATAGTGAATGTGGTTTGCCACAGTGCAGTGATTCCGAAGGTCTTTTGACTATTCCCAGACCGAACACACATTTTTTGGTAAATTTGTGCTAATATTCCAACATAAAATTTCTAAAATTTTCACTAGACCGAACCAATTTTTACCATACAATTGTGTTGGTCCGGCGAGCTTCGGAATCACTGCAGTGCCCTTAACATTTGTGTGGGATATTTTTGAAAAAAAGTTTATGTGATTTCCTGGATTGACGTAATTTTTATCAGAAAACGATGAATTGATATAATTCCATATTAGAAATCTAATGGAAATTAATGTTTCTGTACAAATGTTTGGGGTATCATGTTGTGCAACAGCAAACCCCATTGTTCAGTAGCAGTTATAAACACACCATGATCATTGTTGTCCCTCTTTGTAGCTTTATATTTAGTTGATTATACCCCGGCAAACTAGTTTGAGGGGTATATAGGAATCACCATGTCAGTCTGTTCATGTCTGTCTGTAAAATCGTGTCTGGGCCATATCTCATCAATGCTTTGGAGGACTCTCCTGAAACTTCACATGAATAATCTTCATGGTCCAAAGGTGTGTCATGACCTTGAACCAGGTCATATCTGAAAGATCAAGGTCGCAGGAAAACTTTAAATGTTAGGGGCGGGGGTATTTGGCTCTCAAGAGACAGTTCTAGTTTTGTTAAGTTTATTTTTATGCTTTAATCTAAGCATTTAAACTCTTTCACCCCTTTACATTTAAAGCCACTTTTCTTGGTGCTGTTTTTTCTGAGTAGGGAAATTTGTTAGAGTAGAGGAAGGGTGCTACAGAATGTATATAGGGGTGCGACAGTTAAAACTTTGTGCCATTTAAAAAAGATTGTCTCAAGTATCGAAATGTCTTGAATTTTCAGCTTATTTTCAAATGGTTGTGTTTCAAAAATTGGATTGCATTTATATAATCACATTAGACAATCACTTTTCTATATCATTACATCATTAAAACAGGGTGTGTTTACATTTCACACATTCAATCTAATTTTGACTTGAGGTATTGTGACACATCAAGCGAAAAACCATACTTATTTGTTTTGTGACATCCAGATGAAATGACGTCAGAAAATTTCTTTGTAAAGAAAGCACCTGTTTCCTTAATTATTTACAAGTGTTTTTAGTAATGTAACATACAGATTAATATTCAGGGTTTATAGGTTTAATGAAGTCTCCTTGAAGAACCCACCATTAAAACCTGACTAAGATATATTTATTTTTGTATAGATCTATGAAATGCAACAACTGTGACAAATGTGACAACTGTGACAAATGTGACAACTGTAAGATGACATTTTATGTTTCTCTGACTGTATAAGTTAGGGTATGGGCATTTTGTACAAAATTCCAACACACATCATTTTCTGAAGTTTACTTGTAAAATCAATATTTTGTTAGTTAAATCACATCGATATTTGAATCGGAATGATATTGTATGGTAATTGGAGATACATCCTGGGTTTTGAAATACCATAATGGTCTTATTGACACCAGCGAAGACGAGCAGTACATCCTGGGTTTTGAAATGCAAAAACGGTTTTATTATTGACACCAGTGGAGATAAACGGTACATCCTAGGTTTTGAAATGCCATAATGGTCTATTATTTATACAAGATTGATGTAATTACATGTATGTAATCTAACAAATTACTGATTTATAAAATATTTAACTTCAGATTGTGTTGAATAAAGCATTATTGAGGATAAAGTTGTTCTCTGTATTTATATGACGTCTTGATATAAGTGAAATATTCTTGACTGAGATGTTAAGCACCATTAATCTAAGTCTTTATTTATATGACTTTATTTTGCACCATCTCCATCATGAAAAGCTGACCCACTACTCCAATACCCTTGAAAATATTTTTACTAAACTTGGTATACATTATTAAAACCAAGATATAACATTGTGTGTGCCTGAAGAAGATTAATTGGTTGATGAAACGGAGTTGAGTTAAGTAGTAGTGTTTCATGTCCCAGTCCAGAATATTTCACTTATATTGAGATGTCGCCAGCTATAGGCAAAGGTGCAGAAATTTTGCCTGTGCGTTGCACTTATGACATTGTACAACAGGGTTTTTTGGCATGCCAAGTCAATTGTGACACGGGACTTCGTTTGTTTTAAGTTTCTATCCGTGACTTTCATTTCGGAATGCCGAGTGCTTTATGAAAGAACAGTCACTACCCACTTTCAAGTCTTTGGTCAGACCCGGTCGAGGTTCGAACCCGAGTGCACTCTACCAACATGGGACATCAATTTTTATGGTCTCTTCCAAAGGACCCTGTGACTTTCATTTTCAAATGCCAAGTGCTTTGCGAAAGAACAGTTACTACCTATTTTCAAGTCTTGGTCATACCTTGACTGGTGTTTAAACCAATGACCTCTAACTTACAAAGCAAGCACTCTACCATTTGAACTAGGATAGTGATAGAATTTTCTGTTGTCTTTAAATTTTAATCATCTTTTTAGTTCACCTGACCATAGGTCACATGGCCCTCTTTCTCAAATGTCTGAGTCCCTGTTTTTTTTTTTTTTTTTTTTTTTTTTGCTTTTTTGTTATCAGTTTAATGGCAAAAATGTGAATATGCTTAGCTTGCTTTGCCTAATGGTGTTCTTGTATAGTAATAGGTTTAACAACAATTGTCTTTTAAGAAAATTAAATGGTAAGAAGGATGTAAGGAGCCCCCCCTTCCCCTAAAAATAAAATACTTGAATCTAAGACTATATGTTTGGTATTCAAATTTAGATCTGAAATTGATGACTCTGAATGTTTTTTTATGACAGTGATGTTGCCGTTCGTAAAAAGCCCTTCAGAGTCATGAATAACAGATCTATCTTAAATTATAACCAGCCAGTACCTTGATAGGTGTTTATTGCCAGTCCATAATCTTTTGATAAGGCAAACAACGTCCAGCTTCATTATAAAACATTTTTTCTATTGATGGTTTGTATAATGCTCTAATGATGTCAAATCAACAAGTTAACAAATAAACAAAAACAATAAAAATTTAATTATTCATGAACAACAAAGTATTTCTTAGAAAGTATTTGGTGAAGGATTCCAATTTTATCAAATTGATGACCAGGAATGAATTCAAACAAAAGTAAAGTTTGGCAAAAATGTATGCTTTATATGTATAAGAAATATTCGGACTGAGGAAGACTTTTGACAAGAAACCATATATTGTCCGTTATACATGTTCTGTGATCAACGTTCGTCGGAAATCGGTGATTTGAAATGTAACGGACTCTTCTCATTCTTCCAATATCCATTCCATCTGGCGCCCAGTTTTCACGTTTCCACTGACTATTGCAATTGAAACTCATACTGTTCCCATGTTGGTAAATGTAATTTTGATTGGCTGCTTTCTTTCGTTACCATGGTAACTATGTTCCATTTGAGCTTGAATGACGTTAACATTTACGTTTGTACACGTAGTTAGATAGGAGGAGTCAAAGGTCGTATCATCTTCGTGTGGAAATGCATCTTCATCAATGAAACTCGTATCTGTAATAAAAAAGATGGACTGTAATTTAGATTAAATTATGGTAACTACTAATCTTCTAGTATATTACGCAGGCTGACCATTTGTCCAGATCGGTACATTTTTAGTGTAAGGTTGCCATTTAGGTACTTTTTTATTGATTTTGGTAGAATTTCTAGACAAAAAGTCCGAATTTTTAGTATTTATTTAAAAAAAAGTCAAAATGGAAAAATTCCGTCTAATTTGACATTTCATTTTATCCGTCCGTTTATCCATTTTTATGGTACAAATCTGCCAAAAACAGATAAATCCGTCGAATTGGTCAGCCTGATTACGGCGTCGAGACTGCCTGAATATTTGCTTGTAGAAAACTTTCGCGTTTTAACATTCAGAAACGCGCTTGTGTACTTACTTATACGATTGACCAGCTGGTAAGTAAGCAAATTTGTTGAAAATTTAGCGGTGTTCTTATTTTCGCAAAAAAGAGACTTACAGTGAATGAAAATTGCGAATATTGATACATCGCGAATATTTCTCGTTATATTACGGACCTCTTCCGAGGGAACGGTTCTCCTATAGTGTTTTCGTGAGAGGCATAGTGCCCAGTCGATATACGACACTATAGGACCTCTTTAGAGGGAACTGTTCTCCTATAGTGTTTATAGTGTTTTCGTGAGAGGCATAGTGCCCAAATCGATATACGTCTCCAGACAAACACTATAGGACCTCTTCCGAGGGAACTGTTCTCCTATAGTGTTTTCGTGAGAGGCATAGTGCCCGAGTCAACATACGTCTCCAGACAACAAACACTATAGGACCTCTTCCGAGGGAACTGTTCTCCTATAGTGTTTTCGTGAGAGGCATAGTCCCGAGTCGATATACATCCAGACAACAAACACTATAAGACCTCTTCCGAGGGAACTGTTCTCCTATAGTGTTTTCGTGAGAGGCATAGTGCCCGAGTCGATATACATCTCCAGACAACAAACACTATAAGATCTCTTCCGAGGGAACTGTTCTCCTATAGTGTTTTCGTGAGAGGCATAGTGCCCGAGTCGATATACGTCTCCAGACAACAAACACTATAGGACCTCTTTTGAGGGAACTGTTCTCCTATAGTGTTTTCGTGAGAGGCATAGTGCCCTATATGTTAATGTAACAACCCCTTTCTGTATACGTGTTGTTCCGGATCGCGTTTACTATACCCAACGTCTCTGGAAGCTCGCGCCTTTGGCGCTAACACCTAGCATTGGTATACTAGTAATTCTCAACACCCCCACCCCATTAAAAAAATCCTGGATCCGCCCCTGTTCATAATAGATATAGATTAAGTGCATCCCACGCTTTTGTTCTTTAACTAAATTTTAAATTTACATCATGAATTTTCAATAATAATAAACGATCGAAAAGAGTTATAATCTATTGTGTGTTATGAATTGCCCCAACACAATTTTACAAAAAATACATATATTGCACAAAAATTACAGCTACAACATTTTGTTGTTGCAACACATTCAAACTACAATAAATCTAATTCACATATATAACTAGAATACGTGACAATAACACATTTGTTATTGCCACTTATGGGGTCAATAACTCGGACTTCGTATAAAAATACGTGACATTGACACATGTTATTGCCACTTATATGGCAATAACCCGGACTTCGTATAAAAATACGTGACAATAACACATTTGTTTTTGCCACTTATGGGGGCAATAACTCGGACTTCGTATAAAAATACGTGATAATAACACATTTGTTATTGTCACTTATGGGGGCAATAACTCGGACTTCGTATAAAAATACGTGACAATGACACAGTTGTTATTGCCACTTATGGGGCCACTTATGGGTCAATAACCCGGACTTCGTATAAAAATACGTGACAATGATACAGTTGTTATTGCCACTTATGGGGCAATAACTCGGGACTTCGTATAAAAACACGTGACAATAACACATTTGTTATTGCCACTTATGGGGCCACTTATGGGTCAATAACCCGGACTTCGTATAAAAATACGTGACAATGATACAGTTGTTAATGCCACTTATGGGGCAATAACTCGGGACTTCGTATAAAAACACGTGACAATGACACAGTTGTTATTGCCACTTATGGGGCCACTTATGGGTCAATAACCCGGACTTCGTATAAAAACACGTGACAGTAACACATTTGTTATTGCCACTTATGGGGCAATAACCCGGACTTCGTAAAAAATACGTGGCAATAACACATTTGTTATTGCCACTTATGGGGGCAATAACTCGGACTTGGGGCAATAACCCGGACTTCGTATAAAAATACGTGACAGTAACACATTTGTTATTGCCACTTATGGGGCAATAACCCGGACTTCGTATAAAATACGTGGCAATAACACATTTGTTATTGCCACTTATGGGGCAATAACCCGAACTTCGTATAAAATACGTGGCAATAACACATTTGTTATTTCCACTTATGGGGCAATAACCGGACTTCGTATAAAATACGTGATAGTAACACATTTGTTATTGCCACTTATGGGGCAATAACCCGGACTTCGTAAAAAATACGTGACAATAACACATTTGTTATTGCCACGTACGTTTATCTGTCTGTGTAAAATATTGTCCTCTAAATATTTTTCACATTTATGGATGGATTTAGATCAAAACTGAAACAAATGTACACCAACATCAAATTGTGTACTGCATACCCATGTTTAGATGAAGGTCGTAAGACCAACTCTTACTTTGGTGCAGGTGTATTTTGCGGAAAGAATTGAAGTGGGGCAAAGGTGTTTAATGTCCCTGAATATTCGTTCACTATAGAGACAGACAGTCAATTCTTAGATGATGAAGCAGAGTGAATCACTTTAACTTCGGCAAGCAAACAGTCAAACCTTCTCACATTAAGACTTCATATAGCATATTGTTATTAAGGGCCGGATTAAGACTCTTCTTCTAAGTTGTTTTCACTCTTATTCTTGGTAGTCAGTTGTAAAGAGCAGATAAAAGATGTCAGTCATACTCGCTGTACCATGATGTCGGAGAGAGAGAGAGAGAGAGAGAGAGAGAGAGAGAGATATGCTCCAGCTGTTTATGTGAGGACAGTTAACTGGCTCAATCATACGCAAAGTTGGGACACAACCAACCATGTGAGGACAAATCTTGTGTCCCCAGATCTGCGATAGGTTATTTAAAATGCTCTAAAAAGCTATTTACAATAGAGTAGGGTTAGGTTAGATTGAGACATTTGATTGTCCCTACAATAACATGTCCCACAGTTAAATACTGAAAATGTCCTCAAATTGTAGGCAAAAGAACTAACATATATCTTATGAATCTTACATTGTCCCCACTATTTATCGCACTTGTCCCTATTGTAAATACGGAAAATGTCATCAAATTGTAGGTAAAAGAACTAACATATTTCTTATGAATCTTACATTGTCCCCACTATTTATCGCACTTGTCCCTATTGTAAATACGGAAAATGTCATCAAATTGTAGGTAAAAGAACTAACATATTTCTTATAAATCTTACATTGTCCCCACTATTTATCGCACTTGTCCCTATTGTAAATACGGAAAATGTCATCAAATTGTAGGTAAAAGAACTAACATATTTCTTATGAATCTTACATTGTCCCCACTATTTATCGCACTTGTCCCTATTTTACACTGTTAAAATACACACACACACACACACACACACACACACACACACACACAGAGAGAGAGAGAGAGAGAGAGAGAGAGAGAGAGAGAGAGAGAGAGAGAGATTTACCTGTCTGATCAAGTATTAGATCGTAATGATCGCGGATACTAGGCAAGTCTTGCACGTCTTTGATAATTTCTTTTTTAGGCGTTTCTCGTCTTTTTCTCACCTTATCTCGTCCTTTTCTTAAATTTTCTGGTTAAAAAAGAGACAATAATTAGTTGAGCGACAATGTAAGTTTTCAAAATTCCGTTTTTTTTAATTTAAAATGCATTCTTAAAGTCCTGTTAATTCTTTTACATAAATAAAACTGAAAATTGGCCAATATAATGAACACGAATAGTCCAATTTTAACCTGTCTGTAACAACACCTGTTCATAACAACAACCTGTTTATCTATTTAGGTCAGTTTTTTCAGGTCCTGATATTTTTTGCTAAACATTTAATCTCTGATAGTGGTCACCTGTCTAATGTGGCCACAATATTTAAGTCCCAAAGGCAACATATGTACCTGTCTATGACAGCCAGTTCTTAATTTCAAATGCGGCATTTTTGGTCAAGAGAGAGAGAGAGAGAGAGAGAGAGAGAGAGAGAGAGATTTACCTAACCAACACCTGACAAGCAAATTTATTACAACTATGATGATAACTACAGCTAAACCTGACAGCACAGTGTAAGAAAACTGTAATTTCATCTCCTGCTCACTGAAAAAAAGGTATACATCATTAGATAGAGGTACACTACAGAGCTGTCGAAAGTTTAATACTAAGCTTACTAATCAGAATCTCATGAATTCTGGTCCCTCTTGAGATTTAACCACTGCGGTACCTCAGTTGGTAGAGTGCTCTCTTCGTAAGTGGGAGGTCGTGGGTTCGACCCCCGGCCGGGTCTGACCAAAGACTTGAAAGTGGGTAGTGACTGTTCTTTCGCCAAGCACTCGGCATTACGAAATGAAAGTCACGGTTCTTTCGGATGGGAACTTAAAATAAAAGAAGACCCGTGTCAAGATGGGCTTGGCATGCTAAAGAACCCTGCTGTAAAATGCCATCAGCGCAACGCATAGGCAAAATTTCTGCACCTTCGTCTATAGCTGGCGACGTCTTGATATAATTGAAATATTCTTGACTGGAACGTTAAACACCATTACTCAACTCCACTACCTCTTAAGATTTATCTCAACAGTTGTTCGTCAGCTGCTATCTATCTCGCTGCAACTTTTCTGGTCACTAGTTATCCATATCTCGGGTTCTCTGCAGCCGAAACTTGGGATTCGAGTCCCGCTCAGACCACATGTGGAAAAGTGAATTGTCCTTGACGTTGGCCTTTACTGGTTCACCTGGTTTCAGTATAATGGATTAGGGGAGTGGTATGCTTGACTGCGGCGTACTGACTCGGTAAACTAGCACATTAAAGTCGCCCTGAGTGCGCGCTAGTACAAAGCAGACCATACAGCACACTCTCACTTCACATGCACAGATAATAGCTGAAAAATTGCAGATGCGACGTTAAGCAACATTTCAACCAACCAACCAACCAACTTGGGCTTTCTGAGTGTTAAATTTTCAACAGGTGTGTGCTGTATGATAAACATTATGATCATTTTAAAACTTCCTATTGGTTATCAAATTTTCGATACAACTTCCTCTTGTACCCACACATTTTAAATTCTATGTTAACGTTTTGATTTTTTCACAGAATTAAAAATGAGAACGTTTTTCTAGCTGTTCAAAAATTATATTAAAAGGAAATGTTTTTCTGATTATTAATATCATATTATCACAACCAACTTATATCATTACAAATTCAGCACCCATCTATGACTAACGTTTGTGAACGCATACGATGGGAAGTCAGAAAGTTCGTAGAACAGCGTATTTAGCGAAGCGTAACATACATTTTCTTTACTAACATTCCGCCATTTTAAACATTCAAGTTTATTTGTCACAAGATATGTGTGTAATTCTCAAAAGCATTAAAAGTTGGTGACCATCAAGTAATGATGGAAAATCAAAATGTTGAGTTTAGGGCAGTAATAAAGTTCCTCACAGTAGAGGGATCAAATGCCAAAGAAATTCACCGGCAAACGGTGACAGTGGTCCTGCCTATTCCACAGTGCCAAAATGGTCAGCTGAATTTAAACGTAGGCGCACCTCACTAAAGGATGACCCACGGCCAGGTCGGCCAGCTGATGCCATCACAAAGGAAATTGTCACGTCTGTGGAAACCCTCATTATGAATGATCGTCGAATTAGGATTGATGACATAGCTAGGGAGTGTGACATTTCACATGGAAGTGTATACACGGTTATGCACGAGCATCTTGGGATGTCAAAAGTATCCGCAAGATGGGTCCCCAGAACGCTTCCAAAGACTCCAGTCAAGTCGAGAGCTTCTTGGCATTGGATAGCTTCCATTTACGTGAAGTAAATGGTGATGAAAACATAGATCATCATTGGGTCCCAGACACCAAAAAAAAAAAAAAAAAAAAAAAAAAAAGAATCCATGCAATGGAAGCACCCTGGCTCACCCCACCAAAGAAATTGAAAACCCAACCATCAGCTGGCAAAATCATGGCCACTGTGTTTTGGGATTCTAAGGGTGTTCTGTTAATCAATTAAAACATGCTGGAATCTCTATCACTGGGACTTACTATGCTGATCTAATGAAACAGCTGAAAGCTGCTATTAAATTAAAAAGGAGTGGAAAGTTGAGCCGAGGGGTATTACTTCTTCACGACAATCTCCTGTGCACAAATCAAGGATTGCACAAGCAGCGATTCGTGAATGCAAGTTCGAACAACTTAATCACCCACCCTACAGTCCCGATTTGGCACCCAGTGATTATTTCCTATTTAGAAATTTGAAATCCGATTTACGGGAAATCAGATTTCCTGATGATGATGGACTTAAGGCTGCCACAGAGGCATGGTTTCAGGACCGAACCGAAGACTTCTATTTCAAAGGTATAGACAGTCTGAAAGAAAAGTGGGCTAAGTGCATTGGGGTAAATGGGGACTATATTGAAAAACAATAATAAAATGTATGGTTTGTTGCGACAATATATACCCCGTTCTATGAACTTTTTGACCTCCCCCTCGTATAACAGATAGACAGTGGAGTTACGAATACCTTATGGAAGTTTTACTCCGATCGCCAAAGCATTTAGTACACCTGACATCATTTGGACAAGTTGTTGGTAGCTGAAATCCTGATGGGAGAGTTATTTTATTCATGTCCAACACAACACTGCCATTCTTATCACATTTAGATTCTCCAATCTGAAAATAACAGCTTATAATGTAAATAGAGGATCTAACATGTACACACGTTACCAGGCGCGTAGCTAGATGAAAATGACGTGGATTCAAATTACAATTTTAAAAAAATCCCACCAAAGGCATGTATGGGGTGCGAGAGAGCATGATCCCCCTGAAATTTGAAATATTGATGTCAAATGGAGCAACTTGGTGGCATTTTCTGAATGAAAATAGCAGAGTCGCGACATGTTTTTTTTTTATTAATTCTGCTAGCAATTAACGTCTAATTTCCTGTGAAAGAGAGCTTCGAATAGAACTGAGGTTATTAAAAGTATAAAATAAGTAAATAGATCATGTGGACGCCGTGGCATACCGGCGTATTTTGAGCTACGCGCCTGGCGACACAATGTCGACTTAATTGTTGCAGACACTGTAGTGATTTTATATCATAAAATGAACTCAAACAAGTTGTAAAAATGTCGTTTTTTACTTGTCCTATGGAAAAGTTAGCATTTTATTTTTGTCTAATAACATCCATCCATAAAACTATAGCAGTACTCGTTGGTCGCATGTACATGCTTAATTGACGGATCGCCGGTAACGCCTACACTGTTCCGACAAAGGCCGCCATCATGGTATGGCAACTATGCAATTTAGACCGAGTTTTTATTCTTTTTGCGTGTAATTCCTTTGTCGGAACATTGTGGGCGTGGTCAGCGATAAAGTGCAAAACAGTCAATAATCGACGTCATAGGCTAGCTGGTTACATTGGTCGCAAAAACGATAATAAATGTATATGATTTTTATTGCATGGCTTTACTCGCTATGGAATATTAAAAAGATTATACAATAATATAGGGTTATTGAACTGATATTTTGAAATATTGTCCCTCGTTGACAAGGGACAATATTTCACAATTTCAGTTCAATAACACTTTTATTAAATAGCAAAATAAATTTCGTTTACTCCCGTCAAGTATTTCAACTGAAAATACCATTTTGTCGTAGATTCATCATGCTAGTAAGCGAGATGAAAATGCTTAAGATTGCATATGAAACACTTAATTATAAATTCAATATGAACTATTTATAGTAAAACCTGTCTATAAAGGTCTATCAAGGGAACCAGTAAAAGTGGTCTTTGTGGACAGGTTTCCGTTATATACAGATTCAAATAATTTGAATAAGAATACAATTCTACTGACCTTTATCAGCAGGTGGCCCTTGTATAGAGATGGCCTTTAATGCAGGTTGGACTAGATATTTCTTATACAACTTACTTTGAAATAATCCACATTTTTTGGGTCATAAAGGCTTCTTTTAATTGTGTAAATCTGATATGGAACACTACCGTCTCCATTACTGTCAAATACGGGTCCCGGATTTCCTTCACCAAACAGATCTAGCTCTACGGTTCTTATATCGTCTGCTATAACGTTTGGGCTCTGTCGATATTCTTCACACAAAGAGTCTGAATTTCCACCACACAGCTTATAGAAAGTTTTGTTGGCGCCTTTTAAGAAGGCCACCATGGCACTATAGGCATATGGTGTCCATTGTTCCTGTTTGTAGGTTAACGATCTTTCTGGAAGCTCATCAATTCTGCAAGGTCGGTTCGATCTTTTATCAAAACTGCCTTCAAAATAACAGTTGTGTTTTTTCTGTATATATTCCTTATACCATGGGTTCTTTTTGTAAGAATTCAGGTCAATTTTTCTTATATAATCATTAAAGCCATATATATCTTTCATTTCCAAAGACAGTTTCAAAGACCCAATTAGTTTTCTGTTATTAATGACGTGTTTGTCGTCACCCCAGGCAACCGTTCCAATAAACAAGAATTCGCCTGCGTACATGTTCTGTTTAATCTCATTAGAGACACCTAACGCCATGTCGGACTGTAAAAATGACAGAACTATTTTTGCATATGAATTTTTACGTAATGTGTCAATTATGCTTGAATATTTACTCCCATACACCTTAATTTCATTTGCTATACAAATGTTTTTTGATTCTGCCTCCATTTTGAATTCATTTCTAAAACTGTCACCATATTTACCCTCACTGTAAATTATTTGGATGTAGTTTGAACCATTTAATTTTTTCAGGATATCTATTATCGCCTTTGCTTCTTTACCAACCGAAGGTACAACTCGAAGGAAATTCTTGTGAGCAACACGATCACTCAAACATGTGGCAGTACTAGCATATGCTACCTGGACATAGTTCAGCCTAGATATGACGTCTAATGTTGCTATGGTAACGGTGCTTGAGAACCCACCAACAAAACCGAGTATTTTATCTCTTACGTTAATAACACTATTGTTTGCTAACTGAAGCCCTGTGTCCAATAAATCCAAAAGTTTTCGCTGAATAACTAAACGCTGATTACAACTGTTCAAAATTATGAATCCTATCTTTTTGTTTCCGAAAAAGTGAGTTTGCTTGTTAAGTTCTGTAACAGCAAATGTCATTACTTCTGCAATTTCAACGCTATGCCAGGTCTTAATATCAGCGCAACCCATTGGATCAAATTGATCTTTGTTGCAAACGGGGACAATACCAACAACATATAAATCACCCTCTTCATAATATATTTTTTCGTAATAATCCTTTTCAATGCATTGTGAGCAATTGCCACCAGCGGGGCAGTGTGCCCGTACAGTTGCTAAACAGACGTTCTTGTTAATATTTAAAACGTCATTTTCTAGGGAACCTATCTGAAATAAAAGATCATAAACTTATTTATAGCTCTTTAAACAAATCAATTTTTGCATATAATAAGTACCATTTCTATCTTGTCTGTTAAAAGGAAATTTTCGTTTTTTTCTATCGTTGCGTAAAATCAGTCAGGAATTCGATTGGTAAACACTATATTTGTGTGTTTAAGTATTATTTAATCGGAAGCAGCCATAGTTACCAAATCCACATAATGGCAATGAAGTATTGGTTCATTTAACAAACAATCTGTACAAGACATTGTTTCATAATAATTATTGCTTAAGATTATGGTCGGGGTCTGTCCAAGACTTGAAAATAGGAAGTGACTGTTCTTTCACCAAGCACTCAGCATTTAGAAATGAAAGTCATGGGGTCCTCCGGAAGAGACTTTAAAAACCGATGCACCATGTCCTTACAGGCATGGTACGTTAAATAACCCTTCTTAGTTGCAATTTGCCCTGATTGCACTGCAAAGATAGCTGGTGACGTCTCGATACAAGTGAACTTTTCTAAAATAGGACATAAACCCATTCAATCAATTAATCTTTGCAAGTAAATGATTTTGGCTAGGAAGACAAACGTGATTTTTATATCTTTTTATATTTTTTATGGTACTTACCTTTGACAGACAATAGGTAGACTTATTCTTTGGGCACTGATTGAATTGGTATACATCATACGTCGTGTGTGTGAGGAAATCGTTTAAAACATTTAACATAGTATATTCTGATCTCTTTCTTCTGCTTCGATCCTTTACCAAACTTGTGAAAGATGTATTTATTAGATGGCTGTTAAACAATATATTTTTGTTACGCGCCAGAGTATCTTTGAACCAAGAACAGTTGCCATAGTTACCAAACCCGCATATTTGTAAATATGCATTTCGAAGCAACAGACCAAAAGCATACGTAGCTCTTATTGCGTATCCAAGATATACCGAATGTTCTTGTCGAGAAATGATTTTTGGTTCTAGTGGGCGGCATTCATTATATCCAGTCAGACTACAGCCTCCATACATCTTAAAAACGTCGAGTAAATATCTATTTCTTTTTGATGCTTGTCTGAGCTGAGTTATATTTTGAAATAAATTTGTCCAGTACTTATTGAACTTGTCAACATTTATCACGGGTGGGCTTACTGCATATGAGCCGATACTCTCGTTTATAACTTTTCCATTAGTTTTAAATGTGCTTTCTTTCAGTTCCATAGCTTCTGAGAATATAAAAGTAATTTTTTCAATGACTTGCATTTTTTTTGCAGCGCTTAAGATTTTATTAGCCAATGAGCTGCTTCCAAAGAATACCGTGCCTCTTATCCTCTGGTAAAGTAGACCTACTAAAATACTGCCTATATTTTCTGTGCTGACCTTCTCATTTTGATGCCCACCAATGGCCTTTTTGGTTGCTATGCAAATATCATTTTCTTTTGCTAGAAGAGAGAGTTGTTCAGCCCCTTTAATTCCATACATATCGTTTTCATACAACACGGCAACATATGTCCAGCCGAGGGTTTTCATTAGTTTGACCATCACCTAGAAATCACAGTTTAAATAGTTGAAATTAACTTTGGTAAAATATGGCATATTTGAGTGATTTGATAAGGGACAACCTATTTAATTATTGACAGATCATACATGGTATTTATAGTACTCACTTTCACTTCCGTGCAAAGCAAACCGAATAACGCGCGTTAGCTTCTAGTTATAACACCATAAACGCCATTTCTAGACATTTCAATTATATCGTGTTTACACCCATAAATTCAAATTTTACCGTTAAAATACATTGAATTTGTTATTTTCTGGGTTCCGACGGTTGAAAAACGAAATACCTGTTTTTTCGAGTGCAGAGGTTTAAAAAAATAATAATAATAAAATAAAATAAAAAAAAAATAAAAAAAATCACCGAACAATTTGCTCTTGTTTTCCTCTGATGGTTTTTTTCGTTTTTTAAACATCTAATTTTGTGATTTGTTTTACCATGAAAAAAAAAAACACTTCTGTCTGCGACATGGTTAATCTTATACATAAGCAATTTATGTTCCTCTGCATTTATTCACATTTGTGTGCAGGCTAAATGAAACTAAATTGTATAGTTATCAACATTTGACATTTAATAATAAGTATAACCATACTAACTATTTAAGCAGTTATGACCACCCATATGGAAGAAGAGTCCTTAGGTCAAACGTGTGAGATTTTCACTTTTTGTTTTATTTTTGAAACACCAACAATGGGTTATACAAAATACAAATAGTTACAAAAGTTAAACTATCGCAGTAGTTGAGGAGAAATTGTAGAATAAAACACAAAACCCCAGACACTTACTATTATAGTTACTTTGTTAGGAGGACAGCATTCCTCTGATTGTATTGCCATGTTACGCCACATAACGGTGTTGCCGCATAAACATGTTCCAACACGTCTGTGCGGGGAATTGGACGCTTTTATTTGGCAAAATGGCTGCATTACGCCGCATAAAGAAAACATTTACTGCCATCACTTACATCTCCATCATCATTACCACCTTCACTAAACATCACCACCATCAGTATCATCATGATGATAATGATGATGATGATCATTATTATTATTATTATTTAAAACAAAAGTCGAAATTCTGCCAAAATCAAAGTTTAACGACCATCAACATTACAGTCACAATCGCCACCGTCGTCGCGCTCTCATCGTCCCCGTCCCTATCCTCCATCTCCTCCTTACTATTATTATTACCATTATCAGCAAAAACTTAAATTCTCAATTGTCACCGTTGTCGTCATAATTCATGTCACCACCACCGTTTTTATCGAAATATAAGCTCTTTTTAAAATTCATACAAAGTCATTAAAATTTTTCCTCTTTTTGCGTCAAAAAGACAACCTTGCGCCGCATATAAGCAACACATCTTTATGCGTTGAACGCCGCCGCATAAACGTGGCCGACATCCTTATGCCTTGAAATTCCCCGCATAGACATGTCGGGCGCGTTTAAATGTGGTAACACCGCTATGTGGTTAAGACCCTTAATTGATACATAGGAATTACAAATTCCTATTTTTATTTGTAGAGTGAGTGAGTGAGTAATGGTGTTTAAAGTCCCAGTCAAGAATATTTCACTTATATCGAGACGTCGCCAACTATAGGCGAAGGTGCAGAAATTTTGCCTGTGCGTTGCACTGATGGCATTATACAGCAGGGTTCTTTAGCGTGCCAAGCCCACCGTGACACGGGACCTCGTTTATTTTAAGTTCCCATCCGAAAGAACCGTGACTTTCATTTCATAATGCCGAGTGCTTGGCGAAAGAACAGTCACTACCCACTTTCAAGTTTTTTTTTGTAGAACCGTACGCAAAGGTGAAACATGTTTCACAAATAATAAATTCAGTTATGTTTAGATAACATTTTAACTGATTTTTAAGTTTTTTATATATAAAATTACCTCACACAAAGGATAAGCTTTATCGACATATTTGAATATATATACTATTTTCACTCACGTGGACTTGAATCTGATCCGATGCAATTACACTTAAAAAATTAGGATATCGTTTCATATCACTAAGTTCTGACGCAGTGGCAGAAAATCCAATTTGAGGTATTCTATCCTCAGACGGGAGAGAATTCAAAATAGACGCTGTTGCTTTTACTTCTTTGCTGTAAGACGGTCCTATGACACCTTTAAAACAAAGAAAGATTGTTTTAATTCTTTGTGATTTTGAAAATGATAATTGAATTTCATCTCATTTCATTCCGATTACATGCTGTTATGATTGCCGTATTTGAGCAAAATTGCATGAAATAATTTACCATCATAAGCAATCATAATAATCACTGTCCAAATCACAAAACCCAAAGCAAAGTAAAATTTAAACTTTAAAACTGACAAATTAAGTCAAATTAAACACGTGAATTTCCACCAGGGAAGTGAGACCGGGTGTCCAGAAGGGTTAGCAACTCCTGTTTAGCTAGCAGCTACAAACGCCATGTGTTACATCGTAAATTACTTTTGAAGTATTTCATGCTTTTCAGTGGATAAAGGATGCGACCAGAACTCTAAAAGTGACACAAAATTGCGATCGTATTTTTATTTGCGTGTAAATCACACGAGAAAAAGCTTTGCATTTATACCTTAAGCCATATTCACATCATAGGGTGCAAATTCTGCATATATGCAAAATCTGCAACCGGGTGTAAATTTGAGCATGTGAACGCAATTGCATATATACACCCGAGTGTAAATTTGCACCTACTCAGACCAGATGCAAATTTACTTTTGCATATGTGTATATTTACTCCTAGTGTATTTTTCGTCATGTGAAATAAAAAGACCTAATTCTGCAATACAAGTATTTCGAATGAATCTGTTATGCGATTTATATATCGATACCAATTATTGCTAAAAACAAATCTTTAAAAAAAAGCAAGAAAAAATAACTTTATTAAAACAACTATGTGCATATTAAATTTGTCTTCGAATTGGATCTGAAGTGTGATATATTACTGACTATTACTTGTAATTCCGGTATTTTTCGGGCATTCCGGTTATCTCAATCAACCATGAACTAAGTGAAAAAACTGACTTGAACACTTCATGCCGCTCATAATAATTAGTATAAGAGCTTAAGTACGAAGTACATAACAGACAAGCCTATATATAATACCCACTAAAGGAAATCAGCAGAAGTGACTTTTATGGGCAGGTGACCCTTTCATAGAGGTTCAAATAACACGAATAACCAGCAATTTGGTTAAACTTTTATTGGCCTTGAAACGCAGGTGGCTCTTTTATAGAGGTGGCATTTAAGACAGGTTTGACTGGATTCTAATTTAACAAGCTCTAATACTCACCAAACACCGGTGAATGTTTGTTCAAACATGACTCATTATACTGGTTGTTATTGCACGTTAATATCTCAATCAGTGTCTTACTGGCGTTTGTTGCTAAACCACATGTAGGAAACGCTTCTAGCCCTGAAATATGTTTTATAAAGACTTGCATAACAAAATTATAATCTTAAAGTCGCCCTGAGTGCGCACTAGTACAAGGCAGACTATACAACACACTCGCACTTCACATGCATACACGAAATTGTTCATAGATTAATCTACAGAGATTAATACAATAGTTAGCGTCGCGAATAGCTGAAAAATTGCTGATGCGACGTTAAGCAACATTCAACCTACCTACCAACCAACCAACCACCAAGATTATAACAATATATGACATGACGTCATATCCTGATATATCATCTGCATCCTGCACTTGTGTTCTATGGAGTCGATCTAAAAACGGTTTTTTATGTCAAAGTAGGGTGACACGAAAACAAAACCGTACTGATAATACCACAAGAACATTGTAACACTATTCCTTTTTAGATTCTTACTTTGTTTTCCATACGGTTCTCTACATTCTTGCTCACTTTGTTTTCCATACGGTTCTCTACATTCTTGCTCACTTTGTTTTCCATACGGTTCTCTACATCCTTACTTTGTTTTCCATTCGGTTCTCTACATTCTTGCTCACTTTGTTTTCCATACGGTTCTCTACACTCTTGCTCACTTTGTTTTCCATACGGCTCTCTACATTCGTGCTCACTTTGTTTTCCATACGGCGCTCTCCATATTTAATAATTTTGTCTCACTGGTTTTAATTTTGTGTAAAAAAACAAACTTAATTTTACTGCAGCAGTTGTTTGAGTATGAACGTACCAATTGTAAAGCCCGGTACAAATTCGTACTTGTTGAGTTGTTCAACTGACCATCTGGCCGCCTCTAGTATCTGTACAGAGGATGGTAATATCTCTTTACAATGTCCCTCCTCGTTGCTGTATATCTCAAATAGTCCTGCTAAAGTAAAGTCAGCCGCCGAGTTGACACTTTTTGTAGATATAGTGCACATCGTCAGCATAATGACCAAAATATCTCTGACGGATGAAACGGAATTCATTTTGATGGTTTTATATAATACTGTGTATTATTCCTTTGTCTGTTTTCTCAGCCTGAAAAAAATGTAATATGCATGTTTATTGTACAGAATTTGCGTGCATGTGTGTTCATTTCTGACATGTTTGTCATACCGTAAATCAAAAATATTTTGTGTTGCAATTTTTGCAAAGTTGGTGCAAAAATAGGTGTGTTTATTTTTGCGTTTTTACTTCTGATATTTCGGTTGTTCAGTAGCCAACACAGATTTTTTTTTAATGTCTAAGAGGGAATACTAGTCATTGGTAAGCGTTTCAGCAAATACTAGTGTTGTTCTTCATAACATATTCATTCATATTAAGACTTACAATCAAACTTGTCTATAAAGGCCACCCAAGGGAATCTGTAAATATGGTCGGAATGGACAGGTGGCCTTTATATACAGGTTCAAATAATATCAGTAAAGACAGCCGGATACAATTCTACTGGTCTTTATCAGCAGGTGACCATTATACAGAGGTGGCCTTTAAGGCAGGTTGGACTGTATACCACTATGATGGTGCCCACGAAAGGCTACATTTAGAGCTGTATGACAATTTTTTCTATTGTCACCTTCCTTTTTTATGCAACAGTATAGCTGCTTTGCTTCTCCTGTTTATGGTGTGTTTGTTTTACGGTTAATACGTTATGGTACACCTTGTTACCTCTCTGGGAGTTTTATACAACGAAGTAAACTGCTTGTAAATAATTTTTCTGTTGCAAGGATATCCTAGGTAGTGTTGATACATAAGTATTATGTCTCCCTGTCTAGCATTATCCTGGGTATATTTGACGTCCTATAGTTCAATGTTTCTTTGGCTCTCACTTTTGATTACACAAGTAGGGGTGTAGCTATGTGTTTACCATTCCAGAGTACCCGGCCTCACTTCTTTGGTGGAAGTTCACATGTTTAACCTAATTTGTAAGTTTCAAAGTTTTTACTTTGTTAAGGAATTATGATTTGGTCATAGATTAGTACGTTTTTGGTTATGTAGGGATATGTGGAATATTGTTATTAAGGTTGATGGTGGAAATCAGTTTGAAGTGGAAGATGCTGGTGATATCCGTTGTTCTAAAGCACTATGTGACGTCACGACATGGCACCTGTTGTAATTGACAATTCACTGTTAAATCTGTAAAAGTACTCTTTCATTTTAAATTCTGTAGTTGTGTTTTGGTACTCAAGAATTTTCTCTGAAAGCACGTAAACTCCGTTACATTCATTCATTTTGAATTTTGGACTTTGCCAAATAAATCTGTTTCAGTCTCTTCTATACTGGATTTGAAACAAACCAATGAGGACTGCGGCGGCTTAGTTGATAGATTTTTCGCCATTATGAACATGATTCTTAATATTGGAAGAACACCATATGTGAAAAATGGGGTTCCCGTACCATTGACTCCTGCAGGGTGGCTCAGTAAAAAGTAAAAGATACTACGTATGAAATCTCGCCGTATAAATATGGCTAGTAGCAGTCCACTCCAGCAATAATCATTAAGGATGATTAACTGATGTTATAAAATGTAATCTGAGTTACATAAAATTTAAAAATAACAAACATATAAATCTAACATAATTTTTTCATCGGTACCATGGGATTCATGTCCATGACAACAACATTTTTTCAACATGAAAATGACAAAAAGCACATTATGAATGTTATATGAAGATTTACAAAATTAAAATGAAAATTAATTATATTCATGAAATATAACATTATGTTAATTTAATATGCAAGACAAAAAAAAAAAAAAAAAAAAAAAAAAAAATTTAACGCATTAAAAAAAACCCGCTAAATTGAGTTTAACAAAAAAGAGTCATATTAGACCTGAATTTGACAACTAGGATACACTAAAATTGTTGGATATTGTATTTTTTCTTACCTGTACGCCAACACGCGCGATATCCTCGGATGGTGTGCGAGTTCAGACGTCATTTTCCTGATGTAACGTATATCACATGCATTTTTTGATATCGGAGATGCAAGTGATAATGGTATTTCATACATAGTAACATTTCACAAACATAAAAGTAAGGCCTGTCGAAAGTTTAACACTTGGTTAAGAAATAGGTGCCGAATCGGGAGCTCATTTTGCGCCTATACCCGTTGCCTATGTCTCGGTAGGTTTCGGTAATTTTTGGTCACTGAGTATCCAAAACCTCGTTTACTTGACAGCCAAGTTTCGACTTGCTTTTCGTCAGCTCAGTGTTAAACTTTCGACAGGTCTGTACTGTAAAAGCAACATACAGCATTTACGTCATAGAAGAAATCATATCCGGTAGTCCCATCAACTCAAAATTTTTATTAAATTATGATAATACAAAAACAAATACACTTATATAAACACTAACCGACGACGTGAACAATTTGCATTACTTGAGATATTTTAAGAATGCTCATAGCCGATAAATGTACTATATTTAAAAAATAGGGTAAATAATATGATTAATGTGAATCCAATGTTAATCCTTCGTGCGTCTATAAATGGAAGCTGTCTTTGTTAATTCCGTCTTAATATTAAGTATATTTACATCTTTATTACGTTCTTACACTGGTGACAATGTGACAAAGAGATACCGGTATCTCAATGAGGATGAATATTTTCAATGTTTCCATTGATGGTCACTTCTACATAGGCGTGAACTGTTTAAATGTTTAAATTGTCATCGCTTTCATGCAAAGGAGTTAACTATTGTTGTTTAAAAAAAGTATAAACGTATTATTGTAGATATTACCATTACATTGCATTGCGTCTTTCAGAAAAACCAAACTTTAGTTTTCAAAGCCACCTGAAGCAATACTTTAACAGATTAAGCATATATGTAGCTTAATTTTTTTTAGAATTTTAAAACTGAAGAACTAATTTTCAGGTAACATTTGCGTCACGTGTTGGGAGGGTACATGGACAGGAATGTATTCAGTCATTGCCTTGCTTAAGAAGGTTGCAATTTCCGATGTGCTGTGTGCCAGAAATTAAGACTAAGGTTTAAGTAACGAGGTTTTGATTTTTCAGCTTTACTCTGATCTGTCGAAGTTTACATGAATCATAAAATAGGAATACCTTTAATGTGTACTATGGAATGCATTTTTTTCATGACTTCTCCTTTTTACAAACTCAAACTCTTTAGTATCACGCCTGCTGTACGCAATTTTTAAGATGGTAAGAAAAATATGGAAAAATCTCAGTCCGTAGATAAAAGCGATTACACCTGTGATTTATTCGTATCTACATCGAGTATTATATACAGTATCCGGTATCTTAGATATAATCAGTCGCTTAGTTATCTCTTAAAACTAAGCGAACAACGAATGCAAACAACAGACTTCATCACATGAACCTTTAAATGATACAACCATAATTAGGTGGCGTTTTGCTCCTATGAAAAGCTTTTACCTTCTAACCTTATAATGCCAGGTAATAACTGGTGTAGCTGAACACGAAGTGCTTACTTTTCCGAAGCAAGGACTAAATTTGTCAGTTTCATAGTTTTTACGTTGGTCATGGATTAGTATGTGCGTTTTTTTATTCTCCCAGAGACCAAAAAACTATCTAAACAATGGGAGCATTGTTCACACCAGGCAAAGAAGGCTGGAATGCTTATGACCTCGGTGTGATATGATGAAGGCATTTTGATGCATATGGTAGATTATCTCCATAAAGTACAAGCCATCAATAGCACACACTATGCATCAAGGTTGAGGCAGATCTGGAAAATTATTACATTTGTATAACCAAGCGCCGCGGAAAATTCAATACTAGTTTGTTATTCAACCAGGACGATGTCCCTGTTCACAAGTCTGCCAATGCAATGACTGCAATTAACCATTGTGGCTATAAAATTGATTAAGCATCTTGCTTATTCACCTGATTATTTCGCTCCATCATACTTTTGTCAAATTCCAAAATTGAAAACAATCGTTTCTAATATCTACTTTCAGTCATGACGTCATCTATTCAGTGCTGATTTGTTTTGATCTTTGAAAGTTGTATTGATGCCCTTAAACGTTAACACTGCTGGCAAAAGTGTATAGATACTTAATTATGTTGAAATATAATGCAATATGTCATCCAGAATTCAAACACCTTACAAATGAGACCCACAACTTACCAATCAGTCCTCCTATTTGATGCACAAAGCAGTATTAAAAATAAATAAAAACCCAAACAAGCATATTTCAAGACATTTAATTTTTTAAAGACAAATATAACAAATTTTATGTCAAAAATGGCCCACGTACAAGATTCATAACTTAAATATAAACATTTGTCAACACACACACACACACACACACACTGTACAAAACACTCACAACATGAAGCAGGAAAACATTAACATTACTGGTAAAACATATATTAGTTAAGTCGAGAGTTATGATGAGAAACTAAACAATATCATACACATAGTAAAATACTTACATACTTTTAAAATAGAATGAATCAATGTAGCCGATGATAAATGAAATGACTGTAAGACATTGTACAATGAGAACAACATTCGGCAGTTTAAAGTTGATAAAAACTTAAAATATTTACAATATGATAGATTTAACTTTTGTAAAAAAAAACATAAATGCACTATTTACCCTAAAACAGTAAAAACTCAACACTGTGGAAAATGTATGAAAAAATATTAAAATTATTGTCATGATATTACAACCCAGTATTGTTAATGATTTTATATTATGCTTTGATAACAATCATATAAAACCGAAAAGAAAAAATGGTATTATTCATGACAAGGTGTCTTCCGGGAATGCCAACATTATGAAAAATCATATTCCAGGAATGCCAACGTGCAAAGTACAATAGGTGTTGTGATAGTATTTAATCTGTTGCTTTAAGGGATTTAGAACAGGTAATTCGATGTTATTCTGATAAATGCCCCTTTGATTTTTAAGTAAAAATATACTGTAAATGCCCCTTTAATTTTTTAAGTAAAATATACTGTATTATAAAACAATAAAAACTGAATTTTTGAAAAATGTATATTTATTTTTAAGTAAAAATATACTGTATTATAAAACAATAAAAAACAGAATTTTTGAAAAAATCTATATTTTATTTTATTTTATTTTATTGAATGAAATTTAAAAAAAGGTTTAATTTTTTATTGCAATTTTTCTTTCATTTTATTACTTTGAAATTCAAAATTTTATTTAGTTTTTTTAAATTGTTTTAATTTTTTCATTGCAATTTTTCTGTCATTTTATTACATTAAAATTCAAAATTTTTCGTTAGAAAAATGTTAATGTGTATATTATTTTATTGCATTTTTTGTTAAGCTTTTTTCTTTCTTTCTTGAAAAAGGTTGAGAATACACCAAGCTGGTTCTTACTGAAATCGTGCATAACTCAAATCTGACCGAGAATACAAATCTCCATATATTTTAGTGTTTCTTTTTTTATTCAAGCATTATAGTGCAATATATAGCAGTTTACCAGGGTAGGTACGGTAATCTCACATTTAATGAACCTATTCAGAACAATGAACCCTATTCCGGGAATGCCAACAAACAAATTATACATTTTTTACCTAAATTTTCAAATGTTGGCATTCCTTGAATGAACCCATGGCAAAAATAATAAAAAAGGGCAGGTGGCCCTTATATACAGACTCAAATAACATAAATAAAGAGCAATTGGGATAAATTTGTACTAGCCTTTAAAAGCAAGTGGCCCTTACATTTAGACTGTATTTTCGGAAATCAAAAATAAAATCTCTTTTGAAGTAATAACAATGTCACCCTGTGTGTGGGTACAATCATAATTAGCAGTTGGATTCAAAGTGAAACTACAGTAAATATTTTATTGAACACACACACCCACACACACACACACACCTAATGTTCAATTACTTCAATTGCACTTTAAATTTTAAATATTTTAAGTCACTTAAAACACTTTAATTGTCTATGTTAGAACATTTAATTTACTCTTTTTACTTCAACATATACAATCATTTCATATTTCACAGTTATGTAAATAAATACTTTCTTTTACTCACACTTTCCTCTTTCTCTCACAGATTTATGTAAAATGCCATTGCCATAGGAAAACAACAATGACCTGTAAAGTTGACCTTTCATTAGAACTTTTCATAGGAGGATCCATCCAATACAACGAGTTTGGATTCGCAGGTAATACATATTCAATCCTTTACATGACGTAGACGAAACAAACAATAGTTTTCCTTATCCATAAAAATTAATGTATTCGTCTATAGTAAATATTTAAATTTTTGAATTTAATACCAAGCGGACAGGTGAATGTTGTTTGCCAAACCCATTTCCTCATCTTCTAAACAACTTTTAAAAATTAATCAATACAACAAAAGAAAGCAACCAACTTAAAGCCTTGTTTTTTACTTAAATTTCTGTGCATATTCTACATAGCATGAATACCTAAATATAACATGAATACAACTATATTACGCACAATACAGCTTAAACCAGAACAGAGTTGAGTAAAACAACTTGAATACACAAATATAGCAAACATAAACACAACTTATTTTACCCCTTTTACCTACACCACGGACAAAGCTTTTAATTGGCACTTCAAAAAATTCATAATATTATACATATGTACTAAATCAGGTATTACGACCGTGAAACCTGCCTATAAAATAAATACTTAAATAAACTTAAATAAACTAAAAAGGACACCTTTGTAAAAAGGACATCTATTTATAACTGAAACATCTATTTATAACTGAATAAGGCAGGAGACATATTTTAAGTACAAATAAAGGCATCTGTCTATTAAATTATTTGGTGTCTTTTATAGGAAGGTTCAAAGGTTACTCATAACATAAAATAAATGTTCATTGATTTGTCTTTGCATAAATACAAAATTGACAGACTTAAAAAAGTAATGTTATCTAATATTACCCTGGTGAAGAACGTTCAGATGCGTAGCTAAATTTGCCAGTGTTCAAAGTTTTTGATTGTTTTAGATCATGACTTTGATTGATATGTTTGCTTTTTATATCATTACAATGAAATTCAGAAGATAACAAGTATGTGCTGTACGATAAAACATAGTCTATTTTTAAAGTCTTAACATTGATTGTAATTACATACTTAACCAGTGTTAATTTTACAGCACTAGACGGCCGTTTCAGAATAAAAAAGTGCAATTCCTCATCAGTAAGGCTTGGACAAAAATTGTGAAACCAAATTTGATTACAAGGGTTGTAAAATATCCAAAGGGCCGAAATATATTTTACCAAATTTAGCCAAGGAATTACGAGTACTTTGCAAGAGGAAGAATTTTTGTAATTCAGAAATTGTGCTGTACATATTGATTAAAAAAAACCCTTCAAAAAAAAAAAAAAAAAAAAAAAAAAAAAAAAAAAAAAAACAACATATTACTGGAATAGATTTGAGTCCATAAAAAACAGTTGAATGGAAAAAATATTTTATACCAGACATGATGTAAAATGCCCGTTTAAAATTTTGGCTCTACATAAACAGTTATGGTCATGAAAATTGATATTGTCTAAATCAATAACGATTAAAAATGCAAATCAGAAGGATTTACATGTATAACATATACATTCTAGTCTGTTGTTTACGTGTTCACATTAATTGTAATTCAGAAATAGTCCCCGGTAAATTTAAAATGCAAGAACAATACATATGATTTGAACCCTGTAAAAAGCAAAAACGCTTGTAATATTAATACTTCTGCACGTAGAAATTTACACATTAAACGTTTAATGTGAAAGAGTTTTAAGCAAACCTACCAGTTCATGTTCAAATCATAATAAAAAATAAAAATACAAACTTTGAAAACGGGAAAATTTTTAAACATGTGAACTTCCATCACAGAAGTGACAATAAGATACAGATCATTTTCTATCTCCGTGGAGTTCGAAATTATGAGATTTAAACTATTTTATTATAACAGCTACTGTTTTTTCAATAAATTGAGTGCACATGGAAAATTCAAGAATAATGTTATTCTTTCCAACAAACTCGCAAAAAATTGCCAAAACTTGATATGAAATATACATGTACTAACCTAATAGGAAAAAACATTCACCATTCATCCAAAAGTCAATTTAATTTTGTACAAAGTGCAATTTTTGATTTTTTTTAGAACAAAATAACAAAAATAACTATGTCAAAATTATCCCTTCTGTGCCTTCTTACTTGGAACAACTATAAATGTTATGTCATAATTAGCATATTAATATAATTTGGTAAGGTCAGTGCGTTTTAAATTCATTTTAATGATAGTTTAATGGAAATATTTTTTATTGAAATAAATAAATAATAAAAACCATGTGCACTTCAATATAATACAGTACTGGTGTGTTCACAGTAAAAATGATAAGCATGTAGACACTGTGTTTACTAGGAATAAGTAGATTGGTAGTGATGACTTGTCTTTCTTTAGCTTAAAAATTAACATTCTAGAGCATTGTTTTGGTCACTATTTGATTATTTGTTGGCGATATATAAATATACATAAAACATATTTAGAAGGGTCAGCTGACTTTTTAAAATTTAAAATCATTATCATTTATTACTACATTTGGTAATTTAATAATGAAATATAATACATTGCATTACATTCTTAAAACAGAGATATGTACAAATTGAAACTAGGAAGTTGTGTAAAAACGATAGGATTTCTCTGATACATGTATACAAAAATTCACCACAACATAGAAATTATTTTAGATTCATATGATCTGTTTAAGTACCAACAGCTTTAAGAGGTCTAAATAAAAAACAAACTTATCTATGTCTGAATCACAATCCAGAAGCAAAGTAAAACCTTTGGAAATGACAAGCTCAATTAAGCACTATAACTTCCACCAGGGAAGTGAAGCCGGGTGCTCTTTAAAACCCTATTGAAGCGTTTTGATCGTACAGAAATTTCATTCATTATACTAATATTTTGTTTTTTTTAAATGTAAGTAACGAAAATCGAATAAATCAATTTGGGTAAAGCAATTGCTTTTACAATAAGTATTTTCAAAATAGATGTGATTTTCTCTGTTTACAGGGATTAGTTTGAAACAATGCACAAAAAGGATCGTGTTATGATCTTTGTGAATGCTCCCCATGCACTCCAGTCATTACAAAGGCACAGGAGTTTACGGCATAAAATAATTTCGGCCATAAAAAACTGACAATTTTCTATAAAACAGCAAGTATTACTCAAGTAAATATTCTTCTGAAAAATAAATGATAATTGTACACAGCTTAATTCAAAAAGATATTGTCTACATTATTCTCCAAACATATCACATGACCTTTGTTTTGGAACAAGTATAATTATAATATATTTCAGTGTGATGTTTAATCGTCTGTAAAGTATGATTTGGTTTATTTATTTACTGTTCTTGTTTTTATAAACTTCTTTTTAGTTACTTCACCTTTTATTTATTTATTTATTCATCTACTTATATTTTTAATAAAGAACCTATCTACTTTTTGTATTATATTTTGTTTCAATTCAAGTTACCATCCTATTTTTATTTTATTTTATTTATTTATTCATTTATTACTAGAATTGCATATTGATTCATCATTTTTATATTAAAAAATAAGATTCATTTATTTGTTTGAAAATGCTAGTATACAATTGATATCAATATTGATCTAATCAATATATGTTTTTACTGTCCCTTTTATGCGTTGGCGACAAATCGGGCAGTCACTGAAAGCTGGAGCACACTGCGCACAACAACACAAATGGCCACATGGTAAAAATACTATTTCAACGTTCCCTTCTAAACAAATTCTGCAAGTATAATGTTCTTTCAAACGTCTGTTTTCTTCCAAGACATGTCTTCTATCATCATTACCATCTACAAAATCAAAACATTTTCCAACTCATCATAATGAGAACCAAGGACATGCAACGCGCGATCTGATTGGTCAATGCAAATTAGTAATGTCTTCACAATGTGAAAGTGACAGAGAGCTGAAGAGACATAGAAAACCTTGTATTTCTACCGATATCGATGGATTTTAATTAAAAATTAAGCATGGATCGGTAGAATAATGTTTTAGGAAGTGTTCCATGTTGTCAACAAGAGCGAGGTAAGGAAATACTGGAAATTATCGACGCGTGTTTTCATTTTTTGCCGTTTTCGCCAGAAATTTTAAGAATTCAATAATGGAAGCTGTCAGACCACAAACCTCCAAAAAGTCAAAAAATTAAAATGGGGGTTTAGTGGGCTGATTAGTCGGACTAATTTGACATAATTATTAAAAGATGTCTTATGTATAAATTGATTCATAAGATATAATTTTATTCTGTTTGCTGTATATGCAACACAAGCTTTAAAATTTTAGCGAACATAAAATTGATTTGTATTATATCAATAACTACCTTTTTCAGTTGTTTCTTGTTGTGCCCCGGTATTCCTTGAAGCCCCGATACTAACAAGTATCTGAACGAGCAATCCCGCACTTAGCAAGTGCCATCCTGTAAATATATGAAACTGACATCAAGCACTCAACTAACATATAAATAATACATATCTTAATCTTAACGACGGTCTAGTGCTATAAAATTAACAATGGTATAATATGTAATTTGCATTGAATGTTTTCTTACGAGTCGATGTACTCATGTTTATTAAATAAGTTAGTCTAGTCAAATGACCTATAAGCGCAATATGGAGACTAGGTGGCCTTATGAATAAGACGTCAGTCTACAAATCCAGGTTATCTCACTGCTGCAAGCTTGAGTTCCGCTCAGACCACATGTGGGAAAGTGAATTTTCCTTGTCGTTGGCCTTTACTGGTTCACTCGTTGTCAGCATGTGACTGAGGGAGTGGTACGCTTGCCTGCGGCGTACTGATTTGATGATCTATTACCTTAGTAAGTGTAGACAAATAACCTATTTAAGCGCAATGTGGAGACCTAGGTGGCCTTATTGATAAGAAGTTTTCCTTGTCGTAGGGCTTTACTGGTTCACTCGGTGTCAACATAATGTGACTGAGGGAGTGGTACGCTTGTCTGCGGCGTACTGATACGGTGAGCCATTACCTTAAAGTCGTCCTGATTGTGCGCTGGTACAAGACAGACCATAAAACACACTAGCACTTTACATGCCTAAACGAACTTGTTCATAGATGAATCCATAGATTAATAAAGTAGTTCTCGTCGCAAATAACTGAAAAATTGCTGATGCAACGTTAAGCAACATTCAATATCAACCGCAATGTGTGTAACACTGTATATCACGGCCACAAGGTCGTATAACTTGTTTACTATTTCTATTTAAAGGTCTGTAAAATCAATATTTAAAGTTCGGTTTCATAATATTATGAAAGAAAAGACAGATACTAGTATGGGCTTTACAATGTAAGCTAATTTAGTAGACTACACTTCTATGCTGATGAATGTTTGCTTGTGTTTGTTCCAGTACTGACTATTTCACTCCAGACATCTACTAAATCCATTCCAAAAACTTCATTACCACAGACAAAGAAACTCATTTGTTTATCATATAATTATTTTTTAAATACATAAAAGGCTCCCGTTGAACTTCGGTGCAGTTAACTTTTATCAGCAGTTTTAAGTCATGTATGTAATTGTGATCTTGTTCTTAGATTTTGTATAGGTTTTTTGCGAACATATTCAGGATTCCTGTAAGAAAACCGTTAAAAGAATTGTGTTTGTGAAGTATAGAAATGTAATAATCGGAGAGGGAGTTGTGCGGTGTTTGGATGAAAACGTTTTCCTTTTGCGGCTGGTAAAGTCTGTTGCAAGCCAGCAAAATATTTAAACGGAGTTGGACGAGTCCTGATTGCTGCCCCTTTATGTCGGTCGGACTTGTTACGCTGTCCCTTGGCCGGCTGGCTTTCTGGGCTTATTGACGCATTGATGATTTAACTGTCATAAAATAAGCTCATATTTTAGGGTATGTAATATGAAACATTTTCTTAATGTTTTGCGGATAATGTTAGGATTGCTGGTCCACTGGTTTGATAGGTAATGCTAATTTTTATTTTTAATTTTCAAGTGTGAGGAATACTTCCTCATGCAAAGTATTTCTTTAGTTAAATTTGGTAAAATATATTTTGGTCCTTTGGTAATCTCTTCAACATCTTGAAAACACTTTTGGTTTCATAATTTTGGTCCAAGCACTACTGATGATGAATTGTATTCCGAAACGCTCGTCTAGTGCTGTTAAATTAAAACTTGTATAATATGTAATTGTAAAATTGGTGGAATGGACGGGGACCTCATGTGGGTATTTACACCATTGGTTTTCAAAAGCTACACTAATGGTAAACATTGATTATTTATAACAACCTAGTTAATTCCTCTTCTACCCATTATTTAGTAAGTCGTAGACATAGATTAATAGTAAAAGTATGAAACTAAACCAAGAAATAAAAAAATTCAATTTTGCGCTCAATAAGTATGGGATGAACGGATATGGAAATAATTTTTTGGATATTTTTTCAAAACAAAATTCTGACCTGTCAATTATTGATTTACACATAATAGAATCACATATCGTGAAAGGAAATAAATATTCACTGAAGTCATACCATAATCACAGACAAGTATATCCAAGGCTTCTCTCACCGCACGAGGAGCATAACCTTGACTAATTACTTCCTGGGCAGCTTGACTCTGTAGTGGATTCCTCATTATCTGTCCCTGGTGCCTTCGCACTTCCCCTGTAAGATTAACAACATCTTTAAATAAAAAAAAAAACATACAAAAATAGTAACTAACAGAACCCATCCATTTTCAAAGGTTCTATAAAGCATACAGAAATTTCTTTAAAACTTGAATCCTTTTATCAGAATCCTTATGGTTATCATAGTGCACTGTCCATCATAAACCAAATTACTGGACATTTGCTCCAAAGTCTGTGTATTTATAATTACTGTAAGAATTATTAGTTTGTTTTTTCGTGTCCTGTCAAGCTTGGCTGTGCGATTGACTTCTATTTAGGTTTGTTCTTAAAGCAATTGCTGTTGCAAATTTCAGCATATTCTTTCAAGCTGTTTACAAATGGATTGTTAAATCAGGTGATATTGCAAGCCTTGAGGGATCAAGGCCCTAAAACATTTTATATCCTTTATATATCCAACAATATTGTTGAGTTGCTAATTATGATAGCTCTGTATCCAAGGTTAACCTGTATAATTTTGAAGTCGCATACTTCCATGTTCTCTTCATTCTAAATTTTAATTTCATATGTTGCAATTTTAGCTAGCCAAACTGGAGGTGCCACCTTTCCGGACCACCCGGCTTCACTTTCTTAATGAAAGTTAGTGTTTCACTAAATTTGCCAGATTTTTGAGTTTTTACTGTGTGTTTGGGATTTTAATTGGAACGTCGACCATGTTGGATTCGATTAACCATTGGTTAAATGACAGAGAACATGACCTTTTGATTTGTCAAATGAGCTATTGAGACATCAAGGTTAGTTAATGATGACATTTTCTGGTTTAAGATAGAACGGTGTGGAGTCAGTCATATCAACAAACGTGAGCTCTGGTAAAAAGTTTCTTTCAAATACTCGTGACTTTGTAAACTCTAATGATATTAGTTATTTTGGTAATTTCATTATAGGCGAGGTAAATTGTATAATAAACTAACCTGTTATCTGCTAATAGTGTAACACTAAAATATTAGGAACAGAGAGCATTTTAGATTCGTCCGTTGACTTTATTTAAATGTGTATACCGTTTGTGATAAATTGCAGAGAAATCTTTAAAATATGGTAAATAACAGTTTTTGTGGCACTGATTGTGGTGTCAGAAGTGTGCCATATATTTTTAATGAAAATTTGTGATTAGAGCAATCATAACTATTTTAACCTATGGTTTAATAAACTCACCAATATTTAGGTCTTCACGTTGTCGTCTAGCAGGAGTTTCTTGCTGGAGCTGAAACAATACGGAGAGTTTATTAGTATCCAAGAAATAGGGAGAAATGAAAATGCAATCGTAAGTTACGAATAAAATGTTTTGGATGCCTGCTATATGCTATAAGTTCTTGTACACCGTAATCTTTAAATCGTTGCCTTACCGTCTACAAGTAATTTTATACCTAGTAAAGTCTACAAGTAATTATATTATTAATAAAGTCTACCAGTAATTATATAACTAATAAAGACTACAAGTAATTAAAAACTAATAAAAAGAAACACAACAATCCATGCCCAAGTCAAATTCGAAAACAAAATAGAAACTTTGACACCTGGCAGATTAAATCAAATATGCGAACTTCCATCTGCGACTTGTGTGAGGCTAGCTAGATTTGCCAAGTATGTTATCCAGCATGACAAGAATATGTCAAACATATCAATTATACATTTGGATTACGAGACATCATACTTATCAATTTTTATATGGTCATAAAACTTTTAAGGCTTTGATAAGCCTAAGATTGTAATATTCCTGCATCAACAATTAATTTGTCATATAATCATTTTTTTCATGAAGACCGGTTAAATTAAAGCCTAAAACCGAGGGGACATCGTGTTGGCATTTCTTGATTCTAGTTTTTTTGTTAGGGAGGTGATTAAAAGACATCACAAGAAGGTGTAGCATGCAATGATGTTCAATAAAAAGATGTGAATGAAGGGAACGTTGAGCTATGTGGCGTGAAATATATCCAAGATAATTCTGAATACAGAGGCATAATACTTATCAACAATATTGTTATGGCAGCTATAAAACGTTTTAAGGGCCTTTATAAGCAGCTTGCTTCATTGTATAAAGTCTCCGAAGCGTAAAAAGCTCTACCATAGCGTTTAACTGTGAAACAAATACACTGTAAGCAGGAGAGAAGAAGGTATATTGCTTCAAAAGAAACTCTACAATAGAATATAAAGATAATCACGTGTGTCATATAGCTTCAAATATAGATTTTCGTGAGTCTCATAATAAAAAACAAGCATACCAATCCAGATACAAGTCCAAACATGAGACAGAAGCGGTGGTATCTTTTATTTTAAGCTAACTGGAGCAGATATCAATCGCATATTCAAAACTTTGGATTATTAAGAGAAAGAATGTTATCATAAAAACGCATGATTTAAAGACTATCTTCTAGCCAGATAAAATTTTGCACAAATTTTAATTTATATGAAAAAAAAGAAAGAAATCAGCAGGCTATGGTTGGAAAATTATATTGTCAATTACATCAAGTAAGTTGAATCTTATATTTTGTTGATTGTATCGTCAGCATAATTTTGCTATAAAGTAATCAAAATAACCAGTAGCCTGTTTAGCGTTAGATATTAATTTCTTGCACCACAGATAGAAAAACACATAAAAAGAAGTACCTCCACCTTGTACCCCTTGTGCAAGAAAACCTACACGCCGTTTTGTTTTTATAAACACAATCAGAGGTGTATCTAAAGTTGAAATTCATTTAAAATTGAAAAATTGTACTTCCTGATGCTAGAAATACAATTACTACTTGTAGTAACAGATAGGAAAATCTCGACCCGAGTTCTAATATATTTGGTCCATAACCCGGTTAATCTCGTTCTGGACCAAATATATTAGAACACGGGTCGAGATTTTCCTATTCTGGCATCACAAGTATTGATAGATTCTATTATATATCTTTTTATATATATGTCATTTACAAGGATGAAAGATGTGATTTCCGTTTTAATTATTGGCCATTTTAATATATTAATATAGGACTAACAAGGGAACATAGTAATTTTCCTAAAAATAAAATTTTGTCGACGATGAGAATAAGAGAAGAGTATGAACAAAATAAAAACTATTTCAATGCTTTTTTCTAATACAAAAATGAATTTTAGGTTTCATATATTTATAAGTTATTTGTGATAACAAACGTCTCTAAACATAAAAAATGAACAATAGTATTTAGATTAATACATCTGATAATGGACAACAGCTTGCTTTTTACTAGATAAGAATACTCGCTACCAATACTTACATAGTTTGGCATCCTTGCCAATTGTCTAACGAGATCAATGAAATCTTCACCCTTTGACTGCAATACATATCTACAATGTGGATTCCAGCGTGCGTGTTCAATCCATGGATCATCCTCAGGTTCCCAGTCACGAAGTCCTAGTAATAAAAAAAAACAATTGCAAATCGAAAATATCAATCATAGAATCATCCACAGAAATAGGTTGTGTATTATTATGTTTTATCTTTT
Organism: Anadara kagoshimensis; assembly: GCA_021292105.1. Classification (NCBI taxonomy): domain Eukaryota; kingdom Metazoa; phylum Mollusca; class Bivalvia; order Arcoida; family Arcidae; genus Anadara; species Anadara kagoshimensis. The sequence continues at coordinate 54,257,977 of CM037865.1, forward strand.
TGTCCCAATGTTTAGCTAAATGAAATTTACACCATAAATATTTCTTATTCTATAAGCGATTGTGGAAAAGTATCCAAAATAAAAGGGTCTACCTCTGTTTTGTAGCGGAAACATGTCAGCTTGAAGTATGAGGTCGTTTCTTTTCGTTTTCCACACTGAGACTTGCAGAGGATTAACCCTCATCCCAGGTTGAGTTTTGATTACTACACAACAGAGATGGGTTCTTTTTCTTTCATATCAAAACCATATATACCAATCCATGTCCAAATCATAATCCCAAAAACAAAGTGAAAACTGGCAAATTGAGCTAAATTGAAACATAGAATGCTCTAGCGTTTTGATTGTCCAACAAATAAATTATAAATAGAATCGGTGCATATAAAAAGGCATATTGACATTATGTCATGTGTTTTATTGTATAGTTAAGTTGGCATGGTAAAATATCACAAAACACTATGCAAAATTACAATGTTTACAACTTATATTGTCCATCTTAGACAAATCTGCAAATAATCGAAAAGAGCCAGATAAAATAAAAATAAATCGTACCTATTCCGCACACAAAGCACCGTACACAGTCACCATAACCTAAAAATAAACAAACGTTGTGAAAATGTAGTTTGCATGTACATTTTTTTAATTATTAACATTTAATACTTACTCAAATAAACATTCACTGCGCATTAAACGCTTATGCATACGCTATTGAATGTCGGACTAACTAAGTTTATGCCGAAACAACATGATTAGTCTTAACATTACAAACACCTCTTCAACACTGCAATACATTTTAATGCTTATAAATGTATAATTAGATTCAAATACTAATAATAATGTATAATAAGTTACATAATAAATTAAAGAATCCCTATCGTTTTTCACCGCATGTTTCAAGTTATAATTTTGATTTTACCAGTGTATACAAAGCCAGCTTCCGCCATCTGTTCGGGTGTCTGGGTTGGCAGCCGGAGGTCTTCAAATGTTGATATTGCTCTAAATTGCGGGTACCTGTATGCGTTTCTACCAATATCAATATTTGTTGTAACGTGGTTATGGTTGTTAACGCGCTCTAAATTTTGGTTTGGCAGTCTAGATACAGATGTAACTGTATTTCTATGAAAAATACGTGGTCCTTCAGCTGAAGTTACCGTGTTACGAACAGAATGTCGGACGGTAGTAGTATTCGATGTATCATCTTGCCTTGGATCTACAGTAAAATAAAACGAAGTCAAATATACTTATCCATGCCTAAAGCACAATCCCTAAGCAAATTGAAAACTTCGACAAATTAGGTTAAACATGGCAGCTCCCACCAGGGAATTCAGACCCGGTGCTCCGGAAGGGTAAGCATCTCCTGTTTAGTTAAGTACAATCGCCAGGTGTGATGATCAAAATTTAAAGTGAAGAGAACATGTAACTTTGGAACGTCAAATGTACCAATGACAATTCCGACACAGAGACGGTATACTTCTTATCATTCTCAATACTAGTAGTGTGATTATGGCCTTGATAAGCTTTGGGTTGCAATATGCCTGTTTCAACAATTTATTTTGTAAGCATCTTGCTTCCATAGTGAGAACACGATCTACCACAGCGTATTAGTTGTGAAACAAATACACCGTTAACAAGAGAAGTAAGTATATTTTTGCATAGAAAAAGAATGTTTACAATAATTATCGCGAAAATATATTGGTTGGTTGGTTGGTTGAATGTTGCTTAACGTCGCATCAGCAATTTTTCAGCTATTCGCGACGAGAACTATTTAATTAATCTCTATGGATTAATCTATGAACAATTTTTGTGTATGCATGTGAAGTGCGAATGTGTTGTATGGTCTGCCTTGTACTAGCGCGCACTCAGGGCGACTTTACCGTGCTAGCTCACAGAGTCAGTACGCCGCAGACAAGCGTACCACTCCCCCAGTCCATTATACTGATACCAGGTGAATCAGTAAAGGCCAATGGTAAGGAAAATTCGCTTTCCCACATGTGGTCCGAGCGGGACTCGAACTCACAGCGGTCGAAAATATATTGCAATTGATTTCTAGCAAAACTGATCTAAAGTTATGTCCTACTAAATATGATTGTTTAAGTGTTTATCTTCAAATTACATTCAACAAACAAACAAAAAATTCTTTGAAACTGCAAACAGATTGAGTAAAACAGTTCGTATTTACGCACCTCCGTATTTGGGCATTAAGGCGTGTCAGTGTGGGGTTAGTTGTATATAACAATTTAGGTTGAAGCCGTGTAAATAAATAAACCTTTAATAATATTGTTTTCGGTATAGCATTAAGGAATGTGTAATAATAATAATAATCATAGCCAAACTATCATGCATATAAACCCCCAACAAGAACCTAAAAATATGCTATAATCGACGTATCGCCCACAATGTTCCGACAAAGGTTCGGCATGCTGGAATTACACACAAAAGAAAGAAAACTCAGCATGAATAGTGTCATTTAATGACATCACTGACACTATTACGCCATTTATTGACGTGACGCTGCTTTGGTACCGTGATTGCGGCCAGCGTCAGAATATAAAGGCATAGCCGGCGATACGTCAATTAGACGCAGACACTGGTGAGAATTTTGTGCAGAAAACCTAAAATTAAGGATGTAACGGTACTTTTCTACATTTTACCCTTTCACAACACACACCTTACGTAAATACAGGGGATTGACATAAGGCAGTCTACGATGTTTTAAACAACATAAATAAAAAAAAAACAAAGTATCAAACAAACACTATATTTTCCAGAAGATGCTTAGACAGGAGTTTGCTCTGATGATCTTGGTTCATTATTGTCACTTTGCCCGTAAATATTGCTGTTACTGCTGTAGTATTTATACCTTAATAGTCATCAGATCGCGTAAACAAACATTAAATCATATTGTTTTAATATGATACACTACTACTATATTAACCAAACTAGCATGCATACACATCCCATCAAAAACCTAAAGAATAGGTCATCATTTGGTGCAGACACTGATGCAAACATTCTGAGAAAACAAGCTTATAATAAGAAGGATAAAAATTCTTCTTTTACAACATGTAATGTTAATACAGGGGATAAACATATAACAGAATAAGATGTTTTAAAGAATATCAATTAAAACCGTGATGCAAAGTTTCAAACAAATCCAATATTTACCAGGGGTTGCTTGGACGTGAATTCGCTCTGACGATCTTGGTTCATCACTGTACCCGGAAGTATTGGTGACGGGTCCGGCTGTTATTGCTGTAGTGTTCATAACTTCATGATCACCAGAGGGCGTAAATAAACACAAATCATATTGTTTTTAAAAAAAATAAACATCTGTATACCAATGGGTACAAACTGTGCACCAATGCTTGCTGATTTGTTTCTTTATTCTTACGAAGCAAAATTTATGCAGAACCTTGTTAAATCTGGAGAAAAAACTGTCGCCAAATCATTCAACTCATTATACAGATATATAGATGACGTTCTGTCTCTTAACAATCCTAAATTTGGAGACTATGTAAATGTCATTTATCCTAGTCAGCTTGAAATAAAAGACACAACTGAATCCTCAAGTTCTGCTTCATGTTTAGACTTATACCTGAATTATGACGCACAGGAAAGGCTACATTTGAAACTTTATGACAAACGTGATGACTTCAATTTTTCTATTGTCAACCTTCCTTTTTTATGCAGCAATATACCTGCTTCTCCTGCTTATGGTGTATTTATTTGCCAATTTATACGCTATGGTAGAGCTTGATCTTACTACGGGGACTTTGTACAACGAAGTATGCTGCTTACAAATAAATTGTTGACTCAAGGATATTGCAAGCGTAGGCTTATCAAGGCCCTCAAAAAGTTTTATGGCCGTCATCTCAGTATTGTTGATAAGTTTGATGTCTCTGTGTCCTAGATTGCCTTAGATATATTTGACGTCTCATAGTTTCATGTTCCTTTCACACAATTTTGATTACACACGTGGCGAGTGTAGCTAGCTAAACAGGAGGTGCCTACCCTTCCGGAGCACCCGGCCTTACTTCCCTGGTGGAAGTTCACGTGTCTAACCTAACTTATCAGTTCCAAAGTTTTTACTTTGCTTCTGGATTGTGATTCGGAAATCGATTAGTATGTTTGATTTTACTACTACTACTACTACTACTACTACTGACCAAACTAGCATGCATACACATCCCATCTAAAACCTAAAGAATAGGTCATCATTCGGTGCAGACACTGATGCAAACATTCTGTGAAAACAAGCTTATAATAAGAAGGAAAAAAAAATCTTTTTTTACAACATGTAATCTTAATACGGGGGATAAACAAATAACGGAATATGATGTTTAAAACAATATTAATTGAATAACCGTGAAGCAAATTTTCAAACAAATCCGATATTTACCAGGGGTTGCTTGGACGGGAATTCGCTCTGATGATCCTGGTTCATCACTGTACCCGGAAGTATTGGTGACGGGTCCGGCTGTTATTGCTGCAGTGTTTTACCTTCTTGATCACCTGAGGGCGTAAATAAACACAAATCATATTGTTTTTTTAAAAAAAATAAACATCGGTATACCAATGGGTACAAACTGTGCACCAATGCTTGCTGATTTGTTTCTTTATTCTTACGAAGCAAAATTTATGCAGAACCTTGTTAAATCTGGAGAGAAAACCGTCGCCAAATCATTCAACTCAACATACAGATATATAGATGACGTTCTGTCTCTTAACAATCCTAAATTTAGAGACTATGTAAATGTCATCTATTCTAGTCAGCTTGAAATAAACGACACGACTGAATCCTCAAGTTCTGCCTTATACTCAGATCTATACTTGAATTATAACGCACAGGAAAGGCTACATTTGAAACTTTATGACAAACGTGATGTCTTCAATTTTTCTATTGTCAACTTTCCTTTTTTATGCAACAATATACCTGCTTCTCCTGTTTATGGTGTATTTGTTTCCCAATTTATACGCTATGGTAGAGCTTGTTCCCACTACGGGGACTTTGTACAACGAATTAAGCTGCTTGCAATTAAATTGTTTATTCAGGGATATTGCAAGTGTAGGCTTATCAAGGGCCTCAAAAAGTTTTATAGCCGTCATCACAGTATTGTTGATAAGCTTGATGTCTCTGTGTCCAGGATTGCCTTGGATATATTTGACGTCTCATAGTTCCATGTTCCTTTCACACAATTTTAATGACACACGTGGCGAGTGTAGCTAGCTAAACAGGAGGTGCCTACCCTTCCGGAGCACCCGGCCTCACTTCCCTGGTGGAAGTTCACGTGTCTAACCTAACTTGTCAGTTCCAAAGTTTTTACTTTGCTTCTGGATTGTGATTCGGAAATGGATTAGTAATGTTGTTTTTGATACTACTACTACTACTACTACTAACCAAACTAGCATGCATACACATCCCATCAAAAACTTAAAGATTAGGTCATCATTCGGTGCAGACACTGATGCAAACATTCTGTGAAAACAAGCTTATAATAAGAAGGAAAAAAATCTTCTTTTACAACATGTAATGTTAATACAGGGGATAAACAAATAACAGAATATGATGTTTAAAACAATATTAATTGAATAAGAAGGGAAAAAAATCTTCTTTTACAACATGTAATGTTAATACAGGGGAAAAACAAATAACAGAATATGATGTTTAAAACAATATTAATTGAATAACCGTGAAGCAAATTTTCAAACAAATCCGATATTTACCAGGGGTTGCTTGGACGGGAATTCGCTCTGATGATCCTGGTTCATCACTGTACCCGGAAGTATTGGTGACGGGTCCGGCTGTTATTGCTGCAGTGTTTATACCTTCTTGATCACCTGAGGGCGTAAATAAACACAAATCATATTGTTTTTTAAAAAAAATAAACATCGGTATACCAATGGGTACAAACTGTGCACCAATGCTTGCTGATTTGTTTCTTTATTCTTACGAAGCAAAATTTATGCAGAACCTTGTTAAATCTGGAGAGAAAACCGTCGCCAAATCATTCAACTCAACATACAGATATATAGATGACGTTCTGTCTCTTAACAATCCTAAATTTAGAGACTATGTAAATGTCATCTATTCTAGTCAGCTTGAAATAAACGACACGACTGAATCCTCAAGTTCTGCCTTATACTCAGATCTATACTTGAATTATAACGCACAGGAAAGGCTACATTTGAAACTTTATGACAAACGTGATGTCTTCAATTTTTCTATTGTCAACTTTCCTTTTTTATGCAACAATATACCTGCTTCTCCTGTTTATGGTGTATTTGTTTCCCAATTTATACGCTATGGTAGAGCTTGTTCCCACTACGGGGACTTTGTACAACGAATTAAGCTGCTTGCAATTAAATTGTTTATTCAGGGATATTGCAAGTGTAGGCTTATCAAGGGCCTCAAAAAGTTTTATAGCCGTCATCACAGTATTGTTGATAAGTTTGATGTCTCTGTGTCCAGGATTGCCTTGGATATATTTGACGTCTCATAGTTCCATGTTCCTTTCACACAATTTTAATGACACACGTGGCGAGTGTAGCTAGCTAAACAGGAGGTGCCTACCCTTCCGGAGCACCCGGCCTCACTTCCCTGGTGGAAGTTCACGTGTCTAACCTAACTTGTCAGTTCCAAAGTTTTTACTTTGCTTCTGGATTGTGATTCGGAAATGGATTAGTAATGTTGTTTTTGATACTACTACTACTACTACTAACCAAACTAGCATGCATACACATCCCATCAAAAACTTAAAGATTAGGTCATCATTCGGTGCAGACACTGATGCAAACATTCTGTGAAAACAAGCTTATAATAAGAAGGAAAAAAATCTTCTTTTACAACATGTAATGTTAATACAGGGGATAAACAAATAACAGAATATGATGTTTAAAACAATATTAATTGAATAAGAAGGGAAAAAAATCTTCTTTTACAACATGTAATGTTAATACAGGGGAAAACAAATAACAGAATATGATGTTTAAAACAATATTAATTGAATAACCGTGAAGCAAATTTTCAAACAAATCCGATATTTACCAGGGGTTGCTTGGACGGGAATTCGCTCTGATGATCCTGGTTCATCACTGTACCCGGAAGTATTGGTGACGGGTCCGGCTGTTATTGCTGCAGTGTTTATACCTTCTTGATCACCTGAGGGCGTAAATAAACACAAATCATATTGTTTTTTAAAAAAAAATAAACATCGGTATACCAATGGGTACAAACTGTGCACCAATGCTTGCTGATTTGTTTCTTTATTCTTACGAAGCAAAATTTATGCAGAACCTTGTTAAATCTGGAGAGAAAACCGTCGCCAAATCATTCAACTCAACATACAGATATATAGATGACGTTCTGTCTCTTAACAATCCTAAATTTAGAGACTATGTAAATGTCATCTATTCTAGTCAGCTTGAAATAAACGACACGACTGAATCCTCAAGTTCTGCCTTATACTCAGATCTATACTTGAATTATAACGCACAGGAAAGGCTACATTTGAAACTTTATGACAAACGTGATGTCTTCAATTTTTCTATTGTCAACTTTCCTTTTTTATGCAACAATATACCTGCTTCTCCTGTTTATGGTGTATTTGTTTCCCAATTTATACGCTATGGTAGAGCTTGTTCCCACTACGGGGACTTTGTACAACGAATTAAGCTGCTTGCAATTAAATTGTTTATTCAGGGATATTGCAAGTGTAGGCTTATCAAGGGCCTCAAAAAGTTTTATAGCCGTCATCACAGTATTGTTGATAAGCTTGATGTCTCTGTGTCCAGGATTGCCTTGGATATATTTGACGTCTCATAGTTCCATGTTCCTTTCACACAATTTTAATGACACACGTGGCGAGTGTAGCTAGCTAAACAGGAGGTGCCTACCCTTCCGGAGCACCCGGCCTCACTTCCCTGGTGGAAGTTCACGTGTCTAACCTAACTTGTCAGTTCCAAAGTTTTTACTTTGCTTCTGGATTGTGATTCGGAAATGGATTAGTAATGTTGTTTTTGATACTACTACTACTACTACTAACCAAACTAGCATGCATACACATCCCATCAAAAACTTAAAGATTAGGTCATCATTCGGTGCAGACACTGATGCAAACATTCTGTGAAAACAAGCTTATAATAAGAAGGAAAAAAATCTTCTTTTACAACATGTAATGTTAATACAGGGGATAAACAAATAACAGAATATGATGTTTAAAACAATATTAATTGAATAAGAAGGGAAAAAAATCTTCTTTTACAACATGTAATGTTAATACAGGGGAAAAACAAATAACAGAATATGATGTTTAAAACAATATTAATTGAATAACCGTGAAGCAAATTTTCAAACAAATCCGATATTTACCAGGGGTTGCTTGGACGGGAATTCGCTCTGATGATCCTGGTTCATCACTGTACCCGGAAGTATTGGTGACGGGTCCGGCTGTTATTGCTGCAGTGTTTATACCTTCTTGATCACCTGAGGGCGTAAATAAACACAAATCATATTGTTTTTTAAAAAAAATAAACATCGTATACCAATGGGTACAAACTGTGCACCAATGCTTGCTGATTTGTTTCTTTATTCTTACGAAGCAAAATTTATGCAGAACCTTGTTAAATCTGGAGAGAAAACCGTCGCCAAATCATTCAACTCAACATACAGATATATAGATGACGTTCTGTCTCTTAACAATCCTAAATTTAGAGACTATGTAAATGTCATCTATTCTAGTCAGCTTGAAATAAACGACACGACTGAATCCTCAAGTTCTGCCTTATACTCAGATCTATACTTGAATTATAACGCACAGGAAAGGCTACATTTGAAACTTTATGACAAACGTGATGTCTTCAATTTTTCTATTGTCAACTTTCCTTTTTTATGCAACAATATACCTGCTTCTCCTGTTTATGGTGTATTTTTTCCCAATTTATACGCTATGGTAGAGCTTGTTCCCACTACGGGGACTTTGTACAACGAATTAAGCTGCTTGCAATTAAATTGTTTATTCAGGGATATTGCAAGTGTAGGCTTATCAAGGGCCTCAAAAAGTTTTATAGCCGTCATCACAGTATTGTTGATAAGTTTGATGTCTCTGTGTCCAGGATTGCCTTGGATATATTTGACGTCTCATAGTTCCATGTTCCTTTCACACAATTTTAATGACACACGTGGCGAGTGTAGCTAGCTAAACAGGAGGTGCCTACCCTTCCGGAGCACCCGGCCTCACTTCCCTGGTGGAAGTTCACGTGTCTAACCTAACTTGTCAGTTCCAAAGTTTTTACTTTGCTTCTGGATTGTGATTCGGAAATGGATTAGTAATGTTGTTTTTGATACTACTACTACTACTAACCAAACTAGCATGCATACACATCCCATCAAAAACTTAAAGATTAGGTCATCATTCGGTGCAGACACTGATGCAAACATTCTGTGAAAACAAGCTTATAATAAGAAGGAAAAAAATCTTCTTTTACAACATGTAATGTTAATACAGGGGATAAACAAATAACAGAATATGATGTTTAAAACAATATTAATTGAATAAGAAGGGAAAAAAATCTTCTTTTACAACATGTAATGTTAATACAGGGGAAAAACAAATAACAGAATATGATGTTTAAAACAATATTAATTGAATAACCGTGAAGCAAATTTTCAAACAAATCCGATATTTACCAGGGGTTGCTTGGACGGGAATTCGCTCTGATGATCCTGGTTCATCACTGTACCCGGAAGTATTGGTGACGGGTCCGGCTGTTATTGCTGCAGTGTTTATACCTTCTTGATCACCTGAGGGCGTAAATAAACACAAATCATATTGTTTTTTAAAAAAAATAAACATCGGTATACCAATGGGTACAAACTGTGCACCAATGCTTGCTGATTTGTTTCTTTATTCTTACGAAGCAAAATTTATGCAGAACCTTGTTAAATCTGGAGAGAAAACCGTCGCCAAATCATTCAACTCAACATACAGATATATAGATGACGTTCTGTCTCTTAACAATCCTAAATTTGGAGACTATGTAAATGTCATCTATTCTAGTCAGCTTGAAATAAACGACACGACTGAATCCTCAAGTTCTGCCTTATATTTAGATCTATACTTGAATTATGACGCACAGGAAAGGCTACATTTGAAACTTTATGACAAACGTGATGTCTTCAATTTTTCTATTGTCAACTTTCCTTTTTTATGCAACAATATACCTGCTTCTCCTGTTTATGGTGTATTTGTTTCCCAATTTATACGCTATGGTAGAGCTTGTTCCCACTACGGGGACTTTGTACAACGAATTAAGCTGCTTGCAATTAATTTGTTGATTCAGGGATATTGCAAGCGTAGGCTTATCAAGGGCCTCAAAAAGTTTTCAAAAAGTGCATTGTTTTCCAAATAATTTACAATTTTCAGTATTCTTTTGCATATGAGACCTTGACTTTTGAACCAATGGCCTTCTTTCAATATATGATCGTTATGCGATTACCTACAACATTCTAATATTCATGCTTATGAAAAAAGTTCATAGTTTTCAAGATAATGAACCATTTTGGTATTCTTTTGCATCTGTAAACCTTGACCTTTGAACCAATGACCTTAATATTGATATCGAAATGATTGTTACATAAAAACCAACAACATTTTAATATACATGCCTATACAAAAAGTTAATAGTTTTCGAGATAATTAACGATTTTGGTATTGATTTGCTACTCTGACCTTGACCTTTGGACCTATGACCTTTTTCTGTACATCAAAATGATCGTTGTATCAATACCTACAACATTCTAATATACATGCCTATACAAAAAGTTTATAGTTTTCAAGATAATTAGCCATTTTTGTGTTGATTTGCTTCTGTGACCTTGACCTTTAAACCAATGACCTAAATCTATATATAAAAATGATCGATACATCACAACCAACAACATTTCAATATACATGCCTATACAAAAAGTTTATAGTTTTCGAGATAATTAACGATTTTGGTATTGTTATGCTACTGTGACCTTGACCTTTGGACCCATGATCTTTTTCTGTACATCAAAATAGTCGTTGTATTAAAACCTACAACATTCTAATATTCATGCTTATGAAAAAAGTTTATAGTTTTCAAGATAATGAACCATTTCAGTATTCTTTCGCATCTGTGACCTTGACCTTTAACCCAATGACCTAAATCTATATATCAAAATGATCGATACATCAAAACCAACAACATTCCAATATACATGCCTATAAAAAAGTTTATAGTTTTCTAGATGGTATATTATATTAGAAAGGTAAAGAATTAGGTCATGACCTTCATAAAAGGTCTTGACATTATTTTGCAAGTAATTACAAGAATATGTCAAAACTGAAAATCCCATGTCATTATTTGGTCAAATAGTCAAGTTTTAACAATTGGAAGCTATTTTACGATTTTTCAAAATTAAATGCAAAAACGCATAACCTATTTTTTGTCCGACCAAATATCACATCAGATTTTTTCTCCAATCATTGGTTTTTGAGAAGAAGATTTTTTAAGATTATTGCAACCCTAGGTCACCTTGACCTAGATATGGAAGCCAGCAACGCCACGAACAAATCTGAATTGCACATACCCATATATACTTCTTATCAAGTTTCATTGAAATCGGTCCAGTAGCTTCAGAGGAGAAGTCGAAAATGTGTGTTAACGACGCACGCATTCAGGCACGCACGCATGCTCGCACATACACACACTGCGCTATGCCATAAGCTCACATGACCTATGGTCAGGTGAGCTAAAAACAAAATACTAATTTATGTCCAAATGATAAATAAATCCATAATCAGATTATCATTTATCAGTTTAAATATAACATTATACTATAGGTAAACAACATTGACCTGTCCGTTTGACCTTTAATTTAAATATCAATCACGGACCAGTGCATTTATGTATAAGAAACCAGGTGTTTATTTCGTCAACATATTAATATGAATACTAATCATGTATGTGACTTGTGTACACGTTAGTTTTATAATTACCTGCTTTTCCTTACACTACCCATGTATTAGGTGGATCCTTCTATATAAATACTCCTAATGAAATGTCAAACGGACAGGTGAATGTTGTTTTCCTTTAAAACATCTTTAACAACAAATAATAATTATAATTATAATACTAACTGAACTAGCATGTAGATACAGCCAACCAAAAACATGAAATGAGGTAAAATAAGACGCAGACATTCATGCAGCATTCTATATAGATAAACTAAAAGTAGGAAAGGTAAAAAGTTTCATTTTCTTCTTTTATAATACGCACATAGTGTAATTATTGGAGATTGGAGATTAACATAAAACAGACTAAGGCGTTTGAAACAATATAAATTAAATAACCGTTAAACAAAATATGAAACAAATCTGATTTTTACCAGAAGATGCTTGGACAGGAACAGGAGTTTGCTCTGTCGAACTCGGTTCATCATTGTCACTGTGCCCGGAAGTATTAGTGGCTGATCCAGCTGTTACTGCAGCAGTGTTAATACCTTCATGATCACCAGAGGGCGTAAATAAACCTAAAATTATATCGTTTAAAATATAACACTAATGATTGTGTAATAATAGTGATAATAGTGTTTGTAGACCATTGATTGTGACTTAATTTGGAAAAATGAAAACAAAACATCAACACATCACCATTAAATATCTGCATTTAAATGTTTCCAAAAACAGAAAACACAAAGATAAAAATCTCAATCCAAAAACCAAAGTAAACATTTTTACAAATGGCAACATCTGAAGGAAGCTAAAAACTAAATAACCGGCGATACGTCAATTAGACGCAGACACTAGTAAAAATTTTGTGCAGAATACCTAAAATTAAGGATGAAACGGTTCCTTTTCTTCATTTTACCATTTTACAACTCACACCTTATGTAAATACGGGGGATTGACTTAAGGCAGTCTACTATGTTTTAAACAACATAAATTAAATAATCGTTAAACAAAGTATCAAACAAACACTATATTTTCCAGAAGTTGCTTGGACAGGAGTTTGCTCTGATGATCTTGGTTTATTATTGTCACTTTGCCCGTAAATATTGGTGACGGACCCGGCTGTTACTGCTGTAGTGTTTATACCCTAATGGTCATCAGAGGGCGTAAACAAACATAAAATCATATTGTTTTAATATGATACACTACTACTATATTAACCAAACTAGCATGCATACACATCCCATCAAAAACCTAAAGATTAGATCATCATTCGGTGCAGACACTGATGCAAACATTTTGTGAAAACAAGCTTCTTTTACAACATGTAATGCTAATACGAGGGATAAACATATAACAGAATATAATGTTTTAAACAATATAAATTAAATAACCGTAAAGCGAAGTTTCAAACAAATTCGATATTTACCAGGGGTTGCTTGGACGGAAATTCGCTCTGACGATCTTGGTTCATCATTGTAATTTTGCCCATAAGTATTGGAGACAGATCCGGCTGTTACTGCTGTAGTGTTTATACCTTTATGGTCACCAGAGGGCGTAAACAAACATAGAATTAAAAAAAACCCAATATACCAATTTATGTCCAAATGTTAAATAAATCTATCATTATCAGATTATCATTTATCAGTTTAAATATAACATTATACTTTAGGTAAAAAACATTGACCTGTCCGTTTGATTTTTAATTTAAATATCTATGACAGACCAGTGCATTTATGTATAGGAAACCAAGTGTTTATTTCGTCAACATATTAATATGAGATGCATAAAAAGGTACCAAGCAAAAACGATATTTACCAGCAGATGCTCGGACAGGATTTTGACCGGTCGATCTTGGTTCAACATGTCCATTGTTCCCTGAAGTATTGGTGACGGATGCTCCTGTTATCTCATTTGCGATTAAATCTCCATCATCACCAGGAGGTGTTAAATCTCGCAGAAGGGATGTCAAATAAGCGAATCGTTCTGAGGTGTCCTGAAAGTCACGAAGGTGATCATCTATGCTTCCTTGAAGTCTATTCATTTCACGAAGAATATCGTAAATTGTGTACACAAAATAATTTCTTGGGACATTGCGACCGGGTAATACACTGTCCTTGTAGTCCTTCATCTAAAAACCATCTATTCAATAAAATGTTAAATAATTAAAGTTAAGTATTACATGTATATAAAATTGTTAGATAAGTACGGTTAATATAATTGTTTCGGAGCAATTACACTAAACTAGCAAGACTAGAAGTCAAGGGTAGTCTATTTAGTTTGGGTTTTGTATGGTGACTGACTAAGGAAATCTGCTACAAAATCGGGATGGCAAGTTTTTTTGCTTACGTTGGCACCTGTTTTTAAAATTTTCTTCACTGTGTTCATTCATTTCAGTACTAGTAATCAAGTAAGAGATTTAATGTATTATCGCATTGACAAAACATTATAAAACAAGAGGCCCGTGGGCCCTATCGCTCACCTTAGCGCGTGTGCATGTCTCATTCTCATGCAGAGATTCAATGGTAAATTGCGTTAATTAAAGGAAATTTTCAAATTTTGGCAGTTAGGGCCAATGTTTAAGGCATTTTGCATATTAGTTATACCTTGTCCTATGGATGCTAAAACTAATGTCTAGCTGCAGTATAAAAACTGCTTATAAACAGCTAAAATAGTAAAACAGAAGTACAGACGTAAAAATGAACAATGCCATTTCAGTGTTTGTTTGCATCTGTGACCTTGCCCTTGGATACCAAAAACTGATTCATATATCAAAAGGATCTTTATGCCAATACCAACAATACCCTAATATATATGCCTATACAAAAAGTGCATTGTTTTCCAAATAATTAACAATTTCATGTTCGTTTGCATATGAGACCTTGACTTTTGAACCAATGACCTTCTTTCATATATGATAGTTATGCGATTACCTGCAATATTCTAATATGCATGCCTACATAAAACGTTTATAGGTTCAAAATGTTTAAACATTTCAGTATCGGTTTATTTCTGCGACATTGACCTTTGGTCCATGACCTTCATTCATATATCAAAATCATTGTTATGCCATTACCTATATGCCTATACATACAGTATATAGTTTTTTCCGATATATTGACAAATACATTAATTTTAAAAATCCCCACTAAAAACCTTGCCATTTCCCCATTTTGGCCCCTACAGCTAAGATTTGTTAAAATCTGAAAATAGGTGTCCTCAGTATATTTACCATGAAATCTCTAAGGTACAGTACAGACCTGTCGAAAGTTAAACACTGAGTAAACAAATTAGTGCCGAATCGGCAGCTCATCTCGGGCCATCGTTATGTATATTTCATCAGATGCTATATGTATTTCTCTACAGCATTTCGGCCGATACCTTTCTTTATCTCGACCGCTAGACACCCGAGCTTCGCCTCCGTTTTGTTTGCTCTGTGTTAAACTTTCGACAGGTCTGTCCTGTATATCTTTTGTATCTTCAGCGGAGATGATTTTAAACATTTCGCAATTTTCCGATTAATGGGAACCCAGAGGGGTTTCATTGACCCTTTATTTGTGCAAATTTGAAAGCTATTTTACCTAGACATCATTACTGCTACTATGTCATCCCATTTTGGCCAGTAATGAATGTCATCCCATTTTGGCCAGTAATTTTGAAGGAGTTGATTTAAATAAAAAAAGTTTATACACGATGGACGATAGACGACGCAAGATCAACGACGGAAGACAGACGAAGATAGGTGGTAATAGTTGATCATTTTTTTGCAAATAATATATATTGAGTAAATTTAAGATAAAACTACTACCATAAAAAAATGTATCATAAAGATCATATATCAATGTTTTCATTCCTAGTAGCCAAAATCGCAAATGAATACTAATTTAGTAACCCAATTCGAAATAGTATATTTGTGGAACACACACACACACACACACACACACACACACACACACTAAAACTCTAAACATGACTTTAAAATATGTTACATTTACTATCACTAGCGCTTTTAATCTATAGTGAGTGTTACTTAATTATTACGTCATAGTAAAATTGAAGTGACGTCATGATAAATAAATATATATATATATATATATATATATATATATATATATATATATATATATATATATATATATATATATTGCTTACCTTTCAATAAATATTTGTTCTCAATCTGATTTTGTTCCGATAGCTTTCTGTTGCGGAATTGTTCTTCAATCTTAAAAAAGAGTATGTGCAATTTAGGCTCTTATATTTATCAAAAAATATTATGAACATGAGTGTAGAAATATGTTTCTGGCAATAAATTTATATACAAATTTTGGAAGTATCATCGTTAACATTTAGTGGACATTACTATCCATGAAGTAAGTTTTTAAAATAAATATGAGAGTTTGAATGTATAAGGAGTAGGCGAAGAAAACTACCCATATTTGGCAATTGATTTGACATACATTTTTGAGTTAGGACCCGCGTCTGCTTTAGCTTTAGCTCTGTCGACAATCTAGGTCCAGTCCCTAGTCGGAATGAGTCAAATTAACCAAGGACACGCGGTTTTAGACAACTGAATGTTAGTCTGATATAGAAATGAACTGAATTACGGTTGAATAACAATACCCAAGCTACTTATTTCTCAACCAATAGTACCTTATGTGCACTTTGTACATGTAAGCTAATGCACAATGTTTCATCATTTACTATTTAATATGAGAAGTTAAACAAACCTCCAGAAACTCCTTAGTTGATCTTCTGTAGGTGTAATCTGAAATTTATTATAAAATAAATAAATAAAAGTAAAACTGACTGATGTCAACCATCACATATCGTAAGTGTTTTTATAAAAATGATAGACTTAGAAATTTTATTTTGTATTTCCTTTACAATAATTCTTCGTTTTAAACGATTTCCTATTTAAGTCATGTTCATCTTCCGTTACTTCCGCAGATTAAATAACTTCCTATATCAGTAAGACATTATTCAATTACTTAAATAGTCCGAGTTACAAAATATAAATGTATTATTTACAATTTTTAATAGATAGATAATTTAATTCACGAATATTGTTAAACACGAGAGCTTTCACCAGGGAAGTGAGGTCATGTGTTCCGGAAGGGTAAGCAACTACATTCTGTAAGCTAGCTTCACCCACTATGCGTGTAATCAAAATGCAAAATGAAAGGAATATGGTACTGAGGGACTTCAAATATATGCAGGATAGTTTTGGACACAGAGACATGATGCTTAACAATATTGCGATGACAGCCACAAAACGGTTTGAGGGCCTAGGTATGTAATATCCCTGGGTCAACAATGTATATATATACTCTAAACTACATTGTGTTATTTTAACTTTTTGGGTTAATTCTTTTAAATAAAAAACGGTGGCACAAAGTGTGTCTCACACTATTTTCTATACAGGTGAAAGAATTCACACAACTCAATATACATTAGATACTAGTGACATAACGCTTATATCACCAGAAAAGGAAATTTTAAAATCATTTCAAGCTGTTTTACACAATGTTTTTTTTTAATTTTTACTAAAAAATTTTAATTTGCAGCACTAGACGGCTGTTTCGGAATAAAATCCCTCTTCAGTAGTGCTTGAAACAAAACTGCTAAATTCAAAATATTGGCACCAAAATAATTTACAAAAATTCATACTTTGAACGATTAAGAATAGTATAGTTTTTAGGAATTTAAAATTTAAGAAGTAGGCAATTTTAAAGTCAACACTTACCTTCGGGTATATTTTCTATGCTGAATTGATTTTCCTCTTTGTAGGTATATATATCGTCATTTTTGGTGTAACATTCGTAAATCACCATCAAGAGGATGACAACTATCTGTTAAAAAATCAGTAATGACAGACCTTAAGTAATCACTTGTGTGGATTAAAAGGTTCCTAAACAAGGAAGGCGAATGAATTCATATTGTTTAAATCCGTTTTTAAATAACTAGTAGTGGCACTGTGCCAATTGCGCAGTGACAAATAAATGTGTTGTAAAAATGTAATGTTGTCTACATGTATAGATGCAGCTCTATTAAATCTTGTAAAGCTAGTGTTATATTGGATTCTGGAGAAACGTTGATGACAAAACATAACTTGCAAACATTCCCATTCATTGTTAGAAACGAAAACAACTAAATGAAATAAAAAATATTAAAAATGCGGAAAATCACTTTTTCTTGTGGGAAAAATATTAAAGTGCATAAATGAAATGCACCGCATTGATTCTTATCTGCATTTATTGGCCAGTAGAGAAAAACGTCGTTCAAATTCCATTTACGCTAAAGTAGATTACATAATTATGTTGTTTCTCGTTCGTTTCCCGACGAGGACCTAGGTTTCGTGATTTTTTGTGAAATAGGCGTACCATACGCAGCTGAATTCAGGTGATGCGTATCACCTCGTAAAATGCATTACGTATGTTCTTAAAACATATGGAATTCTATTACAGTTAAATAAAGTTTAAATCACACCAAACATTCAAAACATGATTATTTCTTCGCGGAATAAGTGATCGAACTATAAAAATATTTTGATAATTTTGATAACAATATTGCCCCGTTGCTATGTGTTGTCAATGAAAGATGCTTTCTACATAAAATATTATTCATGTAGTTATCCAATGATAATTCAACAAATAACATGTGATGCATTTAATTCGTTTGAAATACTTTTAAAGTTTACAATATGCACTTTTTGAAAATTTTTAATTGAAAACAAGGTACAATCATTTTTATTCTCGATATTTACGAATTTATTAAAATAAAAATTAATATTGATCTTACCACCCAAAGTGTGTTGATCGAAGATATAAATATTCCCTTTTCCATAATGACTGAAAAATAAACCAAAAAGTAACATTAAGTTTTGCATAAAATTGGTTAGATCTGTCATATTCCATTTTTTAATTTAATAATAAAAAACATTCATAATGGGGACAATATAGCATTTTGTATGTAATTTATGATAAATGATCGTTCGGTTATCTTTTTTAAAACATCCCTATTTAATTTTGGAGTAGCCAGCCTATCCCATTATCGATTGTCCATCATGGCCATGATTGTCTTGTCTTGTTTCAATACATGTTTATACCCGGATATATAAAAATTGCACGCGTAGCGAGTCATTCTTTAAAAATATATTGAACGTCAAACATAGCTGGTGATGCAAAGACGTGCTTTTCATTTCAAGTTTTGTTTGGTACCGTGCTGGGTACTTATATTTCAAAGGTAAAACAGGCAAGGAAATACAGGCGACTGGGCCAATGTTTATGGGTCTTCTGTGCCATCTTATCTCTCGGGTTTAATTATGGGTAGGGGAGTTCAAATGCGGTAGAAAGAGAAACTCTTTTTGTTTTTTTCTGCAAATGGACAACGCAAGAGTCCACACTTGCAAAGTTGCAATGGATGCTGTCGTCTAGAGCAAATCGGGTATGGATTAATACCACATCCAGCCAATTCGCCCGACCTAGCTCCTAGTGAAGCATATGCTGTATGAATTACTAGTATTTAATTATTAAATTCATTTATGTAAAAAATGTAGTCATTAAGAAAATCAAGTACAAGATTGATCGCTTATTGATTGAGTGAAGTTATTATAGATGTCCCTAGAAAATTTCACTTATACCAAAACTATATGAAGTGGCAGACATTTTTACCATTACAGTTGTGTGCAGGGCAATGTGGGGGAGGGTTGTTGGGTTTAGCGTGCTATGCCTACCGTGAAACAGGACATCGGTCTTCAAGTTCTCTTTCGAAGGAGGCCTACAAGAGAAACTTGAAGTTTAGAAGAAGTGACATCATAAAATGATTTGTTTTGTGTAATGCGGACTCAGCTTCAAGTATCTAACTTTTCCGAAATTGTTGTCATATGTCACAATATATCACTAATACCATAAACTAAATAAAAATATTTTTCAGCTACATTATTTGGTCCAAGTCTTTAGATTCTGAATGCAAAGGTATTGAACAACAGACTCGAATACAGATAGCCGTATTCAATATCATTTATGTATACTAGTACTTGAAAACCTGGAACAGTTAGATTTTCTATTCATCGCATGAACAACATCCTGCAGTGTTTGTTTATACCCAGTAATATAAACAGAAACAATGTAATTTGATAATTTGATAAAATTAGCACACACTGTGTGTGTGTGTGTGTGTGTGTGTGTGTGTGTGTGTGTGTGTGTGTGTGTGTGTGTGAAAACCGATGTGCACATGTTATGTTAAAGATATAACATCAATCGACGAAAAGTTGTCTTCCAAATTAGCTTCAGATGGCAATATGCCCAATATGTCGTGTTTTAAACGTACCATGTATAATTTTCATTGCCATTTTAAAATGAATGAACCCAATATAGGTCGTGTTTTAAACCATGTATAATTTTTATTGACATTTTAAAATGAATGAACCACAATTCAAATCAGTTGATAACAGGCTAAAAATAACAGCATTCTGTTTTAATTTTATATTTATTTGTCACCTTAACATAAGTACATGTAGTATAAGTGCTTCGCGGACAAAAGAATTGCCATGGTAAGTGTCAACGTAACTTACAGCTAATATGCCAAGCCATGGTATCTAATAATAATCTTGTGGCTGTGACCAAGGTTATGTGTGTGAAAAGTTGTCAAAAGCTATGACCATAGGCATCAGTAATTAATAATGATGAAATTTTAGTAAATTGGATGTAATGTACAATGTACCTGTTTGATAGTGTGACCTTCTTTCTATATGACTGACTGAAAATGAAAATCCCCAATGCTAAATTTAGCCGTTGAAGTTATGCGCATGTCACAAAAACAACAGTGTATTTAATATAAAATTGTACGATACTATTTTATGGTACGATATAAGTGTTTGGCAGTGGAAAAATAAATAAATAATAAATAAATAAATAAATAAATAAATGAAGTCATTGAAGTTCTGAGCATTTGGTAAACCTGCCATTTGCTACTTTTGAATTTTTATGAAAGTAGCACATGAAGTTGTCATGTGCTGTTTTTGAATGCATTATTTTAATAGAAATTCAAAAAACAGCACATGACAAACCAATACATATTTCCTATATGTGCTTTATTCACATATCTACCAGTACTTTAAAAATGGGTATCATAAAAAGTCGAAAAATATATCACTTTTTTCTTTCTTTATTTAATGTAAATATTTGCATTGACACAGACATGTTTCTATACCTCATTTCTTGGGCTAACTTTAATATATGTAGTTGCTGTAAACAATGTCATATTTAAATTTGGGCTTCATCATCAATAGAACTGAGATACTGCAAACACGAAAATCGTGAAAACGAAAGGATACAAATAATTTTACATGTCCATTAATTCTGTTTTTACTATTATATCAAAACCATTTTCTTCAATTATAATACTCTCTCTCTCTCTCTCTCTCTCTCTCCTCTCTCTCTCTCTCTCTCTCTTTTTGGGAGTCATTTGACATGTACATATGATACCATAGACTTAAGTTAAAAGAGGATTCAAACGAAATACCCTAGTGTCTGTCACTGTGTATTCAAAGAAAAGTCTGAGGTAAGAAACGAAACACTAGGGTACGGGAAGAGAATTGAAATGATCTAGCTACTTATTTTACACCTTTATAACCCAAACTAGGTAAGTACATAGATATCATAACTATATAGAATTATTAAAGAAAGACGCAGCAAGTATTTTTTAATTCTAATTCTAAATATTTTTCAGCCCACAACATATAAATGAAATCAAACGAAAATGAAATTACTATTTTCAATAAAAATGTAATTAATGCTGTATTTACACTTTTCATCAAAATTTAATTTATAAAAAAAAACAAGCTTTATCTAATTTATCCGATGTTATATTCAAACTCCCAGACAGATCGCATAATGAATTAAATAATAATAATAATAATAATAAAAACAAAACAAAACCTCTCTCTCTCTCTCTCTCTCCTCTCTCTCTCTCTCTAAGTTGTCAAGTATATCGAGAATGTTACATTTCAATTGAAATTTTTAAAATATATGTCATGGTTTTTGACAATTACATGCATGTGTTTAAAAAAATACAATTAATTTTGCGTTTGTGTGTATAAAATTGATAAAAATCGATTGAGAACTGTTATTCATATATCAAAAGCATCAGTCTTTTTACTCCTGTGACCTCTAGTATCGAAATATGCCAATACAAGGTCAATGCATTACATTGATTCATAAATCGAAGTTATTCGCGCGATAAGGCTGCCGGTTTTTATAATATTGATACACAAATTGAACTTGTTACTAACTATATAAACATGTACTGTATTTTTGAATTGTTCTGAGTGCATATTTAACAAATATTCACATGGTTATTCAACACCAATTGCTTATAGCTGTAAAAATTGAAAATATAATGATTAAATGAAACTTATTACGAATGGTTGATTTGGAGTCTCGTGGAACAAAATTTGAAAAATTACTAAAAAATAGTAACAGTCCTTGTCGTGTTGCCTACAAAATGGTGTATATATCCGACCGTCCTACCCACCTACTTACCTCCCTCCCTCCCTCTAAGTGCATTAGTGCACACCGTTACAAAAGGTCCAGATACATTGTCTTCATCTTTGTCTGTCCTTGGCTGCCATGCTTGTTGACGCCCAACTGCTCCAGCCCAGCCCACTTGTGATCTTTATTGTTCGGTGGTCCTCACCATGCTGTCCTTTTGGATGCCACGTTATTGCGGTTGAAGATATCCTGGTGTTGCCCATTCTCAGTATGTGACCAACCCATTGACATTTCAAGTGTGTTATAATATCACTTACTTTTGATGTTATTGTTTTTGTATGCAAATCTTCATTTGTTATTTTCTCTTGCTATCTAACTCTTACTATTTGTCTAAGGCATCTGTTCTGGAATTTGTCATGTTTCTTTTTGTCTTGATCTGTTGTTTTCCAAGTTTGTAAGAACTGATACGACCAAGCTGTTGAATAGTTTGACCTTTACTTTGAGTAACATAATAATTTCTTTACCATCCTGCATTGTGCTTTGACTTTTTCTATATATAATACGCACGTGCGGGTGTAGCTAGCTAAACAGGAGGTGCTTACCCTTCCGGAGCACCCGGCCTCACTTCCCTGGTGGAAGTCCACGTGTCTTACCTAACTTGTCAGTTTTAAAGTTTTATCTTTGCTTCTGGATTATGATTCGGACATGGTTAGTATGTTTGTTTTTTTGATATAACAGGTTAATGGCAGTATTACTCATATACCTTTTCGTAAAGCCGAAATTATGTTCATTTGTGAGAGTTCAATGTGCTGAAGTCTGTCTGAAATCAAATGTGATTACTAGTGTACATTTTTCTCATTTTGTTTGTGTAACGTCTTCGATTGGCTGTTTAAGCAATTAGAAATACATGTCGTTCACAACAATGTTTTAAATTGGTTTCGGGATTAAAAACCGAAAGGAAATTTCCAAAAAGAAAAAAAAAAGCGAAATGTAAACATAACATTTGAACTGTCTAGACATTGTTATTACTGTATGTTTGAGTTTGTTCGCACTACAAGAACTTTATACAACAAAGCAAGTTGCTTACAATTTAATTGACGAGGAAGGGAAATTGTAAGGCTAGGCTTATCGAGGCCGCCCTCAAAACGTTTTATGACCGTCATCACAATATTGTTGATAACTATGGTTGGTTGGTTGGTTGAATGTTGCTTAACGTCGCATCAGCAATTTTTCAGCTATTCGCGACGAGAACTATTTAATTAATCTCTATGGATTAATCTATGAACAATTTGGTGTATGCATGTGAAGTGCGAGTGTGTTGTATGGTCTGCCTTGTACTAGCGCGCACTCAGGGCGACTTTACCGTGCTAGCTCACAGAGTCAGTACGCCGCAGACAAGCGTACCACTCCCCCAGTCCATTATACTGATACCAGGTGAATCAGTAAAGGCCAACGGTAAGGAAAATTCACTTTCCCACATGTGGTCCGAGCGGGACTCGAACTCACAGCGGTGAGAGACCCTGGATTTGAAGACTGACGTCTTATCCATTAGGCCACCGCGCCCTCTGTTGATAACTATGATGTATTTGTATCCAAAATCACTCTCGATATTTGACGTCCCATAGTTCCAAAATATCAATTAAACGATATTTCTGAATATATTCCTAAACTATTACGTGTAAAATTTAAAAAAAATCCAAACCAATCGCACAATTTGTTGGAACAACACGGGCAACCCTTTAAATACCAACAGTAAAAACAAGTGTATGATAATTGTACATAAAACTTTATTCGGCATTAAGCATAATTTAAATCTTATATAAGAAAGCTAATGAAGTATTTTATAAATAATTATAACGGTATGGTAAAACGTGTTTCCAGTACGGGAACTTTATACAAAAAAGTACGTGTTGAGTCCAGGCATGGGGCGAATTACATTGCAATGTAATGCATTACATTACAATAACTTTGACAAAAGTAGCATTATATTACAATTACAATTACATGTATTTTGGAAAGTAATGCATTACATTACAATTACTTTACCAAAGTAATGCATTATATTACACATTACATTTCATAAAGAATCCAAACATATAAATACGATATGTTTCGGATTCAGAATTTGAAATTGAAATCTTGGGTACTTTTTCTATAAAGTTTTTATGTTTTGATTTTCAACTGTTGAAAACAGGAGTATATATAGTCAATAAGTGCATGTATAGATTCTTTTTGCTTTGTGTTATTTAACTGATATTTCTGCTGTTTACCAGTAGGTTTTACAAAATTTGTCAAAGTTGATTGTTCATCTATGTCAGGTTTTTTATTATCCAAATATACATTTCTGTTTTACTCTAAAAATCAAGAAGAAAAAAACAGAGATGATGTTAGGAATTTTTTCATATTATATGTTTTTATTTTTTATTTATTTTATTCACTAGATGTTTCGGTGTTTCTTAATTACCATTAGATCAAATTAGTAAAAGGAGTTGATAGGTATACAAACTAATTAGTGGTATTGTCAGGTGTAATTTATAAACCATACCTTTAACAAATAACTTCTTTAATCATTTATTGATAGGTTACCTTAATAGCATATAAAAAGGATTACAAAAAACATTTCCATTTAAAAATAAAATTGTTTTCATCACAAGTTATCAGTTAAAGCAAAATTTCAAATTATTGTAGTTAATGAAACTTATATTTAGATATGTTGCAAATTTTGATGTGATCTTTAGACTTCCCGATAATACTAAAACAGCATTTGCATTTTGCTTTAAAATGTATTTTTATCCTTTACATTTGTTGGAAATTCAAAATGATCTGAAGTATACTAACTTTTAGCATTTTATATAGTTTTAGTATTAAGGTTGAATAAAATAAATCATTAGTTTGACAACAGTTCACAGTTACAATTTTTCTAGACATCGATTTTCATATTTTATAATAGGGAAAAAAGTAGCATGTAGGTACTTACTAGCCCTGAATTGTAATGGTAATAATATCTAACATTTAATAAGAGAAGTAATGCTATGTAATGCCATGTAATGCTTAAATTACATGCATTTTGTCTATGTAATGCATTACATTACAATTACATGTAATGCAAAAATTAGGGCATTACACATTACATGCATTACTTTGAGAAAATGTAATGCATTACAGGGCATTACAATTACAAACTAGAGATTGTAACTGGGATACCAGTTACGTATGATTCCCCACCATCCATAAATAATTTATGGCATATATCTGGTGAAAAGACCCTAGCAGGGTTAGCGCTTGGTTGTAAAAGTCTGTCGTCAAGGAAATCGCCAGTTGTAAAATTTTGTTGCCAATTTCATTACTGTGTCGCCAAAAAGGGCAAATCTTGTGATTTTCACGTCACATGCGTTTTTAATGTTGTGTATATATTGCCTTGATGAACAATTACATTTTAAAGGCAGCTGTGTATAAAGCACATTTGTACCGCGCCGACCTGGTAAACTAAAAAAATCATACCTTGATTGCTTTTTAAAATTTCTTTAAAAGTTAAAATAGATTTGAATTAAAGTTTTCGGTTGAGAAAAATCGTACATTGGAAGGCCTTCTCGGCATAGGAAGTGACGTTTTCAATGAATTTTATTGAATAAGAAAACTCATAGAACCCCTCTCTGGCTTCTATTTGGCGTCGCCGCGTGTTACAATGAATGAACATGTATGGGAGGGTTTGCTCTCGGCATCGCTAACTGCGATGTTTTTACTTTAACTTGCGACAAAACACGGCGCTTTGCGATTTTTTATTTATTTTCATATTTCGACTATTATAATGTCTTGTCATGTGACATATGCATGTATTTGTTTATGTGCTATAAGTATTATTTGTATACTTTATGCAAATAAAGTTTATGTATTATTATTATTATTATTATTATTATTATTATTATTATTATTTGTGATTTTTCTGGCCACAAGTTTTCAAAGTTCACCGGTATCTTGGTCACCGGTAATTAACAGGTGATAACACATTGAAGCCAGTGACGGATTGGCGAGTGTCACTAAATAAACACAGTAATTAACGACTGAGTTGATTAAGATCGTTGTCTTAGGTGCGAATGTAAGACCTTCTAATGATGGGCAGGTAGATCCAAGTAATATTGCAGCGTGTCGACACTGCCTGAGGATATACCCATGTGCCCTCCCGATGTCGTCAGACAGTATAAACACCGATGGACTCGGAATTATTGTAAAATCCAAAATAAAATATAATAAAATTTACCCTTTGTGATGTTTATTTAATAATTTTTCTAAAAAGTTTATTGATTAATAATCGTGATTCAATGCGCAATACACATCATAGGAGGCCATCTGTTTGTATTTTAATTACGCGAGTTATATCGGTTATTCCTATATGTTTGAGTATATCTACTCAGTCAAAATAGTAAAAGGCGGACATTTTTATATGAGGCGTGTATGTTAACTCTGTGTATAGTGTGTTGAAATAGATCAAAAGACCCCCCTCTATTGAAAAAAAACGTACTTTTCAACACGTTGATGTACATATTAGTTTAGGTGTATTATACGGAATAAATCTCATATTGTTATTTTCAGCATCTAAAAGACCCAGATCTTCATTGCTCTATAGATTATTGATGTGTTTTTGATGCAAAAGAAATAAAGTCGACTCTCGTTAATTCGAAATCGGTTGAATCGAAATTTCGCTTAAATCGAAATGATACAAATGGTCCCGTCAGATCGCTATGTATTTCTAGGTAAATTTGTTAGTTAATTCGATATGCCGAATTTGAAGCGAATTTTCAGTCCAAATTACGAAATATTACAAAAATTCCCATGTTTAAATCGAAGTGAGCTTTCAGTAAAATTACGAAAATTCCAATGTTTAAATCGAATAAAAAAGACACAAAAATATTTTATCTTAAACTTGAACAATACCTGAAATAATTGTCCATCTCTTATTTGAAAAGTGTTAATAGTAACAGAGTGGCGGCTTACTCGGAAGATTCATTTCCGACTAAAACTACAAATTTTTGTACTCGACATACCGGTCATTAGAAAAGTGTCAGTCAGTAAAAAGAGACATTTCATTGGTGTAAACTTAAAAAAGTGGGCAGTCTTCTACTTCCACAGCCAGTGATTAACAGAAAACCCCCAAGCCATTTGATCTATCAAGGCAAATTGTATACACCATTCATCTCATTGTGTAAGGTTTTAAGTACAGGCGTGTGACGTGACAAGCTGCGGTTTTAAAAATCGCCAAGTTTTTAACGGTCACTAATCGGATTAACTCATAGGTGAAAGGATTGGCTTGGTATAATTAAGGTGTCGTAACCAGCTTATGTCCATTCAGAATTGGTTTTCTGGGTATTTAACTACGTATTTATTTACACCCACCCACCCACCTTCAAGATAACGAAAATAAACGCGTCTTGATTATCTACACAGACAACAGATTATTGGTAGCAAATTTCATCTAAATCCATCAAGCCGTTCCCGAGATATGCGTCAGCATATGGTCTTGAGAGAAGAAGAATAATAAGAGTAATAAAAATAATAATAATAAGAAGAAACAGAACGAAAACAATATGATTCCCCACCTTCGGTAGTGGGGAATCATAATTAGCATTACCCCATGCCTAGTGTTGACGCAGGGATATTGTAGTAGTATTAGTAGTAGTAGTAATAGTGTTTAACGTCCCAGTCAAGAATATTTCACTTATATCGAGACGTCGCCAGCTATAGGCGAAGGTGCGGAAATTTTGCCTGTGTGTTGCGCTGATGGCATTAACAGCAGGGTTCTTTAGCGTGCCAAGCCCACCGTGACACGAGACCTTGTTTATTTTAAGTTCCAAACCGAAAGAATCGTGACTTTCATTTTCGTTATGCCTAGTGCTTGGCGAAAGAACAGTCACTACCTACTTTCAAGTCTTGGGTCAGACCCGGCCGGGGATCGAACCCACATCCTCCCACTTACGGAGCGAGCACTCTACCAACTGAGCTACCGCAGTGGTTGCGCAGGGATATTGTAAGCCTAGGCTTATTTAAGGCCCTGAAAACGGTTCTATGGCCGGGATAATAATATTGTTAATAAGTACGGTAGTTTCCTGGATATATTTGACGTAATTTCGCGTCCCTTTCATACTCACTTTTGATTTTATACGTGGCGGGTACGGGTGTAGCTAGCTAAAAAGGGGGCGCTTAAACTGCCGAAGCAGCCGGTCTCACTTCACTGGTGGAAGTTCGTGTGCTTAACTTAATTTGCCAGTTTTCAATGTTAGTTTGTTTAGGGTTGTGATATTTGTTTTTAATTAAGAATTAGCTACGCGGTTTTACACAATTTGTGATAATTTTCACGTTGTTTCACCCCGATAACAACGTAAAAAGTGCAATTCAATTCTTATGATTAGAAACCAACCCGAAATTTAAGTTTTTAAGCTGACCTACATTTCCGAACTGAGCAGCTGTTAATCATGTTTTTCAGAAAATCGACGTTACAAGGCTGAACTGCGTAGTGATACAATAAATGACATCTTTATGAAACGATAAAATATCCGACAAAAAAAAGCTGAAATAGTTTTGAATTTATATCTTTTTATTCATTTTTTAGTTATTTTCAGTCAACATATAAATTATGTTACATTTAAATTCATTGACAAAAAGGGATTATATTATGTCTCGCAATCATGAAAACAAACAACACTTTCAACAACGTCATACGTGACGGCCAAACGTTTGTAGGACATACGTGTTTACATTTTGATTTTACCAATAACATAAGAAAAACTGCATTGGTTGAATGAACGGTGTGTTAAACAAACCCTGAAACCAACTATTGACATGGAATTAATGTTTTCTTGGATGAATCAATGTTTTACCACCTATGGAATGGATGTGAGATGAGGGATTCTGTCACCGGTGGTAGCTGTATGAGCTGATCAGGGACATTTTGAGAAGGTAAACAAGCGGTACGGGTGAACATTAGACTGGAATATAGTATGTTATTATACCTCACATATATTAAAACACTTTTCATTGGATGTTTTCCAATCACATGACATGTAATAAATGAGATGTTTCCCACAGAATCACTGTCAGCGTGCGACAACCTCTCAGAGCCATGTGATAACCTCTCACCAGCCATGTGATAATACTATTATCACCCGGTGATAACCCGGTACAAGAGAAATAACTCGTACAACAGAACTGTGTTGTCATTTGGTAAACAAACACAATGGCGGCCAGTCGTTTTTTGCAGTTCGTCGGAAGCGGACTTGGAATTAATTATGTATGACAAAGATGCAAAAAACACAAAAGGGTCACCTTAGCTTCAGTGAAAATACTGGAAATGCATTTGATGGAAACAGAATGAGAGTTAAACCTAGATCTTACTCCCAAAAGACCCATGCACAGCTACTGTGGAATCTTCGTATGCAGGCGAGCGTAAAACGGTGTTTGAAAGTGTAAACTGGTAGCGTTTAATTTAATTTAAAATTTAAATATTGTTTGTGTCATTTTACATGGTAAGCTTTGTTTCGGTATAATAAAATAATAATTGCCCTCTAGGAATGTGGACATCCAGAATTGTCACCCTTCAGAAGGGTTTTCACCCTCGGGCGATGCCCTCGGGTGACAACCCTTCTGTCGGGTGACAATTCTGGATGTCCACATACCTAGAGGGCAATTATTGTATATTATCAATTTTATTAAATTATTATTGGCAGGCCTATCTCTGTCATTATCATCAAGATCCAGTTCATAATTAACCATTTTATTTGCACACTGGCATTGCATTCTTCAAAATATTTATCCTGATCCCCGGCTATACATTGTCTGGGGGAATAAAATGTCTTTGCTTTCAAAAGGATGCGCATGTGATGAATTTCAAACAAAACACCCCGCACTGAGGTTTGGCATCCGAGAATACCATGGTGCGTGTCATATTGCTTATACTTAGTAGTCCATAGACACATAAAATGCTCGGTGACGATAAAATGTCGATTTTGAAAAACATAAATTTTTATAAATGTACAATCTTAAATGTAAATTATTAACAAGAGGCCCATGGGCCCGATACGCTCACCTGATAACTAATGGCTAGCTGATAGATTTAAAGAAAACATAAATATTAAACCCCAATGACTTTTTTCTTTACATCATGATAACCGTTGTATCATTACCTACAACATTCTAGTATACGTGCCTATACAAAAAGTTAATAGTTTTCAAGATAATTAACCATTTTAGTATTGTTTCACATCCGTGACCTTGACCTTTGAACCTATGACCTTTTTCTATACATCAAAATGATCATTGTATCGATACCTACAACATTCTAATATACTTGCCTACACAAAATGTTGATAGTTTTCGAGATAATTAACCATTTCGGTATTGTTTGGCATCTGTGACCTTGACCTTTGAACCCATGACCTTTTTCTATACATCAAAATGACCGTTGTATCAATACCTACAACATTCTAAAATACATGCCTATAAAAATGTTTATAGTTTTCGAGATAATTAACCATTTGGGTATTGTTTCACATCTGTGACCTTGACCTTTGAACCCATGACCTTTTTCTATACATCAAAATGATCGTTGTATCAATACCTACAACATTCTAATATACATGCCTATACTAAATGTTTCTAGTTTTCGAGATAATTAACCATTTCGGTATTGTTTCCCATCTGTGACCTTGACCTTTGAACACATGACCTTTTTCTATACATCAAAATGATCGTTGTATCAATACCTACAACATTCTAATGTACATGCCTATACAAAATGTTGATAGTTTTCGAGATAATTAACCATTTCGGTATTGTTTCGCATCTGTGACCTTGACCTTTGAACCCATGACCTTTTTCTATACAACAAAATGATCGTTGTATCAATACCTACAACATTCTAATATACATGCCTATACAAAAAGTTTATAGTTTTCGAGATAATTAACCATTTCGGTATTGTTTCACATCTGTGACCTTGACCTTTGAACCCATGACCTTTTTCTATACATCAAAATGATCGTTGTATCAATACCTACAACATTCTAATATACATGCCTATAAAAATGTTTATAGTTTTTGAGATAATTAACCATTTCGGTATTGTTTCGCATCTGTGACCTTGACCTTTGAACCCATGACCTTTTTCTATACATCAAAATGATAATTGTATCAATACCTACAACATTCTAATATACATGCCTATACAAAATGTTTATAGTTTTCGAGATAATTAACCATTTCGGTATTGTTTCGCATCTGTGACCTTGACCTTTGAACCCATGACCTTTTTCTATACATCAAAATGATCGTTGTATCAATACCTACAACATTCTAATATACATGCCTATACAAAATGTTTATAGTTTTCGAGATAATTAACCATTTCTGTATTGTTTTGCATCTGTGACCTTGACCTTTGAACACATGACCTTTTTCTATACATCAAAATGATCGTTGTATCGATACCTACAACATTCTAATATACATGCCTACACAAAATGTTTATAGTTTTCGAGATAATTAACCATTTGGGTATTGTTTCGCATCTGTGACCTTGACCTTTGAACCCATGACCTTTTTCTATACATCAAAATTATCGTTGTATCAATACCTACAACATTCTAATATACATGCCTATACAAAAAGTTTATAGTTTTCAAGATAATTAACCATTTGGGTATTGTTTCACATCTGTGACCTTGACCTTTGAACCCATGACCTTTTTCTATACATCAAAATGATCGTTGTATCAATACCTACAACATTCTAATATACATGCCTATACAAAATGTTTATAGTTTTCGAGATAATTAACCATTTTGGTATTGTTTCGCATCTGTGACCTTGACCTTTGAACCCATGACCTTTTTCTATACAACAAAATGATCGTTGTATCAATACCTACAACATTGTAATATACATACCTATACAAAAAGTTTAT